>JBCNJP010000020.1:16453573-16493284 GCA_039602395.1 Deinandra increscens subsp. villosa | reverse complement strand
ATTTTGAGTGGAGGATAGAGTGGATCTCTACGTTCTCTTTTTCGGATAGAAAGGTGATCTATTTTTATAAGATGTCCCGAATTTAATAATAGTATACATACATAGTAGAGTAAATTACGGATTGCGTCCCTGTGATTTGCAATCATTTATGAGTTGAGTCCAAAGGTTAAGAAATTTTCGTCTAGAAGTCTGAGGTTTGTATTTCTTTGCGATTTGAGTCCCTAAGCCTAACGGAGTTAAAATTTTCTGTTAACTCAAAGGGTATTATAGTAATTTTACATATCAAGGACCTGTTATAGAAATTAACAAAATATAAGGACCTTTTTTGTAATTTAGATAAAAATTAAAAAAAAAAACATTAATAAATGTAGGGTTTTAGTCGGTTCTTATCTCCCTCTTTCCCCACGACACCACATCCCCCACACAAAATCCGGCCATTTCTCGATTTTGATATCGTCGTCTTCACCGATCGAGTTTTGTAACCCAAAAAAACCTAATCTCGAGAGTTTTGCAGTGACGTCGCCGCTTCCCCTATCATCGACCACCACCTATTTCATGTGTGTTCGATCCGGTGACCACGGTAAGAATACCCGATCTGGGTGTTTAACATACGACCGGTGTAATTTCGAGGGCGTTTACTATGAAGGGGAAGAAGTTGTTGTGTTGAACCTCGTCGAGTGCTTTTTCAACATCCGACTTGTGTAATTTGGCCGGACTTTGTGACGTTCGTTGTGAAGAACGTTCCGGTGGTCTCTTTAGCAGTGAATATGTATCTCAGGTGAAGGAATAAAAATGGAGGTAGAAAAGAAGCTTGGTCGGATGAGGACAATGATGTTGACCAGAGATGGAAGAGGAGCGGCGGTTGTGTAGTCGAAGACAGAGCAGTGGCGTCTGTCTAGTCGGAGACAGGAGATGGCGACGGGTGTGGATGTGAGAAAGGGAAATCAGGATTGGGGGAAATAGGGCGGAGGTCAGTGGTGGAAAGAGAGGGGCGGTGCGTTTTCCGGTTTGAAATCAGAAAAGGAGGGGTGGATGGTGGATGAGACAGAGCCGGCGAGTGGTGTGGTTGTTGAAGGGGACGACGGTGATGAGTTGGGGATCGGAGATTGAGTGGGATGCTGGTTTTATAATTAGATAAGTGACTTTTGTTTTATTTATTTTTTAAACTTTTATCTAAATTACAAAAACAATTATTATATTTTGTTAATTTCCATAACAAGTCCTTGATGTGTAAAATTATTATAATACCCTTTGAGTTAACAGAAAATTTTAACTTCGTTAGGCCCAGAAACTCAAATCGCAAAAAAATACAAACCTCAGACTTTCAAACGAAAAATTACAAACCACATGTACGCAATCCGTAATTTACTCTACATAGTAATAGCATTATTTTTCGAAGGGATCTAGTGCGACTTGTTGGCAAAACAAAGCGTGGGACCCTATTTTATTAAGCGTGGGCGGTATGCTCGCCGATCACTCGGCATGGGCTGCGGCATTTGCCATGCCGAAATCGGCATGCATACCTTGTTCATCGGCATCTTCGGCATCGGCAACTTTTGAAGGATTTTCGGCAATTAAATGCCGAGTGATACCGAAGGAGGACCGTTCAACAACGGTCATTTTTTCGACCGTTGGATTTTTTTTTTTTAATTCAAACACTATATATATCTCTCTATACACTATATATATATTCTAAAAAAACCTCTAGTTTCTTTCTCTCAAAAAACATGAATCGCCCTCGCCCACGCTATAAAATCCCACCCGAGCTTATGACTTCTTCTAGTAGTTCGAGCGATTCGGACAATGACGGGATGACTTTCATGAATCTGTGTTATCGTGCTGTTTTAGACGAAGAATCTCGAGAGAAGAGCACAAGGACGAGTATTTATCGAGATCGTAGAGCAAGCCATGATCGTTTGATTGAGCTATATTTCGCCGACGAGCCACGTTTCCACGAAGGTATTTTTAGTGATAGATTTCGAATGTCTAAGAGATTGTTTAATCGTATCTTGCATGATATTGAGAGTAACTTCGAGTGGTTTACGACTCGTTTCGACGGGAGGGGGCGTCCAAGTTTCACTGCTTTACAGAAATGTACGGTAGCTATTCGTCAATTGGCAACCGGTAACGTGCCTGACGAATACGATGAGTTTTTAGAAAATGTCCGAAAGAACATCACGTGAATGCTTACACTACTTTTGTGATGCTATAATTAGACTTTATAGAGATGAGTTTTTACGTTCACCGACTAGCCATGATCTTGCTCGTTTATATGAGGCCCATTTAGAAAGACATGGCCTCCCTGGCATGATCGGTAGCATCGATTGTATGCATTGGGAATGGAGAAGCTGTCCAACAAAATATAGAGGACAATATCATCGCGGTGATCATCCAAAACCAACGGTAATACTCGAGGCAGTTGCGTCTCAAGAAATGTGGTTTTGGCATGCTTTCTTTGGTGTCGCAGGTTCAAACAATGACATAAATGTGCTAAATCAGTCAACATTGTTCACAGACGAGTTGAAAGGTATTGCTCTGAAAGCTCCTTTTGTTGTTAACGGTCGGGAATACAAACGGGGCTACTACCTTGCCGATGGTATATATCCCACTTGGTCTACTTTTGTAAAAGCGTATACACATCCATACGCAATCAAGGAGAAGAAAATGAAGAAGGTGCAAGAGGGTGCAAGAAAAGACGTCGAAAGAGCGTTTCGGAGGTTGAAATCTAAGTGGGCGATAGTAGATCGAAAAGCACGACCAACAGACACAGCTTTGATGGAGAATATCATGTACGCGTGCATGATACTTCACAACATGACATTGAAAGACGAGGGCGCGGCTATTTCACCGGTACACATTCGCGATCCTCCAGTCCCACCGACCGACACTGAGGATGTTTATATGGAGATACGCGACACCGAGACACACTTTCAGCTACGATTCGACATCACTGAGCATATCGCCAACAACTTGGAAGTCGTGCTAACTGAAGAAGAGCTGAATGCAAATCCTCCACCACCCTAGATTTGTATTTTTTTTATAAAAAAAATTGAAGAATAAATGTTGGTTTTTTTTTTTAGGAATTTGGTAAATTTTTTTTTATTTTTAGGACTTTGTAATTTTTTTTAATGAATTGTTTTATGTTTTTATTTTATATTAAATGTGTTAGTTTAATTTTATTTGTTTTAGATTAAAAAGAAAATGAAAAAAAAAATATTTTATCTATGCCTAAACCATGACTAAATGAGCATACCCCCTACAAAATCATCATTCTACATCAATTTTCTCTCTCCTGTTGGCATCATCTTATTGGTCCAATTTCATGCCTAACCCATGCCTTAGGCAAGCATACCTCCCACCCTAAGCCGTCAACTTAAGAGTTAAAGTACCCCTGCCCCACCAATACCAAATTAACACTTTAACTTTACCCCGCCCTCGCTTTCGTCTTTCCATACCCAAATATATATACTTGATTAATTTATTAAGAAAACAAATTAAATATTTGTTTTAATAGTTCCTGTCATATTAGAAAGCTAGTATGAAACTATGAATGTATGATTAACCCTTAAATCCAATAAAAAATTCAAGTGGTGTAATTAACGTGTTATCATAAGTTGGTGTGCTGGAAAAAAAAACAATTTAAAAAAAAAAGTCGTTACCTTAGCTGTACACAAACTAACAACTTTCCCGTTACTTAACCCCCTTGTTCACTCCAACCCACCACCAGACCCTACATACAAATACAATAACAATAATATATATGAAATGAAACAAAGTCGACGAGAGAGATGATATTAAATTATGTTATCGATCGATCAGCTTCATCATCGTAAATGGGGCAAGCAGATGTTATCACTCTCCTCCTATGCCTATGCCCGTTGATGTGCTTCGGGGTTCGCGATTTCCCGCATCATCGGGGATTCTTCACCGAGGCCCCCGACTACCGCAATGGCCCCGAATGCCCAAACAAAACAACCACTATCCACATCGCGATCACCCTCGACTCCGAATACCTCCGTGGCTCCATCGCTGCCGTCCACTCCGTTCTTCGACACGCTTCGTGTCCGCAAAACGTCTTTTTCCACTTCATCGCAGCCGCCGAGTTCGAATTCGAGTTCGGGTACCCGCGTGGCTTGACTCGGATACTCCGTAAAACGTTCCCGTCCCTCTCCTTTAAACTCCACGTGTTCAACCAACGTTCGGTCACGAATCTGATCTCGTCGTCGATCCGGGTCGCTCTCGACAACCCGTTGAACTACGCCCGGAACTATCTTGGCGAGATACTCGACCCGGGCGTAGAACGGGTCATCTACCTCGACTCTGACGTCATTTTGGTGGACGATATACACAAGCTATGGAGCGTCAGTTTACGGAGCAACCGAGTGATCGGGGCTCCGGAATACTGCCACGCAAACTTCACCGAGTACTTCACGGGTCGGTTTTGGTCCGACCCGTTACTATCTCGGGTGTTCTCATCGAGAACCCCGTGTTATTTCAACACGGGGGTGATGGTGATGGATATGGTCCGATGGAGAGCCGGGAACTACAGCCAACGAGTCGAGGGATGGATGGAGTTGCAGAGGAAGGAGAGGATTTACGAGCTGGGTTCGTTGCCGCCGTTTCTGCTGGTGTTTGCGGGTGACATCGAGCCGATTGATCACCGGTGGAACCAGCACGGGCTTGGGGGGGACAACGTGAAAGGGAGCTGCCGGGGGTTGCATTCGGGTCCGGTGAGTTTGATGCATTGGAGCGGGAAAGGGAAGCCGTGGGTGAGGCTGGATGAAGGGAGGGGTTGTCCGTTGGATTATTTGTGGCAGCCGTATGATCTTTACCAGCAACATCATCCGCTGCTGGATTCATAATCATAAAAACGGAAACTTATATTTCATTAATTTCATTTAATTTGTTATGTTGTAATTTTTTTTGTACAAGATTCTTTAAAACTTGTGTACAGAAATACATACATATATACAATTTGAGAGTTATTCTTTGAGTGTCACATACTACTTACGCTACAAATCCAGTTTTTCATTCTCGAATTAAGCACTTGATTTCCACTTTGTAGGTGTGATTTGGGCAGTGGCGGAGTTTGAAATTTTTTTAGTGGTGACCAAAAGTCACGTGACCCCCAAAAAAATTCTATCACTATATACTATGTTTCGAGATATATGTTCAGATTAATTAGTTCAAACTAAAAATAACTAATTTTCTTTATTGGTTAACTACTGCTCAAATCATAGCATTGGTTAAATACTACTCAAATCATAATGTATTAAAGACTTGTGCATGCATAAATGTATTAAGCTTGAGAGTTGAACATTCTTTATCATTAACTACCAATTCATATTATTTTATACAAGTTAGTAATTGGTTCTACTTTGTTGATTAACTACTATTGAAATCATAATATCTATGATATTAACACACTTACATTACAAAGACTAACAATCTAATACATACTTACAAAGAACGAAAGAAACTGATCATGAATAAGAAAAAAATATAAATTTGATAAAAATCAATGGTTAGTAAATCCCTAATACAAAAAACGAGCGCTGATATGAAACAAAAGCTTAGTAAACAATGCTCGGTTAGGTAGAAGTGAAAATAAGGTAAGATTTAAATCGAGAGAAACTCACCTAGCACCCTAAAGGAGACAAAATTAGGATCGGTGACTTGATGAACAGAACTCAACGACGAACTTGATGAACATATTCCCAACGACGGTATACGGTTGCTTGAGGATTAGCGAGTTGTTCTTGATAGTCAGAACCCAGACCATCAGATGTGAAATCGTGAATTAATTGGGAATTTAGGGCGGCTGGAGGGCTCAGGGTTAAAGAGATATTGTTTAGGTACTCATTTAGGGTTTTTCTAGAAAGAAAGAGAAAAAGAAAAACAAAAAGATAAAAAAACAAAAGCTGTAAAAAAAAACGGGAAGAGTAAAAGTCAAACCTGGGACCTTTAGAATAAAGAACGCGCTTGTTGCCATTGAGCTAGAAAGCATTTGGTTAACATGTTTAGTAGCGACCGAGTTAATACATATAATTTTTTTTTTTTGTGTCAAACTACACATATAATTGATACTCCTGGACAAAAAATCAGTAGTGACGGGGGTCACTGCTGGCACGTTAAAAGCTCCCCCTTGGACTTGGGGCCTAGACGGGGAGGACGACCATCTAGGGCCCGGATTTTCGAGGGACCCAGAATATTTTAGTTTTCTTGTTATTACTTGGTCCATTCAGATGAAAACTATACTAGTGGGGTGTCTGTGTAATGTGACAGGGAACACAACACATTAACACACACAGAATAGAAAACGTTTTAACAATTAATTGATGATATATAATATAGATTTAAAAGCTTGATAAAATTCTATATTTATATAAAGTAAAGATGGTTTTGAAAATTTATGATACGTACCTAATAATAAGGTTAGTTGATAAATGAGGAGTTAGTTCAAATGGTTAGTTAGTTGTTAGTCTTTAATTGTAAATAGTGTATAAATAGGAGGACCATGATTGTAAAGGGGTTATGAATGAAATGAATGTATTTTTCTCTCTATTCTCTCTAACTGTGTTCAACACAAACACCATCTTCAACATAATCACCAGATTCAATTCTTATTTTCTTGAATCTCTAAGTGTTGATTTAGCTTGACCATTGAGTAATTCGATCTCGAGCTAACTATCCTAATCCATTGAATCAATTTCGTATCAATTTAGTTAAACAAAGATAGACTAGATAAACATATTTGTGTTTGTAAAACCGTAAAAACTATAATTCAAATAGCATATCTTAATTAATTTCCAAGCTTGAGACAAGAGGTTACATGTTATTATACTTTTTGCATGCAAATAAAAATGTTGAAATCATACAACTTTTTTTTGGCTACCAAATTAATTAACCACCTAAGTTTCTACGTATCCTGGACACATCTTGTCCATTAATCTGAAACGCCTTCTTCAAGATTTCATCAGGAATACTTGGTTTTGTAGTAAAGGTAGCAGCTGATGCAAGTTGTGCACCCGGGTTTTGGCTAGTAAGTCCCGAAATCGATAAAGCCGGGGCCTTTGAATCAAGATTGTACAGAAAGTGTATCAAACCTTTGGGGAACACAAACGCGTCACCCTCGCGTAACTGCTGCGTAAAAAGACGGTTTGACGTGTCAACAAATCCCACGAGAAGCGAGCCCTTGATAAGAATGGTTACTTCAGATGCACGAGGATGCGTGTGAGGGGGGACGAGCCCGTTTCCGGCTATATCTACCCGAGCCATGGTTAAGCCAAGGGTGTTCATTCCAGGAAGGTTTCGTATGTTTGCCAGGGTGACGTTGAATCCCAAGGGATTGGAGGCGGTGTTACCGGGCTTGGACAGGGCGGTGGTGGTGAAATGAGAAGGCGAAGCGTCTGCGGGGTTAATGCAAGGGGCCCCGTTTAGAAAGAAGGTCTGTGAAGTCTGAGTTTGTGCAATGCAGTAGTCTTGAAGCGGTTCGGGGTCAGATTTGACCTCCAGACAACCCATAATTATAAGGATGAGAAAGAAGAATGTTGCCATGATATATATATCTAAAGAATCTTGATGCATATATATTTATGATGTGTTATGTATATATATCTAAAGAATCTGGATGGAAGTGGGGATTGAGTAACTTGAGAGCATTGAGTATGGGAAACATGCAAGGCAAGTTATGTGTGTGAACTATAGAGGGATATGATTTGAATATCTAACCTAATTAGTCAATCAATCATATCATGTTGTAAGCTGATAATTTAAGTGTGAAGTCAAACAAATTAATATCCAATGTAGGTTTATGAGTTACCTAGCTTATTTGGACTGTAGACATACATGACAAAACTCCATTTAGTTTAGATGAAAACAATTCAAAGGGTGGCCGGAACGCGGAAATCACAACACATGACAGAGGTCCACGGTTTTAGTGTTTGAATTTTTATCATCAGTAGTGGTCGACCCATAACTTTTTTTCATTGTAATCACTCGGTTTTAGTCTTTGAATTTTCATCACCTTGGCGTTATAATTTCCGAGTCGGGTTGGCTCGAGTTTTTATCACTAATCAAGTATCCAAGTAATAATTCTAAGGAATAGTTTAGATATCCAACTAATAAACTAATGAAGTATCACATTACTAATAATCTAAGTAAATATAAACAAACAAAACTAAATCTATGCTAAATTTGAAATATTCCAAAAGTACAGTAATCCAAAATCAATAACCAAGTTCAAGACAAAAATAAACTAAATGTCTAATGCAAATTAAAATTCACAATGTTAAAATGATAAATATTATACCCTTGGATACATGGGCCCGTACCCCGTAGGCAGCTAGGCTGATTCATATTTTGAATCGTATATCGGCCGGCGATAGTTAGGATACTGGGCCAAAATCAAAACAGGAAGAAAAAAAATATATGATGGTGCAACAAGGAATCGAAGCTTAGTGACGAGGTTAGAAACGACCGTGCGGAACAAAGGCCTTCTATAAAGAAAGTTTAATTCCATTATTAGCAACTTGCTAATTTTACAGGGACTGTTTTTGTAAATATGTATTAGTTTGTTAATCTCCGGTTGTTTAGTTAGTTTATTACCGTTAGTGATTAGGGATATATATTGAGCTTGTGTAATCATGTTCCTGTAGAATCAATAACAAGAAATCTCAGTTTCTTTTCAAATTCATTCGTAATGAGAGCTAAATCATGAGGGTTTTGAGTGTTGCAATCGGATTATCGCTTTGATTTGGTATCAGAGCACTGGGAACATAATCCGATCGGAATTTTGCAATTGCCACGGTGATTGCTCCGGTGAATTGAGTTAGGAAGGATCGCTGATCCTTTCGTCCTGAGAATTCAAGATTCATCGCCTTCTCTCTTCGTCTCCGAGAAGATCTCCTCGCCGCACGACGTCTCCTGAAATCAGACCTACAATGGGTGATACGGCAGGAAATCGAGTTCAGATTAGGGAAAATTATACAACAATTCCACTCCAGTGCCCTTTGTTGACCCCAACTAATTACCCTATATGGGCAGTTAAGATGAAAGCTATCTTGAATGTCCATGGGTTATGGGATGTTGTTAGCCCAAGTGAAGGGGCTGCAATTGATGCTAAAAAGGATATGGCTGCAATTGCATATCTTTATCAGAGTCTACCAGAAGATCTGATAATACAAGTGTCTGATCTTGATAGTTCAAAGAAAATTTGGGATGCTGTCAAGACAAGATATGTTGGAGTGGAAAGAGTAAAGAAAGCAAGGCTTCAAACCCTGAAATCAGAGTATAATGCCCTGAGGATGAAGGAGAATGAAGGGATTGATGAGTTTGCAAGTAAGCTGAGTACTCTGGCTACAAAGTCTTCGAATCTAGGTGCACCAATTGATGACCCAACCTTGGTAAAGAAGTTGTTGGATAGTGTCACAGACAAATATGTTCATATTGTTGCTTCAATTGAACAATTTGTGGATCTTGACACTGTGGTGTATCAAGAAATTGTAGGAAGGTTGAAGGCCTTTGAGGAGAGGGTCTCTTTGAAGTCTAAAACTCAACCAATCAAGGAAGAACAACTGTTACTCTCCTACTCAGACTGGCAGGCCAAGATGAAAGAAAAGTCAAAAGGAAAGAAATGGGATAAGAATCGAAAGGGAATGAAGACTTCAGGAGAATTTTCCAAAGGAACCCCTAAAGGGAAAGGAAACTCAGGAAAAGGAACTGGAAAATTCAAGAAAGATAAGTCATCAATCAAGTGTTTCAAGTGTGAGACACTTGGTCACTATGCAAGTGAATGCCCTCAAAAGAAGGTTAAGGAAGAAGAAGCCCATTTGACTCAGCTGTCTGATGAAGAGGACCCAACCTTATTGATGATCACAGGTGAAGAAGACAAGAAGGAGGAAGTTTTCTTGAGTGAGCTAAAGGTTGATCCTTCAAAGATGCAGACTGATGATACAGGTAACATGTGGTATCTTGATAATGGGGCCTCAAGCCACATGACAGGTAAGTCCTCTCACTTTTCTTTTTTGGATAAAAATATAACAGGAAATGTGAAGTTTGGGGATGGGTCATCTATTGCCATTAAGGGAAAAGGGTCCATTGTATTGGGAAATAAACCTGATTTGCAAAAAATCCTAACTAATGTCTATTATATACCTCATTTGAGGAATAGTATTCTGAGTCTAGGACAGGCAACTGAAGTTGGCTGTGAGGTTAGGATGAAGGGGGAGTACCTATGGTTATATCATAAAAGTGGGGCAGAACTGTTACAGGTTAAGAAATCCCCAAATAGGTTGTACAAAGTGTGCCTTGACATAGGGACTCCTGAGTGTTACTTGACTAAGATTGAGAATGAAACCTGGCTATGGCATGGAAGACTAGGCCACTTAAGTTTTCAAACCATGAACAAAATGGTTATGCAAGGCAGTGTTCTAGGTATTCCTGCATTAGAGAAAGTCAAAACTGTTTGTGATGCTTGTTTAGCTGGGAAGCAAACTAGGACTGCTTTCCCAAAAGAGTCAAGTTTCAGGTCTAAAGATGTTTTAGAAATGGTATCCATGGATTTATGTGGTCCAATAAGCCCTGACACATGGATAGGCAATAGGTATTTCATGTTGATTGTTGATGATCATACTAGATTCATGTGGGTTTACTTTTTGCATAGCAAAGATCAGTCTTTTGAAACCTTTAAGAAATTCAAACTAGAGGTTGAAAATAAGACAAGGAAAAGAATTAAGACTCTAAGAAGTGATAGGGGTGGGGAATTTACCTCCATAGAGTTCAATGAGTTTTGTGAAGCATCTGGTATTGTGAGGTGGCTAACTGCTCCTTACTCTCCACAGCAAAATGGTGCTGTGGAGAGAAGAAACAGAACCATCATGAATATGACTAGATCTATAATGAAGGTTATGTGTATCAGAGATAATTTGTGGGCTGAGGGGGTCAGGCACTCTGTGTACTTATTGAATAGGTTGCCTACTAAGTCTCTAGATTATAGGACTCCTTATGAGTTAATGAAGGGGAGGAAGCCAAATTTAAGCCACATTAAGGTTTTTGGTTGTGTTGGGTTTGTGAAAAATACTAAACCAGGTCAGCCTAAGTTAGAGGATAGAAGTAAGCCTATGCTCTACTTAGGAGTTCAAGAAGGTACTAAAGCTAATAGAATGCTAGATGTGAGTAATAACAAGGTTGTTGTTAGCAGAGATGTTGTTTTTGATGAGAGCAGGGCATGGGACTGGAAGGGAAAGAAACCTGTTACTGGGTCATTAAGTAACTTTGGTGAAGGTAGTCAAGGTTGGAACTTAGTTGATCAGGTAACTACTGAAGTTGATGAATCTCATAATGGGAATGGGAGTCAGAGTGATAGTGATCAGGATCCTATTAATGAGGGTCAACCTAGTGGCTCTGGTGAACAAGAGCAACATGAGGGATCTAGTCATGTTACACCTAGAAGGACAAATAGGAAGAGTACCATGCCTGGTAGGCTTCGGCTTCAAGATTGTGTGCTTGATAATAGACTTAGGCAAAGTCAGTATAGGGAAGAGACACTTGACTTTATTGAATTAATGTTGACTCAACAAGAAGAGCCAATTACCTTCACAGAAGCTAATAAAGGAAAGCAGTGGAGGATTGCTATGAAGGAGGAACTTAAGGCTATTGAAAGGAATAAAACATGGAGCTTGGTAGAACCTCCTAGTGGGTGTAATCCTATAGGACTAAAATGGTTGTATAAGATTAAGAAGGATGCTGCAGGACAGGTAGTTAAGCATAAGGCAAGGTTAGTAGCAAAGGGGTATGTTCAGAAGTTTGGGATAGACTATGAGGAAGTCTTTGCCCCTGTGGCCAGGATTGATACTATTAGAATAGTTCTTGCTTATGCAGCCAGGAATATATGGAAAGTATTTCATCTAGATGTTAAGGCAGCTTTCCTTCATGGAGAATTAAAAGAGGTTGTTTATGTTAAGCAACCTGAAGGATTTGAGGTAAAGGGGTCTGAGCACAAAGTTTACAGGTTAGATAAGGCTCTATATGGCTTGAAACAAGCCCCAAGAGCATGGTATTCTAAGCTAGATAAAGTGCTAAGGGATCTTGGTTTTAGTAGGTGTCATTATGAGCAAGCTGTATACACAAGGGTAAAAAGGGAAACTCACTTAATTGTTTGTGTTTATGTTGATGACTTGCTTGTAACAGGTAATAATGATGATGATGTAAAGTTGTTTAAAGATCAGATGAGAAATCAGTTTGAAATGACTGATTTGGGGTTATTGAATTACTACTTGGGTATAGAGGTCACTCAAAAGGATTGTGGTATATTCATTGGACAAGCTGGGTATGCAAAGAAGATTGTGCAAATGGCAGGTCTTGAGGACAGTAATGCTGCAAGTATTCCCATGGAACCAGGTCTTAGACTGAGTAAGGAAGAGGGAGGAGAGGTTGTGGATCCTACCAGCTATAGAAGGTTAATTGGGTCTTTGAGGTATTTAACACAAACAAGACCTGATATAGCTTTTGCAGTGGGTTATGTGAGTAGGTTCATGCAAGAACCAAGAACAGCTCATTTGGTTGCAGTCAAAAACTTAATTAGATATGTAAAAGGAACTATGAATCATGGGCTGCATTATAAAGTTGGAAAACATGGTGATTTGGAAGGATATTCAGACAGTAATCACAGCATGGATTCAGAAGATGGAAGAAGTACTAGTGGAAATGTATTCTTCTATAATGATGCTGTTATATCCTGGTTTTCACAGAAGCAAAAAATTGTGGCTTTGAGCAGCTGTGAAGCTGAATTCATTGCAGCAACTCTGGCAGCTTGTCAAGCCATATGGATCACTGGTTTGTTAAAAGAAATTACAGGAGAGGAGCAAGGAAGAGTTGTCTTGTTTGTAGATAACAAGTCAGCAATAGCTTTAATGAAGAATCCTGTTTTCCATGGCCGTTCCAAACACATAAATTTAAGATTTCATTTTATCCGAGAATGTGTGGAAAATGGTCAGATAAGTGTGGAGTTTATAAGAGGAAATCTGCAAAGGGCAGATATCTTAACTAAGGCTTTACCAAGGATAAGGTTGAACCAATTAAAGGAATTGATAGAGATGGTTCAAGAGATCAAGTGTTAAGTTTGGTTTTGATAACTTTGGGAGTTCTTCACATTAACACAAATAAGTCCATTGGGCCGCTATTGTGTGATGATGAGGTTCGATCAAGTTGATAAACATTAGACATTGATCAGTGGTTAAAGCTGAGATTCAATGGAATTAAGGGGGAGAATAAAGAAAGTTTAATTCCATTATTAGCAACTTGCTAATTTTACAGGGACTGTTTTTGTAAATATGTATTTGTTTGTTAATCTCCGGTTGTTTAGTTAGTTTATTACCGTTAGTGATTAGGGATATATATTGAGCTTGTGTAATCATGTTCCTGTAGAATCAATAACAAGAAATCTCAGTTTCTTTTCAAATTCATTCGTAATGAGAGCTAAATCATGAGGGTTTTGAGTGTTGCAATCGGATTATCGCTTTGATTCTAACCATTGAGCCAATTGATAATTTGTTAGTATGATTAGAGGTGCACATAAAAAAACGGTTAATCTAATTGAACTGGTTTTTTAACCGAAAATCAAACCGGTGTCTAATCGATATAGTAGGAACCGGTAGAAACCATAGGTTCCAAACCGATTTGAGGTTTTCAAGTTACGAACCGGTTAACCCTTAACCTATTGAAAAATATATATATTTTTAAAAATACCATTTTTTACCAGTTTTAGCCGGTTAACTAGTTAAAATAACCTATGAACCGGTTTCACCAGTTATTGTTTTAGGAGTTCAAAAACCGGTTATTTTTAACTGTTTTTTTTTCTTTTCCAAAATCGGTTTTGCCAGTTATAAGTTTTGAAGGATTGATCTTTCTAAAACCGGTTAACTGATTTGTGCACCTTTAAGAAAGAATGTTAATTGATCTCTAATCCATTCACCATAAAAGAAAACATTGGAGTATTGGACTCAGGGTTTGTTTGGTTCGTCTGTTTCATTTGGTGCTAAATGAATAAGCTGTCTGTATGGTAAAGAAATGTTGAACCAATAAGGTGCTGAATCATAATGTGCTGTTTGTTTAGACGTCTAAAAAAATCTATTTTTATCTTTCATTTAGTTTGTCCCATATTTGTGTAGGAACAAAACACCAAAATTTTTCTTTATTACTTTGTCCCATATTGGTGTGGGAATAAAAACTCTATCTTTTTCTTTCATTTAGTTTGTCCCACATTGACGTGGGAACAAAAACATGGTTAGCTTATATATGAAAACCTACATGAGATGTTAAATTCTTATGTTTTGTTTTACTCTGGTATCTACTCGCGTTCAGGGGGCAGGTGCAAATTTGTTAAAATTGCATTCCCGTCCGCACGACCTGCGGACACGAAAACCTGGGTCGGGAACCAAGCCTGGTTTTTGTTAATCTTGTTTTACAGTTTTTCTATGTGCTCACGTCCTTCAGCCCCCCTTAGCGTTTTTCCTCGTTCGTTTTCAGCCCCTTAGCGTAGGTCTGTATGTTTCAGCAACTCTAGCTCACCTTTTTCGAACAGACATAAATGTCTAAATCGGTAAGACACAACCCTCGAACCAAACACCTCCATACCGCAAAAATATCTGAATCGGTCAGCATTTTCTTCCTTTCAGACGCCATTTGTCCGAACCAAACAGCCCCTCACTTTAAAAACCCATACTATAATTTTACAAAGATGCAAAAAAACGCTATATTTCTATGACTCCATACCTCGTATACTAAATCATTTCCACCCACAATTAATGAAGTCAAAACACAACTCCTAGTGGTGAGTGTGTCATTCGTGTGCCATAGTTTTTTATACTTGGTGACAGTCAAATATAATAATAATCTTCACATCCACTATAAGTAATCCCAAAACATGTTTGAGTCTATTTCACACTTCACTACACTTATTTCCCCACACATCATCACACTCAACTTTTTCATCATACAAAAGGCTGGAAATCAGTAGATGGGTTGGAACACAACTCAAGTGATCACATTGGCTCAATCATGAATAGGAGGAAACAAGTCTCGGAGAGTCACTTGTGAAGACACACTTCCATTTGTTGGTTGGACAGGCACACCACTAGCATAAAACTAACATGCTAGATCATGCCCAGGGGCGAAGTATATAGGTGACACCGCAAGGGGGGGGGGGGGAGGGGGTGAGTCTCTCCCGTTTTTTCGCTCAGAAACTAAAAAACTTGGCTATGTGTAATGGGTTGAGAAGCCCAAGATAGCGTCCCATAGCGCCTCCTGTGACACTATGGGTCCAAATTTCGCTTGTCTTTTATTATTATTAGGAAAATTGGATTTTGATAATCATAATTATTGTCTATTGGCCAATAACAATATGTATTTCGTTTTTTTTTTCCCTACAATGAACCACTTTTTAATAATGTTGGAAATAAACAGACTGTCGTTAAAATGACACTAACTCCTTTAAAAAGGTTCCACTTCCTGATGATTGGGCATCATGGTGACGTCTTATGTGACATGTTTTTTATGACTAAACTCAAACACAAAGGTTTTTTTAAAGATTTTTGTAGGAATTAGTGTCATTTTAACAGTGTTCTATTAATTTTTGACATGATTAAAAAAAAAGGTTCATTGAAGGGAATAAACGGAGTATGAATTATTATTGAAAGATTGCAAGAATGAAAATCGAAGAACAAACAAAGAGAAAAGGAATTGAATTGAACATGAAAATGGATACAATCAATCGAAATCAGAGAGCTAACAACAACCTTTATACCTAATCTGATTAACAGCTAATTAACAATCTCAACGGTAATAAACGATTAAGTATGAAATGTTACAAGTAGCAACCCTGCACTTTCCAGATTAATAATAGCCACCCAAACTGCAACTTTGAAGAATTACACAACCAGTCCCTCTAATTCTAATAAACTCCCCCCTAATTCTTGCAAAGTATGCAATCTACACAGTTGATCATAGAATCTTTTTCCCTTTCTCATACCTTTGATTCAACCATAAAACTAACCCGATATCATTGCATACCAGAGGTCAAATTGACTTGTGCATACTAATGTACCAAGTTAATTTCAAAGTTAGAATCACTTGTATTCTTTAACTCCTAAAAGATTCCTCATATCACAAAACTGCATTCTTGCTAGGGGTTTAGTCAACACATCAGCCTTCTGAAACCTTGATCTCACAAAGTTTACAACTATCTGCCCTCTCTCAATGCATTGCCTAATGAAATGAAATCTTAAATTGATGTGCTTGCTCCTACCATGAAAAACAGGGTTTTTCATCAAACTAATAGCAGATTTATTATCTACATATAGCACCACCTTCTGCTGCTGTTCCCCTGTTAATTCCTCTAGAAGACCTGCCAACCATAAAGCCTCACAGGCTGCCACTGTTGCAGCCATAAATTCAGCTTCACATGAACTTAAAGCCACAGTTCTTTGTTTCTGTGAATGCCAAGTTATAACTGAACTGTTATAGAAGAACACATTACCACTTGTGCTTCTTCCATCCTCATGATCCATGAGATGGTTACTGTCACTATAACCTTCAAGCTCACCTCCTAATTCACTGCTATAAAACAAACCTTCATTAACTGTTCCTTTAATATACCTTATCAGATGTTTTGCAGCCTTGAGATGTGCCTCTCTTGGGGTTTGCATATATCTACTTAATATGCCAACAGTATAGCATATATCAGGCCTTGTTTGAGTCAAGTACCTGAGTGACCCTATCAACTTCCTGTAGCCTGTTGGATCCACAACCTCACCACCCTCTTCTCTCAACAGCTTGACACCAGGTTCCATGGGAATTTTGGTACTATTGCTCTCTTCAAGACCTGCAAGTTTAACAAGTTTCATAGCATATGCTGACTGTTTTATACCTATACCTTTTTCACTTTGACTAACTTCAATTCCAAGGTACTAATTTAACAGTCCTAAGTCTGTCATCTCAAAATTATTTCTCATTTGAGCTTTGAAATGCTCCACTTCTGTTTTGCAACTTCCTGTTACCAGAATATCATCCACATAAACACCTATGATTAAGCTCTTCTCATCCCTGATTCGGATATAGACTGCCTGCTCATGCATACACTTTCTAAATCCTAGTTCCTTTAGAACTGAGTCTAGCTTTATATTCCAAGCCCTGGGGGCCTGCTTTAAACCATAAAGTGCCTTTATAAGTTTGTAAACTTTCTGCTGAGCACCTTTCTTCTCATATCCCTGAGGTTGCTTTACATAGACTTCTTCTTTCAAAGTCCCATGTAGGAAGGTAGCTTTGACATCTAGATGATAAACCTTCCACTTTTGCCTTGCTGCATATGCCAACAGCAACCTAATAGTCTCTATCCTTGCCACAGGGGCAAAAACCTCTTCATAATCAATTCCTTCCTTCTGCACATAGCCTTTGGCAACAAGCCTGGCTTTATGTTTTACAATGTTCCCTTCTGCATCCTTCTTGAGCTTATATAGCCATTTCAGCCCAATGGGATTGCAGCCTTGTGGAGGGTCAACAAGTTTCCAGGTCTTATTTCTTTCAATGGCAACAATTTCCTCCTTCATTGCTTCTACCCATTTAGGGGACTTACTAGCTTCATTGAAAGATAGGGGCTCACTTTCATGAGCCAGTAGAAGTTCTATCTGCTCATTTTCTTCCTGCCTTTGAGTCCCTAGTTTCAATCTCCTATCTAACACATAATCATTCAATCTGGTAGAAACTTTTGACACCCTACCAGATCTCCTTAATATGCTTGGCTCCTCATGCTCCTGAGTTGAGTGAGAGGTGTTACTGCCCTCAGTACCATCTTCACTTTCAGAATCAGCAGGCAAGTTTGGAGCATTTCCTGGTTCATAGTCATACTCTGGATCTAAAAATTCCTGCTCATCCTCATTTATTTCATACACAACCTGATCTTGTAAGAAACTCTCATCTTGAGGTTGAACTTTTTGACTCCAATTCCATTGCCTAGATTCTTCAAAATGAACATCCCTGCTCACAACAATTTTCTGTTCATCTACATCCAACATCCTATAACCTTTAGTCCCCTCTTGTACTCCTAAATGCACCATTACCTTACTTCTATCATCTAACTTGGTCAACCCTGGCTTTGTGATTTTCACATGACCAATGCAGCCAAAGACTCTCAAGTGAGCCAAGTTAGGCTTCCTGCCTTTAATGATGAAATAGGGTGTATTCTCCACAAGAGACTTGGTCATAGTTCTGTTGAGAAGATATACATAATGTCTAACTCCTTCTGCCCATAATTCATCAGGAAGAGCCATCCCCTTCATTATGCTTCTGGTCATGTTGAGAATGGTCCTATTCCTCCTTTCCATCATGCCATTTTGTTGAGGGGAGTATGGTGCAGTCAACATTCTTGTTATTCCATTCCTTTCACAAAACAAGTTAAACTCATTAGACACAAACTCCCCCCCCCCCCTATCAGATCTCAATGATCTAATTTTCCTTCCTAATTTTGTTTCAACATCTGTTTTAAATCTTTTGAAAACATCAAAAGCTTGGTCTTTGGGTTTTAGAAAGTATACCCACATATACCTTGAATGATCATCAACCAATAAGAAAAAATACTTATTACCTGATGCTGTTTCTGGTGTTATAGGACCACAGAGATCCATGGAGATCATATCAAGAGGGTTTTCTGACCTATACAAAGACTCCTTGGGAAAGCTTTTCCTTGCTTGTTTTCCAGCCATACATGCATCACATACCTTTGTTTGATGATCCAAACTAGGCAGTCCTTCAACCAACTCCTTCTTGACCATCAGATCAAGTGTTTGAAAACTAGTATGGCCCATCCTTGAATGCCACAGCCAACTCTTTTCCTGCAGGTTAGCTTGCATACACATAGAATTACCAATTTTCAAAGAAATTTTATATAACCTGTTAGGTTGTCTCTTGACCTTCATCAGCAGCTTTCCATTTCTCTCATAGACCCACATATGATCATATTTCATCCTCACATCACAGCCTCCTTCAGTCAACTGTCCAAGGCTTATGATGTTGTTCTTCAAGGTTGGAATATAATACACATTTGTTAGGATCCTTTGCTCTTGCAGCCTTCCTTCAAGCAATATTGAGCCCTTTCCTTTGATCATCACTTTAGAGCCATCTCCAAATGTGATGTGTCCTCCTACCTGTCTATCAATTGAAGAAAAGAAAGAAAGGTTGCCTGACATATGGTTTGAGGCACCATTCTCAAGGTACCAAACTTCTGATCCATCTTTAGGATCAAATAAAGAAGGTTTAACCTGCTGTTCATTCAAGAACACACATCCTGACCTATCCTCTTCAATTTTTAGCATTAGCAGAGTAGGTTCATCATCACTACTTGCTTGTGCAAGATTTGCTTCTTGGGTCCTTTCAGCTTGCAAATTCTTACACTCACTAGCATAGTGTCCTAGTTGGTCACATTTGAAGCATTTTATGTGGGATTTATCTTTCTTTTGTTTCCTATCTTGGTTAACACTAGATTCCTTCCTAGAGTTCTCCTTCCATTTTCCCTTAGTCTTATGACTATTGTCCCCATTCCTAACTGGTTTACCCCCTTTTTCCCTCTTATTTTTGTTCTTAGACTCCCTCACTTTAGCCTGCCATTCAGAATATGTTAACAAAAGTTGATCATCCTTGTGGGACTCAACTTTTGTTTTGGCAGTTCTAACCTCAAAGGTTTTTAACCTACCAACTATCTCCTGAAACAAAGTATTCTCTAGATCCAAAACTTGTTCTAAAGAAGCAATTAATTGAATAAACTTTTCAGGCATAGAGTCAAGGATTTTCTTTACCAGTTGGGCCTCTTTCAAGGGTTCACCCAATTCTGCAAACCTTGTAGCTAATCCTGTGATCTTGGCAGCAATGTCATCAACAGTTTCTGAATCTTTCATTCTCAACATTTGAAACTCAGTTTTCAGCGTCTGCAATTTAGCCTTCTTCACCCTATCAACACCAACATACCGAGTCTTAATGGAATCCCATATCTCCTTTGAGGATTCCAGGCTTGCCACCTGCAGCACCAACTCCTCCGGTAGAGATTGATATAGATAGGCGATTGCAGCACTGTCCTTCTTTGAGTCGATCACAGCTTCTTCAGCAGGTTGCACAGTATCCCAAAGTCCATGCACATTGAATATCGCTCGCATCTTGACAGACCATATCGTGTAATTGGAGTGATTCAACATTGGACATTGTAATGGGACAGTGGTGAACTTCTCAGTCACCGTATTCCGATTGATATTTCCTAGGGCATCCCCCATATCTTGAGGTCTTAACCTAATCGGAGACGCTCGAGGAGAACGACGAGGCGATCGCCGGGGAGAGGCGATCAAACGGTGAATGTTTCGGATTGGAGAACAAGAGGATCAAAGATCCCCTCTGCCGGAATACAGATCGGAGAAGAACGAGGACGTCAGAGACGATGAGCAATCTTCCGATCGCTCTGATACCAAATGAAAGATTGCAAGAATGAAAATCGAAGAACAAACAAAGAGAAAAGGAATTGAATTGAACATGAAAATGGATACAATCAATCGAAATCAGAGAGCTAACAACAACCTTTATACCTAATCTGATTAACAGCTAATTAACAATCTCAACGGTAATAAACGATTAAGTATGAAATGTTACAAGTAGCAACCCTGCACTTTCCAGATTAATAATAGCCACCCAAACTGCAACTTTGAAGAATTACACAACCAGTCCCTCTAATTCTAATAATTATTGACAAATAGACAATAATTGAGATAAAATTCAATATTCTTTTTTTATTATTTTTTAATCAAATTATATATTTTTTTATTTAACGGAATTATGTTGATTAATTTGATTATTATATTAAAATAAACAAATCAATATTTATATAATTATAAAACTCTTTACTAACCGGACCGTATGAAGATGCTCCAAACGGTAGGCAAAGACCGAGTAGATAGCCTAAAATGCCTCAATAATTCATCCATAAACCATTGGGAAGGGATCTGAAACGTGTCCTTATACCCAGGCCCACATACCCGGCTAAATTAATGGCTGATCTGATCTGATCCGACATTAAATTTATATTTTTAGTGGGTCATAATTTTAGACGATTTGTGGTGATGGAATAGTTAATTTTCATGGATAAAAATATCCCACCTGTTTGCCTTGTTTCTATTCACTTTACTGTCAGAAAAAAAAAAAAAAAAAAACACTTTTACGTGCGTTACTAATTATAACAAAATAGCTTTTTGCTTGCTTATTGTAGCCAAGAAACCCAAACCAAAACCCCCATGTAATGAATTCTTTACCATATCATTTTTGTCTTGTATGAAGTAATTAAAAGATGAAACATGATTTGTGGGCGATGATGTGGATTGGAAATTATTTTATTTATCTATTAGTTAGTAAGTTCATGTTCACTCTTTATAGTTTTATTATATAGGTGTAGAAAAAGGACAAACCTTTTTATTAAATTTTACAAAATGATATGAAAACACTCCACATGCACCTTCTTGTTTGATTCATTCAACCCTTGTTCTTGTCTTCTTCTTCTTCTTCTATCTGATCTCAAAGGAAGGAGTACTACTCTTCTGTTTCTCATCTCTGCTTATCTCAATCTATAAATCTATCCATGTATATGGTGGAATTCCACACATAACAAGGTACAAACACACACATTAAAACTTCAATTTTCTTGCTTCATTTTACACTTAGGGTTTATACATACATAAGTAATTCTTTTCAGATTTACTTCAACAGAGGTCTTGCTTGCTTGCTTGCTTGCTTGCTTAATTGATTGATTCATAGTATAGTGAGTGATGGGAGAATCACTTGGAGTGTCTGTCTCTTTTGGAAAGTATGAGAATGATGCAGCACTTTCTTGGGAAAAATGGTCTACTTTTTCCCCCAATAATAAGTACTTGGAGGAAGTTGGAAAGTGCTCCACTCCCGGATCTGTGGCTCAAAAGAAGGCCTTTTTTGAGGCCCATTACAAGAAAATTGCAGCCATGAAAGCTGAGGCTGACTTACTGCTGGAGGATGATGATGATGGTGATGATGGCAAAGATTTCCAACAAGATTGCAACTACCTGCAGGAACCTCAGATCTCACCCATTGAACTTCAACCCCAAGATAATGATGATGGATCTATGCAACCACCTTCTCCAACTACTTTAAACAGCAATGCTCACAAACTAGAAGAAGAAGAAACTGTTTTAGTCAATGATGATGAGATGACTATAAAACAGCAATCTCCAACATCATCAAACAGCAATGCTCACAAACTAGAAGAAAAAGAAGCTGATTTAGTCATTGATGAGAGTATGAAACATGATTTCCAAGTGGGAGATGTTCAGCCATCTCAATCTCCAACAACATTAAACAGCAATGCTGAAAAGCTACAAGAATCTGCTGCTGTTTTAGTCAATGATGAAGTTCAGCC
Organism: Deinandra increscens subsp. villosa; assembly: GCA_039602395.1. Classification (NCBI taxonomy): domain Eukaryota; kingdom Viridiplantae; phylum Streptophyta; class Magnoliopsida; order Asterales; family Asteraceae; genus Deinandra; species Deinandra increscens. Next base: position 16,470,813 of record JBCNJP010000020.1, on the reverse strand, counting down.
ATCTCAATCTCCAAGAACATTAAACAGCAATGCTGACAAGCTACAAGAAGCTGTTTTAGTCAACCATGAGAGTATGAAACTGGTAAAACAGCATTTCCAAGTGGATTTAGAGACTACAGAAGTTATTCCAAAACAGAAAGCTCAAAATATGACAAAAAAGGTGAGTTTGATCAAGTTCACCAAGGAAAAATCAAAACTTTTTACTAATGCTTTTTAGCACAATCAGAAATAAGCAATCTGTTGTATTAACTTATTTACTAATCTGGTTTTTAGATAAATCCAAACAAAGTGGAAAAGAATCCCATAGGAATGAAGAAAAAACCAGCAGCATCACTTATACCTAAGACCCCAGAAACACTAGCCAGTAGATTATCAAAACCGAAACCGAAACCAAAAGCAGCTTCGGCATCCTCAGTGAAGAAGCCAAGCACACCATTACCATCAAAGAAAACGTATCATTCTGTATCGGAAACCAGACATTTCACTCCAGTGTCACTTCATTTATCGATGAATATGAATTCTGTAAATTCCGATACAGCTTCTTCTGTTACTTCGTCAAGAAGACGCTCTTTATTCATGGAGCAAATGGGAGATAAGGATATTGTTAAACGAGCCTTTAAGACGTTTCAGAACAGAGTTAACCAATTACCAGCACATAATATAGAACCCAAACAGGTAGTGTATATATATATATATATATATATATATATATATATAAAACATGTCATTTACTATTAGTCACTGCTTTATATCACATGATTTATTCATTTCATGTGTTGGCAGCTACCAGCAAAAAGACCAGAGCAAAAAACTTCGACTTCTGGGGCTTACCAAAAAGAAAATGAAAGGTGATCGCATATTTTTTAGTTTTCTTTTACAAATATGAAAAATCCTGTTAGCAGTTACATTTTATTTGTTTTACACTAAAAATTTATCGTTCTACTAAGTTTGTGATTGGACAAATGTAGATCAAGGAAAGCGGTAGAGAAAATCAATCCTGCAAGAGGTCAATTAGGGCCCAAATGGAAATCTGTATCATCTGCGTAAGAAACAGTTTTTCTGTATAGTTCTATTGTGCTTTTATGTTCTTAACTTAAAATAATATATGCGGGGACAGGTCACTTAAAGAGGTTGGTGTTGATGAAAGACGGTTAAAGGCGGGGCCAACTTCATTAGCTTTGAAAAGTAACGAAAGAGCCGAAAGACGAAAAGAGGTATAATTAATAATATCTTTACCATAAAAAGCATGGGAGACTGTTTGATTCAGTTTCCAACCACAGACTAAAGAAATTTCTCTACTATGATGCAGTTCTTCAAGAACTTGGAGGAAAAATCAAATGCTAGAGAGGCAGAAAGAAGTCAACTTAGTTTAAAATCGAAGGTATGATTCCATATAATCGCTCAGAATTTTTCTATAGATGATTAATGATCTTTTACTTTAATAACCCATGTGACTGGTGGTTACTGCACACAGGAAGTAAAAGACGCAGAGATGAAAAAGCCTAAGCAGAACCTTAAGTACAAAGCAAAACGAGTGCCAAATTTCAGTCAGTCGCAAGGGGCATTGAAAAACACTTCAGATAAGGTTATTTCTCTTCTTCCTAGCTGCATAATTGAAAGTTTTAGTTTTTATTTTTTTGACCACCAAAAGTTTTAAGTTAACAGCTTCAAGTATTACACGCAGTCACCAAATAAATATAAATTCAGAGTATTTTGGTCCATTTGCATAGATGTGGTGCGAGTGAATCCAGTTATTTGTTATTGTTAAAGAGGCATAAATGAAACTTTTGTCAGATTCTTGGTTTTTATGCACTTTTTTCATGTTAAAAAGACGCCTAAATATTGAACCTTTTCATATTAAAAAGACAGTCACAGTTTATGTTAGTGATTGAGAGGCCTGTTTATTTTGTCTCCAGTGAGTGAAGGATTAACTGATAAATAGTGAAACAATTAACTAGTTCTGATTGGGAGGGAATCGGTATAGAAAGTTATGAATTTTGAATGGCATGTCACTCATGTGTTTGTAATTTGTGAAGCAGGAGACCATCAAAAATAGAACCACAAGGTAAACTTATCAAGATGATAGATTTTGGCTTCACAAAATGCATTTGAATGACGATTATCAACTTGTTTATCATGACGATATCTACTCAAGAACAAAAGAATCCATCAAGTTTAATAGCCTGCGGCTGCCATGAATTGAATTCACTTTTCTGTAGCAAAAGTTAAAAGTATGATCTAAAAGTAAGTTCACTTATGTCTAGCATTTGACTTTTTTCTCTATGCTGTATCAAAGTAAAGAAATTTCTTAAGTTCATCATCACTTCAACTAGTGCCTGTCCTGTTAAACTTTTCTACTGCTGCTGACCTCAACATCTAATAACAATATCAATACAAACACCATTTATCATATTAAGAAAAGTGTTTACTGATTCAAATAGTTTAACGTTTCACCAATCGCCAGCCCCACACCCCCAACACCCTGCAACGGACTACTTCTTTGAGTCTTTCCATCAATCACGCGCTTCTCAATATGTAAAGCCATTTCTAGCTTATTTGAAGATAACTTCATATCCGATAACATCAGCCAGCTTTATGATTGATGTCTTCTCTGAAGCCGAGAATAGTTTGTATTTGTTCTCTGGGTGATGGTGGCGCGTTACTCTTTCTCTCTACCGCCACCAAAAAGGTGGAGTTATCGGTGGTGCAGGGACTGGAACTGCTTCATTTGACTGATACTAATGCACACCTCAAGCATTTCATTATAACTCGTCACAATTCTCAAGACTATGATGATAACCTACTACACGTCCAGAGTCTTTAGGGTGGAATGACACCGTCTAATGTGATAATGCCAACTTAATTATAAATTTTTGCGTCTAAATGAGTACAAACATCCATACAACAAATAAAAATCCGACTTACAAATGGTTACAACAAAACAATTAACTAGCCATGAAATGAAATGAACGATCCTTGGACAAATTCAGCAACCCGTGGTCCTTTAAACTCTTTTCCAATGGGCAATGGCAATGGGAACTGTCCCTGAAACTGATGTGCGAATGGACCCCTTTTTTTTTTTTTAATGTGAAAGCATTGCTTCTGTTATTAATTATTTTTGGTAAATATGATGGATCAGCCCGGTTTGATGGTTTAGTAGCAGCCCAACAACTTATACTAGATACCAAAACTGATCAAGAGAGTATGTTTTACAATTACATAGATGTATTTAGTAAAGAATAAATATGAAATAAAGTTTATCTAAAATGCACCGAGCAACAATCCACAAACCATATATGGTTAGCATAAAACTATGTGATTCCAAGCCATCATAAATAAATAAACTAGTAAAATTTCCAACGATTTTACCAAACCGGCGTATGTAGTTCATCACTCATTTTGACTACCATAGACACTCCATCCACGTGATTACAATAGGGGTATAAATACGTCGAGCCACTCGAAATTAGATCGATAAAAAGCTCGAAACAAGCCGAGCCATATCGAGCCCGAGCCTTGCCCAAGCCTCAAGCCTTTTTAAGCATGAGCTTTACATATCAAACTCGAGCCGACATCCTAGCCTTAACGAGCTATTAACTACTTAAAATAAACTTTTTATTTAATCTAGTATACTATAAACATTTTACAAGTGAAATGTGCAACTTTTGAAGCACATTATACAACTTTCATACACATGGTATCACCCTTTGAATCACATCATAAGTTGTATCTGTTGGAAAATGTGTGTGAATGAGATGTTTATCTCAAAAGAAATTTTGTTCACGTTTGGAAAATGTGATGTGAGCTATCCCACATTGGTGTGGGAACAAAAGGTGAATTGGTTTATAAGGATAAAATTCAAAGCCTTTGATATATCTTGTGTCATGTTTTACTCTGGCTCATATCCTCGCGCAGGGAGGGGTGCGAAAAATGGTGATTCGGGTTGAAATTCTGAACTCGTGCCCGCGCGACCTGCGGACACGAAATGAACATAATTTGATCATTCACTACTAGTTAATGATGATCCTTTCGTATGCTCCGTTTGCGTGTATAAATACACGAGTGTGGGGGCAGAAATAGACACACGAAAAATACACACATTTCGTACTGCTGTTGCTGCTGCTCTGATCTCTGCTGCTCCTCCGTTCCGGTCTCGTTTCAGGCAAGTATCCTGTCCGGTTGTACACACAGTTTTGAACCGGTGTACCCTGGGAACAAACGACGAATCTGTTTAAGGGAATTGTGTTAAACACAAGCCCAGTTCCTCTCGTTTTTCTTTTCTGTGTTCTTCTGTTTTGCAGGGACTAATACAGCTACCGCTCGTCATCATATTTCTGTGGAGATTATGTTTAGTTGTTTCTATCCATTGTATCTTCGTTCATTACTTGTATTCTGTATTGTATTCAATTGAACGATTATTCAGAATCGTTACTATATTTCCAACAGTATCTAACTATCAAAATTGCATAGTTTCCAACCCTATTTATCATTTTTTTAAATCCATTTATAATCGTTTTCTTTTTTTGCTTTTGGTTTTAGTTTCACACCATTATGTTGTCTTTAGAATCTAAATTTATGTGGTTCACGTGTTACCTTTAGTTTTCATTGGTTTTAGTGTTAGTTTCACATGGTTGCCTTTAAGTATCTAATTTTTGTAGTATGACATTTAACTATATTTTTTATTTTGACATCGTTATGTAGTGTTTTTGTATTTCCGTTTTATTTACGTTGTGTTATAACAATGCGGCTGTTTTTTTTATACCCACGTTATCCCGCGACAACACACATATAGTAAAATTTAGTTAACTATAAATGAGATTTGTTAATTTCAATAACCATCATGAAAAGAACCAAGCTTTTTTTTTGAACAGCAAAAATATATAGAAACAAACAGGCGCTTGCTGGTTAGAAAAACCTAACCAAACAAGACAAAACACCAACGTTTAAACATACAACAACGGATTATCTAACCATCTAAAGCTAGGAATATTAAAATGCTTATTCCTAAAAGACATAAACAAAAAAGACATACGAACAACCGAGTCAAAAATGGAGCTCGGAGTGAGGTCGTTGTGATGATGTAAAACCTCATTACGAGCCTTCCAAATCAGCCAATACATAACCCTACAAATGCCATTGATTAGAACCTTGCGCCGCTTGTTGAAGTGAGAAGCTTCGATCCAATCAAAAATCTCACGAGGAGAACCACAAATAGGAGCATCGATGCCTAACCAACCACGCACCCTATCCCAAGTAAACTGAAATCTCGAACACGAGCCGAAAAGATGACTGAAAGTCTCTAGTCTTTCATCACACAATAAGCATCCAAAATCTGAAGTAATAATTTCTTTTTCCAATAGGTTTACCCGAATCGGAAGACGATCAAGAAGGAGTCTCCAAATAAACACATTTATCTTTTTAGGTAACGCTTTGTTCCAAGAAGTTATAGTGTTGTTACCATGAAGACTAGCTTCTTCAATGACTTTTCGAACTTGCCGCACCTCGAAAATATCCTTGCCATGAAAATCCCAACCCCATATATCGTTACCCACACCAACCACGACCCCATGCAAATCGGCGCACAACCGATCGAGTTGGTGTTCTTCAATGCCGCCCCGAATTGCTCTTCTCCAATCCCAAACCCAATTGTTACCCGAAAATCTATCCGAAACTTTACACTCTTTATTAGATTCAAGAGCATAGAGTCTAGGATAACTATCCGCAAAAGATCTATCACCCAACCAAGAATCCGTCCAAAACAAAGTATCCATACCACTTCCAACCCGTCTTTTAAAAGCCGAGCTAGGAATAATATTTCTCACGTGAAGATCACCAGCGTTATGGCATATACGATTCCAAATCCCGTTACCCTTTGTAGCCTCCAAAGCCGAGAGATTACCCCTCCCCCCATGAATAGATTTGACAATTTTTACCCAAAAATGATTACTTTTAGATAAAAAACGCCATTTCCACTTGAGTAAAAGAGCCCGGTTAAGAGACTCAATACTTCCAATGCCCAACCCACCCCTATCCCTATCAACAAGAATGTCATCCCATTTCACCCAACTCATATAACGAGAGCCATCTTTCCCACCCCAAAAAAATTTTGCCCGAATACCCTCCAAAATATCCCTAACCCCAACCGGAACACGAAATAGAGATATAAAATAGTTAGGGAGAGAGCTCAATACCGAAGATACCAAAGTCAAGCGACCCCCCACTGAAAGCAGGTTAGCTTTCCATTTGGCTAATCGTGATCGGAATTTAGTAATAATTGGATCCCAAGCCTTGATGTTCTTCATATTGTCCCCAACCGGAATACCCAAATAAGTAAACGGGATAGATCCAACTTTGAAACCATGGGTATGAGCAAAATTATCCACCACCGAAGCCTCTACACCGAACCCGAAGAGATAAGATTTAGCATTGTTTAACCTGAGGCCCGAACCCACAAAGAACTCCTCCAAAATCCGATTAATAGTCTCCAAATTACTAGCCGACCATTCCCCCACAAAAATCACATCATCCGCGTAAAATAAATGAGAAAAGGGGACTTTATCTTTCCCAACAAGAAACGGTTTATAGTTACCTACCCTAACCTCGCGATCAATTATAGCATGTAAGCCCTCCATGGCAAGAATGAAAAGAAAAGGAGCCATAGGATCCCCCTGCCTAAGGCCTCTCTCAATAGCGAACTCCTTCGTAGGGCTACCATTAATCAAAACCGAGGACGTGGCCGACCTAAGACAAGCCTCAATCATCTCACCCCACTTAGCCCCAAAACCCATTCTATCAAGAACCTTAAGCAAATACTTCCAATTAAGCGAATCGTAAGCCTTGGCAAAATCCACTTTAAACATAAGCATCTTCTTTTTCTTAGCTTTAGCCCAACGAACCACCTCATTTAAGACCAAAGGACCATCAAGAATTTGTCTACCTCCGATGAAAGCCGATTGCACACTATCCACCAATCCATCGATACTCAAAGCTAACCTCTTAGCAAGAATTTTAGCAATAATTTTGTATTGCACGTTCACCAAACTAATTGGTCTGAAATCGCAGATCAACACCGGGTTCTCAATTTTCGGGATCAAAGTAATAAATGAAGGATTACAACCCCGAGGAATTTGTCTTTTCACAAAAAAGAAATCAACAAACTCCATAATCTCATTAGCCAAAAACCCCCAATGATGTTTAATAAACGCGAAAGAAAACCCATCGGGGCCCGGGGCTTTGCAACTACCACAATCCCAAACCGCATTACGCACCTCACCTAAAGAAGGTTTCGCATTAAGCATCTCCACCGAAGACGTAGATAACGTCTTAAAGGACAGGTCCGAAATCTCCAATAGGGGCGGTTGACGAGAAGCACAAAAGCGAGTACTGTGGTACTCGAAAAAAGCATCTTTTACATGAACCGGAGCATCTAGCCACACCCCGTTCACTTTAACACCCCTCACCGAGTTCAAACGACGTCTTTTCTTTAAGTAAGCATGGAAAAACTTGGAATTCTCATCCCCGTCAACCACCCATTTATTCTTAATTTTTTGCGAAATTTCAAGCAACTTGCGCTTCTCAATAACATCCAAATCATGAATAACGCCTAATTTCTCCCTGTTAAGATCCACCCAAGTTCACACCGTTTTCCATTTCTAACTCAATCACTTCAAGCCGTTTAGTAAGGTCTTTCAAAGAGCCATTTTCCATATCAAGTCTTCTCTTGTTCCAATCGATCAAGTGCTTTTTGACCACTTTAAGTTTCTCTTTAAACCGAATAAAACAATTTAAGTGAGACGAGGCAACCGGATCCTCCCACGCTCTTTTAACCGAATAAAACAATTTAAGGAAAAGTCATTTAGTTCACATTATAAACAACTTGATTTGATTTACTAAACACATAATGTTTCACTGGACACTTCCTTAAAGTTTAATTTTATAGTGACTAAACAATTTCTTATAATTTAATTTTATAGTTGTCACCTATCATGCATAAGATTGACATCTCAATTATCCATCATGATTGAAATTTGCATCTCTTTATCCACCATGTAGAAGACTATGTCTCACTGTCATGAGTCATGACTAAGAAAAAATCCTTAATAATGTACACCATAATAAAGGATTTACCACAACCAGTGGAGTTAATATTATGACCTCAAGCCATATATATCATCTATTCACTTTAGAATCCACACGACGTGTCTAACACATAACAAGTTCGCGAATAAATACACTCTTACCAAGAGGTGCACAAACCGGTTATTTTTTGTAACCGGTTTCGGTTACAAACTGGTTTCGGTTAGAAAGTTGACCGGTTAAAACTGGTTAGGGGTATAACCGGTTAGGGGTATAAAACCGGTTTCTGATAAAAATTTGTCTAACCATTGCTAACCAGTTGTAACAGGTTAACCGGTTTCTATACCGGTTATAACCGTTTTTTTAGTAACCGGTCGGTAAAAATCGGTATTGTAACCGGTTTGGAGCCAAAGAAGTGTAACCTATGTGTAACCGTCGGTTAGGTTCGTAATCTAACCGGTTTTTTTTTCAAACCGGGGCCGGTTTTTTTTGTCTAACCGGTTTTTAAACCGGTTTTTTTGTTCATGTCTACTTTTACCATTATGAAGCGTGTTAGAACTACTTATTTGACCCGCTTCACTCAAACCATCTAACCTTATATTCGGAAACGCATAACATGGTTAAACCTTTCATATTGTAATTTGTCTATGTTTAACTAACACATTTGATTAACACTCACCGTCGAACATGTTTGACCGTTTGGCTTTACATCTACAAACCTCATTTTCAAAGTTTACTATAATTTTTTCCGAACTCATTTACTATTAGTAAGGGATAATATAGTAAAGGGTAATGATCTAATAATATATTCCACCGGCCATATGATTATTTTCAAACCAAATTGACCGGTTTAGCTTGAATTTGACATAATATCATTTCATAGGTTATTTAACCAAATGTTGTAACCACATCATAAATTTATAACCATTATGATTATCTGTCTACTTTTAGGTGTAGATAGACGGACACCCTTTAAAAGGCCAAAAATCTATTTTTCACAAATGTAAACATCAAAAAACTTAATTTCGAGCTCTTGAACAATAATGATCATATACAATGTAAGGATTAAAACACATGCTAAAAGACATGATTAGGAATTTAGAACCCTAGGACCTTAACGAAGTCTTTCCACCACTAGCCCAAATAAAGATTGTTTGTCCTATTCTCGCACTTGTTGCTTACAATGGATGGGAAGTATATCATCAAGATGTAAAATCTGCATTCCTACACAGAGAATTGAAGGAAGAAGTCTACGTTCCACAACATGAAGGGTTCATGAAACCGGAAAAAAGCGAAGAAAGTATACAAGCTCTGCAAGCACTGTATCGTTTGAAACAAGCACCGTGTGCATGGAATATCAAGCTAGATCATACTCTGAAGACACTGAAGTTTTAGAAATGCACATTGGAACATGCAGTCTACACGAAAGAATAAACGATTATTCATCAAAGAAATGCAAATTGCAATATCAAGCTAGATCGTACTCAAGGAATTAACGGGACGTAAGGAAGAGAAGATTACACTCATGGTAGATAAAATCTCAGCAATTGCACTGATGAAGAACCCAATATTTCATGGAAGAAGACATCACATAGATACAATATATCACTTCATCAGAGAATGCGTAGAGAACAATCAAATCAATATTGAACATGTAAGCGGTGAAAATCAAAAGAGTAGACATACTGACAAAAGCATTAGCAAGAGTCAAGTTTATCACAATGCAAGAACTGCTTGATGTTCAAGATCTGAAGAATGAAGATGATTATGATTAAAGGGATGAATGTGAGATTAACCACAATTCCTCTTACCAAGTATAAGTCCAAGGGTTAGTTGTGTAAATAATTTAGTTAAGTTAAGGTTTATTGTCAGTGTGTTATTGCATATAGTATAGGGTCTGTATGGTATACCATTGCGTCGATTCATTAGAAGTCACGACGTATGAATATGTATATATGTTCGAACATGTGCAGCAAAATCAATTCATTTGATTTCAATTGTTGTTGCTGCAAGTTTTATGTGTGTTTGATCGGTCCTATCTAACAATAGGCACACACTTTTCTTAGAGGATTCGGCATGCTCCATATCCTTATCTTTATAATTTAAGTAAAAAAAAAACAGTACAGTTTTCTCTCCTTTTCAATTAAATAATATTTCTTTATACCTTTATCATTACTTTTTTTTTCTTCACTTTCACTCATTCACTCACAACCAAACCTAATTTTAGAGACTCTATTCATACAAATATAGAGAAACCGTTGTGAATTATGTTAAATAGATACCTTTGGGTTTTTTACTATAACACCACCAATTCAAACACACATACAAATTATTATAAAATACAGTTATAATGTCTCTTGAAAAATATCCATTCAAATTATAATTTTCATTTCAAGACAGTGAATATAAGTCTGAAGCATGTTTCTAGAAATATTTATTTTTCAAAAAGCTCTAATATTTTTCTAAAATGAAAATAGAAAAATAGGAACATGGTTTGTTTGAAATGAAACAAAGGTGTAATCTCTTCCCAAATCAAAAATATTCCTTCTTACCAGACAAGATCGGGACATGAAATAAACCATATCTTCATCAAATCAATCCTCAATTATTAAATCTTAATTATTACTTTAAATCTTCTTGACTTGTTTCCACCCTTTCTTTTCTTTTTTATTTTAATCAATTCACACCCAGCCCACCCCACATCATCTAAAAAAAACAACCTTTATTTTCAACAATTTATCATATTGGTGGTTCCATAACCAAATCCCTAGTCATCACCACCATGTAAACATATAAAATGTTCTTTGTGAAAAGAGGAATCATATCAAAATTGTAATATCTGTAAATTCACTTGATCAAAAAAACAACTTTTACATGTACAAGTACTTAGCTTTGTCTATCATGTCATTAATAAAAGATGAAAATATGAAAGGGATAAAATTTAAAAGCATTAGGCTTCATCCAAGTTTGTCACCTTAAGTCTCATTGTTGGGGATTCTAGTTGTGAGGGCGAAAATGGATGGGTTGTTGACGTAGGAGACTGCGGTGATGGGCAGGCAGGGAGAGATATCGTCGGTGGTGATGGGGAGGCCGTTGGTGGTGATGGGGAATTTGTTGGTGGTGATGGGGAGGTGGAGGGAGATATCGTTGGTGGTGATGGGGACGGGGACGAGGGTGGGGAGGTGGAGGGTGAAATCGTTGGCGGTGATGGGGAGGTGGACGGTGAAATCGTTGGCGGAGATGGGGAAGGGGAGGGGGAGGGGGAGGGTGAGGGTGACATGTCAGACATTTCTTGTAGTTTTCTTTTGTTAAAACTTGTTTTTCCTTGTTTGTTGTTATTGTTGTTGTTATTAGCATCATCTATGGTAGTTGCAGCCCCAAACATGTAGTCTTTTAACCGCTTCACATCGGATAGCTTTACAGGCTTTACAATGAAATCCTCTGCCCCTTCTTCCAAACACCTGAAAATTTCGTCCCGATAATCGGTCAAACCAAACAAACACACATTTTCTTAATGCTAAACTGATCATCAGGATACAAATTCTACCAACAGGAATGCCACAAATCTTTATGAATCAAACAACTTAAGGCAAATTCTTGACTATTTCACAAATTCTAAGAATTTGATTTGGGCATCTTGGAATAAAACTTGCTAACCAGCAAAAATCAGGTTGGTTATTAACTAACTAACTAACTAACTAACAATCTTTAAAACCCAAAGAAAACTGTTTGCTTCCCTGGAGTTTGAGTGGATCAATTCAAGATTCTTGATTTGAGCATCTCTCACAAGCCCATGATCAGGTTAGTTATCAACTAACTAACAATCTTTAAAACCCAATTGAAAACTGTTTCCCTGGATTAATTCAAGATTCTTGATTTGAGCATCTCTCACAAGCCCATGATCAGGTTGGTTATCAACTAACTAACAATCTTTAAAACCCAACTGAAAACTGTTTCCCTGGATCAATTCAAGATTCTTGATTTGGGCACCTCTCACAATCCCATGATCAATTCAAGATACTTGATTTGGGCATCCATGATCAATCAAGAAACAGGGCAAAAGGGAAAATCACACAATTGCAAGGAATGAATGGTGATTCAAATTAGGAAAAAAAAAACACAAACATACTCTCTGTGTGTGTGAAAGCAGTCAGTACCTGTCAATCCGTGCCACAACATTTTCTGATGACATGATCACCACTGGCACCTCTCTAAAGTTTGCTGATCCCTGAGTAAACAAAACAAACCACCAATCAAAACAAGCCATGAATGAATGAAATTTGAATGAATGAATGTTTTTGAAAATGGTGAAGTTAGGAGGAATTAACCCACCTTAATCTTTTTGAGCAATTCATAACCAGTCATTCCAGGCATACAGTAATCAGTGATTATCAGATCCACCTTCAATCCCTAATAAACCAAAGCAGCAAACTTTTGTCATAAATTGTTCTTTTTCACCTAATTAATCAAGCTCTGTGGTTAACTAACAAGTTACATACATTAACGAAATGATCATGAGGTGAGGAGGTTTTGTCCTGATCCAGGCCTAGGTATTGCAAAGCTCTCCAACCGCTTTCAACCGCCGTGACTGGCAGTTAGTTACAAATTCAGATCAGTTGAGTTTTCCAAACAAGAATCAGAAACAAGAAATAGTGAAATGAGGTTACCTTTGCAGGAAGTGATTTTGAGCAAACGTTCAATGACTTTTCGGTCAACGAGGCTGTCATCGACGGCGAGAACATGAACATCATCGTGGGTCCGATGATCCGGCGAGCTCCAACGGCGAGAAAACATTGCGATGAAGAGAAATGAAATGGGAGGAAAGATTGAAGAAAGGAAATATAAATGGAGGAGAGGGAGGTCCCCATCAAAGAAAGAGAAAGAAAGAGAGATGATGAGATTGGAGAAGATCTGAAGAAATCTACTTTATTTTTTTAAGAAAATACGCTGAGATTCTGAAATCCACTTTGGTGGTGACCCCTTTGATTTTTTCTTATTTCTTTTCACTTTTCCTCTCTCTACGCCCCACATGTCAATGTCAATATATGATATGATGTACGTGTCCCCTTCTATTTTTATTTTTTTTTCTTTCTAATTTTCTTCATTCTTTCAAGTTTCAACCAATACATACATATGATACATACTTTTTTTATGTTTCAAAACCAACCCAAACGTATTTTTATCACTATTGCTATTTATTAGCAACTACAACAAAATAGAGGGAGGCAACATTCAAATATCGACAAGGAAAATTTTCCTTATGCTTCACCCATAATAACTAACAACGGTTTTTTAATTTGGGAGACATGAAACTATAGAGGTGCAAAAAAAGAAAATGGTTAATCGAACCGGATGGGTTTAATAACTGAAAACCTAACCAGTTAATAATCAGATTAGTAAAAATTGGTTTCTAACCGATCCAAACCGTCGGTTTCAACCAGGTTGAGTTCTCTAAGTCACGAACATGTTATTTAAGCGGTTGTAGGTTAACCTATTAAAATTATATATATTTTAAAAAATACCGTTTTTTATAGGTTAACCGGTTCGGTTAACCGGTTTTGCCGGTTAGAGTTTAGGGGTCCAAAATTGGTTTTGACCAATTGTGAATTTTAAAGGACAGATTATTCATAAATCGGTGAACCGGTCGTTTAACCAGCTTGTGCACCTTTATATGAAATAACCCACCTCACCTTTATATGAAATAACTCATACAAAACATCATTCCAGAATTACCCTTCTGATTATTGTTTGGTGGCTTGTCTATGCCTTCGACTATTGTTATATGTTTGGTAGTTTATCTACCCCATGGCTATATATATCGAGCTTAGTCAGGCACACCTTGATGTATGTAGATTTTGTATTCTATTACCCGAACATGTCCCTTTTCTATGAGGATGACCACGAAGCCATCATTGTAACATCGATGATGTGGCACCTTCCGTGATGGTGATTCAAGTTTACAGTCTCTCCATTTGATTAGTACTAAGAGAGTACATGACCATATTTGGTTATTATGATTATTATTTATGGGAGGCGTAGGAACAGGTCCTAGGATATTTCTGGATGCATATTATTTGGAGGATGGAAGTTTTGTATGCTAACACACGCATTCTCGTGATGGATAGATGGGAGTAGCTACTCGGATACATATCACATATTTATATGTATCATTTCGGCTCCTGGTACTTTCCAATGTGACACAACCTTTTTCATTATTTGTGAGGTTGTGTATTAAGTTATCATATTTTAGTTTCAAATTTTCAATATCATATTTTATACTCTAGTATCTGATATGGTTATGATTATATGTTTCAGTTATGTTATCTCTTGAGACATTACATTACTATTGTCGTTTCCATTATGAGCAACTTTTTGCCCATCCGAATTTCTTATTGTGTGTTTTTCTTGTTTTCACGGCAGGTACTCTTGGGATATCCTGGGGTGTGTGAAGAGGTAGATGGAGAGTTTAAAGAAACTAAATCGTTTATATTAGTCAACTATGTAATTAGAGCTTCAGTGATTGTATTAGGCCTTTAATTGAAGCATTTGGACTCTAATAACTAATAATTATGAATTGTTGCTTTTAATTCTGATATCTGTATAGTGACACGTCAACCCTGATTAGGTTAGGGTGTTACATGTACAATCATACGAGCTATATGGTCATCTCGAGTTTTAAGAATCATATAAGTAATGTTGAGTTTGTTCTAGTATTAATATACACACATATAGATAGAGACGCAGAGAGAAAGTGGTGGGCCATGATGGTTCATGGGGTGCAACGACGAGTCATGACGAAGTGTTTCCCGATTGTAAACTAACACCCTGACGATAATGTCCCAACATCTAACTCTAGTTGTGGTGATTTATGTGGATACGATAGTCATATGATGTAACGTTGATCATCAACTGGGTTTGTGTACCCAATCCATCATCTTTGATAGGTGTAATACCTTAATCTAAAACTTTGTATTATAGATAAGATTAATCGGGGAATACACGAGCTATATATTATATACAAATTATATTTCATAGTATATACATGTGAACTACTAGGGCTGTAAACAAGTTGAGCCGAGTCGAGCAAGAGTGAAGCTCGAGCACAAGCTCAAAATTAAAGTAGCCAACTAAGCTCAGTTCGAGCTCGAAGTTGAAGTTTAACGAGCCAACGAGCCAAACCACGAGCCGAGTCAAGCCTTGACTCAATTACAAAATGATATTGGGTTAACAACCTGATTGATATTGGTTATATACCCATGGTATAGATGGATTAAGTACCCATTGGTAAGGGTCATGTGTCTGAGGTGTACACTTTTTTTACGTGAGAGTCATAAATGGTAAAGTGTTTTTCGAGTTTGGGTGATTAACTCACTAGAGGAACGGCTTAACATTGGATATTGTGTATGCGCGTGTTGTCGTGGGGTACGCAAGTACACAAAATCTTTATATATGTTTTAAAGATGTGATAACTTGAACTTATTTTTTTTAAAAGCGAGTTGATTTGATTTATACTTAATTTCTAACGGGTTAAAGAGTTAAAAATGAAATAAAGGTAATATAAAATAAAAAGTCATATTGGTTGAAAGTTTTCTTAATTAAATATAAAGTTCATGCAAATAAATATATTTAAATTGTTATGTTATAATCAAAATAATATAATTTTTACTCATATTTAATAGGAAAGTTAGTTGTGTCACATAGCACAACTTTGTGAGCCAAAATTTTAGTAACGGTTTAAAAATTTTCCCAATTATTTTTCAGTGAGCTCAATGTATAGCTAATAATAAATAACTCACTGAAATTTTTCCGCCTATTATTTCTTAATTATTTATTATTCTCTTTATGTATATTAATTTCTTTTCCCTACTATTTGCTTTATGTTCTTCGCTTATTACTATCTAATATTTCATATATAGATCTAATTTCTTGTTACAAACGAGTTTCTAACACTAGTATTTTATACACCAATTGGTTTACTTTTGCTAATTATGATTTCATTTGTGGATTACTGATATGATCATATAATAAGTTTTTTATAATGCTAATTTTTTCTTCGTGTTTGTCATGCCGCTTAGCTCGCAAACGTATATATAGTTTGTTAAACTTACCTCAGGCTCTTAATCCCCAATCTTTTTCCATCCTACCTATATATTAATATCATAAGTTTAACACAACTAATTTCTTTAGGTTGAAAAACCACATAAAATAAAATAATCGTAGTGAATTATACGAGAATAATAATGACCTTCAAAACTCAGACGACATAACGCATACATATATTTGTACTCAATAAAATTTATTGGAAAATGTATAGAATTTTCTTATAATTAAATCCATATATCATTAGAAGAAAGGAAAAGAAAAGTTTACATCAATTATTTACATGATTATTCAGCCAGTGGCTATATAGTTTTTATATCATCAATATCTACTGTTTTTTTAAAGAAACTTATTTTACATGTTTTTTTCTTCCACTAAATTTTAACATAAAGACCATTATTGACTATTGAAGAATGAATTAAGTGGAATGGTCAAAACCCGACAACTTAACTCATACGGTCCCAAAATTGTGATGATATTCAACCAAAAAATACTATAAGTTAAAAAACAAGGATTTTAAGGACCATGTGCTTTTATTTTGCCAAAAGAAGACAAGACATCATGAGCGGTCAGAAAATAATGGAAATTTATTTTTATAACATCATCCTATATACTATATATCTGTTTCAAAAAAATATATATATACTATAGCTAGAGTTGTATTATGATATATAGATCGATATACATATATACCGTTCAAAAAAATTATCGCTATGATTGTGTTAACTATGAATTTTAAAGTTTTTGTCCATGGTAATAAACTAGTTAGATTTCCTCTTATTTCCTATTGACGAAATATGTCTTTGTTGTCTCAAAGTGTGTTTGAATTTTTTTAGGGAGCATGTGGTACATTGTAGAGAGCTTCCTAGTTCAAGTACCGACACGATTAATTAGTTAGGGATATTCTCTTTAACATTTTCAAGCGTGCCATAATTTCTGCTAAGAAAGAAACGCCCGTAAATTTCTTGACTCACCCCCTGTGAAAAAGATCAACACTCAGATCAGCTGACATTTTGATCTATTGATGGATGGGGAAAAACATGTGTGTGTGGATCTAATAAGGG
>JBCNJP010000020.1:16426398-16453073 GCA_039602395.1 Deinandra increscens subsp. villosa | reverse complement strand
AAAAGTCATGCGCTAAATCCTCCTTTTTTATCCAAAAGTTATCTAAATTTATAGATTCATCAAGGTTTGTTAGTTCCTATAAATTTAGAGGTTCATTCAGATTTGTAGTAGTTTTATATGTGGTTGCAAACTTTAGTAGTGGTCCCTTCAAGGCAACGATTCTTCTCCCATCATGATTTAAAACCTTCAAAACTTCAGGTCTTCAGCAATCATTAATGGAACCGTCGAGAGTCGACTAACTTCCCAAGAAAGTACCATTGCAGAGTGCCAACATCTAGACTCCCGCCTCACCCTACTGGAAATTTCAATTGGGCTTATTTTAATCAAAGACACAACAATAAAACAAGATTTGAAGTCTACATGAATAAGGCCCAGGCCTTCTATTCCAACACATGAAATAACGCAAGCCAAAATACACATAATCAATTTTTAAAAATTGGGGCCTTATAGGTTTGGAGGCCCTTACCGTTGTTGCTTCACCTGGGCCTTCTATTGGGCCGGCCCTGTCCGCGCATTGCAATAGTTGTGACAGACAACCCCTTTTTGACTTGCCTCGTTAAGTAACATCGTCATTGCATGAGACTTTGTTGTTTGCGGCGGGTTTCATCAGTGGCGACGGGTGTAGATTTGTCTACAACCGATATTTACCTTTTTTTATATAAATAGAAGGCGTTGGTTGGCCGCACGTTGCGGCAGCGATCTCTTTTACAACTCGTAAGCTTATAGCATATTAAATAAACCATGAAGCTACGATGCCACACTTTTTCATCAACACTTTTATTTGAGTTGTTTCGAAACAAAAAGATTATATACCTGCAAATCAGAAGCAACCAAGTTCTTATAAAAATTTGAGATTTGAAGAAACAAAAAGACTATATACTTGCAAATCAAAAGCAACTAAGTTCTTATAAAAGTTTGAGATTTAAGAAAGTGGACATTTTCATATTGTCGCGGATAAAAAATAAAATGAAACAACTACGAAAGCATAACCAATTACCTTCCTTGTCAATAACAAAAAGTCCTCTTAGTCTTAATGTTATTCCTTAAATATTGAAAACCAACATTGTGACATAACAAAAAGTTATTTACATGTAAATGGCCTAATGATTAGCAAAATAATATATAGATGTGTACCTGGTAATCAATCAACACACTCAAAGCTTTTGAAATCGATTTTGTAACATGAGAAATCAGTGGGTAGATCAGATCGCCAAGACCCAGAGATTTTCTATTTAGGAACTGTCTTGATGCAATATCATAACATTATCATTTTTAAATTTGTATTTGACCTGCAATATTTTTACATTTAAGAACAAATGCATTTAAGTGAATAATCAAAGATTAAAGCAATCTTTGGAATTGAGAAAGTACCTCAACTCACTCTAGAAACATACAATCTTGGAGGCAATGTCAAACACTTTAATCCTTATATGAAGATGGTCAGCGAAACTCAATGATTACATAGCAACAATTTCATGTCCTAACAAAGCAAATGGTAAAAATAAAACACCTTCCAACCCAAAAGTGTGATAAAACTCTCAAGTAACACTCAATCAAAATCTCCAACATCCATGACTATGTAGATTATGAAATAGAACTATTGATTTATTACTATTTGCAATTAGTTGGACCTCTCACACATTACTGTACTAGGTTATGACCAATTATATTTCTTCATGTATTTTTGTCAACCAATGACACTTAGCCACTTATTTTGACAACTAGTAGTATTTCTCCTTATGATATTGGGCTTTCTTATATTTGGGCCTACTTATTATGTGTGTATAGTGTATGCATTTTATGTTTGGGCATGCTTATTCATGACAAAGAATTTCAACAAACTGAGTTTTTCCCTTTCATTCACTTTTTTAATGTAAATTATTCTTAGATATCATAGAGAGATCTATAACTTATTATAAAGAACAATTATGTATTATTTGGTTTTTTTATTTTTCTAAATTTCATTTTTTGTCTACATATATTATACAAAGTATAAATAGTGTTTAGAGAATTGTCTATCAGTTCACTCAAGTGTCTCTGTGACAATTGATTGATTCATTTCATTAAGTTAATTGTTTTTAGAATTCACAAAAAACTATGATGGAAAAATGCACCCTAATTTGTTGGTCTACACTTCACAAAGAGTGTTTAAAGACAGAAGCCATTCAGAACAAAATAATGTTTTAAGATGACTCATTCCTTTAAATGCAATCGAAATGAATTAATAAAACATAAAGTGTTTAGCTTTGAAATAGATTTTTGTTTAACTCAAGTTATGTTATTCGTCTTTTATATTTTACATTTTCTTTATATGCTTACAATGACAGGAAAACATAATTAGATAAATAAAATACATTTTAAAAAATAAACTACTCGCCGTAACGCGCGGGTAGTATGCATCTTGTTTATTACTATTTGCAATTTTTTTAACGGTAAATTTGGATCACTGATGGGGACATTACACCACCCACCCGATAATCTTCAATCCCCATCAGGAGAAAACTCATCACTGGTGAGAAAACTCCTAGTCCAACTTGTACCCCCATTTTTTATTATTTTGTTACAAGTGAGACTTGAACCTAGACCTCTAGATAAGAGATCATACACCTTTGCCACTAGACTAAGCCAGTGGGTGTGCTATTTGCAATTGATTCTACCAAATCATAATCCCAATCAAAATCTTGAGTTGATTAAGAAAACAAGAAACCCTAGCTATAGGATCAAAATTTAAATCTTGCATAAAGGATACGAATTGCAACACCATAAGGACGACGCGAGACACCGACGACCACCAGGCCCCGCGACCACACAGACCAAAGCCAACATCGACGTCTGGCAGCATAAAGCGTTGTGAGATTCAATGAGAAAGAGAAGGCGATGAAGAAATGAGAAAGGGCCAAATGAGAGAAATGAGAACTCATAACCAATCGTGAAGCAGAAGGTAGGAAGGTGATTGACAACAACAATACTGTAATAGTTGTTAATAAAGACGGGTGGTTCAAAAGCACAACATCATACACGTGGATTTAAAAGAAGCTAGGTGTCTCACCCAACTAAAGTACAACTCATGATGTGCATGAAGCACTTATACAATAAGCTTTAAACATGTAAATTGTGCTATATGAGTTGTTATAAGAAATGAGTTGTGTGAGTTTTTTAAAATATAGAGAAATTTTAAAATAAATATATTTTTAATTAAATTAAAGAGATCAATATTTCTAATGAGATTGTAAAAATTTTCATTTATGAGGTTTTATAATTGAAAAAAATAGCAAGGGAGGGAATTGGTACCTCGGCCGCCAGGGCAACCGGTTATTAGATGCATATGGTTGTTTCGGCACAAATTTAAATCTGATGGATCTTTGGAACGGTATAAGACGCGATTAGTTGTTAATGGTAAATCGCACACTGTCGGTATTGATTGCATGGAGACCTTTAGTCCGGTTGTTAAACCGGCCACCATTCGTACAGTCTTATCATTGGTCGTTTCCCGTCAGTGGCACATCCATCAGTTAGATGTTAAGAACGTTTTTTTGCATGGGGATTTACAGGAAACTGTATATATGCAGCAGCCTCCTGGTTTTTATGATCAACAGTTTTCTGATCATGCGTGTCGGCTAAAGCGTTCTCTCTATGGATTAAAACAGGCGACCCGAGCATGGTACACTCGGTTCTCTACTTTCCTGATTGCCAAAGGTTTCCGGAGCAGTATTTCCGATTCTTCATTGTTTGTGTATCGCCACGGCATACACACTGCTTATTTACTAATATATGTGGATGATATTGTAGTCACGGCCCCTGACTCTGGGTTTTTACGATCACTCATTGCCACTCTCTCTGCTGAGTTTGCCATGACTGATTTGGGGCCTCGTCATCATTTTCCGGGAATTACTATTACTCGGGATGCTGCCGGTCTGTTTTTGCATCAGTCCTAGTATGCCCGTGATATTCTTCAGCGTGCATCCATGAGTTCTTGTAAGTCGTCGACAACACCGTGTTTAGCAGGGGCCTTGCAGTACCTAACATTTACTCGACCGGATATATCCTATGCAGTTCAGCAGGTATGTTTATTTATGCATGCCCCTCGGGAGGCTCACTTTCATTTTCTGAAGCGCATCTTGCGCTATATTCGGGGCACCTTGGATTATGGGATCCGAATTTCCCCGTCATCCGTCGGTTCTCTTACGGATTATTCTGATGCCGATTGGGGTGGTTGTCCTGACTCTAGTCGATCAACTTTCGGGTACTATGTTTTTATGGGAGATAATCTGTTATCCTGGTCTTCTAAACGACAGACCACGGACTCTAGATCCAGTGCCATGATGAGCGGTTAAAAAGCATACTTTATTATATATTAATCACTACCTCTACACACTAAATTGGGTCTAAAATATATTATTTTAAGTGATTATTTTAGCTAGCGTGTTGAAGTGGAAATTAAGCTTAAATCGTTATATTAAATTAAATATGTTTGTTTGTTAAATTTGAAATGGTTCATAAAGAAATATACGTACTATGGTTTTGGTTAATATTTAAATTTGCAACTAATATTTAATGTTCTTGTGATAACATCGCAGTACACAATCAGATGGAGATACATGGATGCTTTCAAGTTAATTAGGTGAAATGTGAGATGGGCTAATGATAGAAAAAGTCAACAAAATATATGAAGAAGCAAATGGAAAGAAAGACGTGGGCACAGGAATTAATATGACTAATTGTTTGCAATTCTCGAGGATAGCATAGAAGCCACGTGAATGCATAGAAAGCAAAATAAGAATTCGGAATTACAAACACGCGCGTACCGCCCAACCCGAAGCAATTTACGGCGGTACGCCGTGCGGCCGAGTCGGCAGATTTTTATTTCTTTTATTTTTCTAAACCTATTTAAAGGGTGTTTAAGGGTTAGTTCGAACCCTAATCATCCCCAGCCATTTTTGGGGTGAGAATTATGAATTTTTCACTTTGTTTAGAGATATTGGAGTTCTTGCAATCATCCGGTAACGTTTTTTATGCAATCTTTAATTGTGATCATGTTTGTTTTGTTAGCCATGTCCGGCTAATCACCACTAACCGCTTTCGGTGATTGGTTGGTAAAATCGTTGTATTCCTAATCAATTGCTTAACTAGTTGTTCCGGAATACTTGCTACCGTTGAACACCCGCATGCTAAATTGTTTAATCTAACTAGTAACCTAGGGTTTTAGTGGTCCACTGTTTATTGATCTAGCACTTTCTTGCGGCGGGACTAATCAGCCCATTAGGAACTTAGGTTATTAGGTCAAGGAGGCAATTGGGGGGCATGTCTATGTGTCACAGTTAAGTAATTAGGTTTTGCCTAGATCGGTAGCCAACCAGGATCCAAAAGTGGTTAGCTTTGTCTCATTTGATAATTCAATTAATTTTCTAATTTAAAGTTAGTTAATTTGTTAGTTAATTCACCTCAACAATTCAAAACAGCAAGTGGCAATCTTAGATAATTTTAGGTTAATCAGTAATTTTAGTTAATTTAGTTAATCAGTTAATCAATCTCCACATATTCCCTTGGTTCGATAACCCTAGCTTCCACTACTACAAAATTAATCTAGGTTGGGGATTTGAAACGGCCTGACAAACCGTTATCATGCCAAAGCTGAATACCGGGGTGTCACTAATGTTGTGGCTGAGGTCAGTTGGATTCGTAACTTATTACTTGAACTTCACGTTCCGATTCGCACTGCCACCGTTGTTTATTGTGACAATGTGTCCGCTGTTTACCTATCTGGCAACCCTGTTCAACATCAACGCACGAAACATGTCAAAATTGACATACATTTTGTCCGTGAAAAGGTCCGTGTTGGTGATATTCGTGTTTTACATGTTCCCTCTGAGTTTCAGTATGCCGACATTTTTACGAAGGGACTTCCTCGACCTCTTTTCTACAGTTTTCGTTACAGTTTGCCCGTCTGTCCTTCTCCCGCTCCAACTGAGGGGGTGTATTAGTTATATTATTATGTATTTGTGTAGATTGTACAAGAATGCGTTGTGTAAATGTATTGTATATAGGGGTGCTCAAAATCGGTTTCCCGACCCGATTGTAATGAATCCCGACCCGACCCGATTCCCGAATTTACCCATTTTTATGACCGAAGACCGACCAAGAAAAGAAAATCGGGTATCGGTCTACATATACTCGGGAATGTCGGGATTTGAAAAAAAACCGAGACCGACTCATTCATTTCACAGACGTCATTCTTGCGTATACATTTGAGTTAATTTGGTTCAAAAAATTGTTCATAAACATACCAGGAGCATAAATACTCTCATTCGCATATCAGTTGATTTTTAGCCTCATTTGCAGTTTTGATTCATTCGCACCATATTTCCTATTTTGTATAGTGTTAATTTCATTCGTACAACATTTTAGAATTCATTCGCATCAAACTCAATTCACACGCATCGTGTTCTTAATTCGAATCTTCAAATCAACACCAAACTGATTCAATATGGATCTAGTTCTATTCGTCTTTTGATTTCGAGCGCATTGGTGTATTCATTTTCATGTTTAAATCAATGTTGGTGGAGTTTTGATGGATTCAAGAAGTTTCTGATTAAAAAAGATTCATATGTTGTTGAAGATGAAACATTCTCTCTCTTACATCATGCTTACGTACTTAATTCCCATACCATATTGAGCCTACAAATTGCAATTATAATGGAATTCGGTCGGTACTGGAATTTCGGGTCTCGTCGGTTAATTCCCGACCCGAGACCGACTCCCGATTTAGCATAATTTTGAAGACCGATCCTTATCTAAGGCATATAAAATCGGTTCGGTACATGGTATTTTTCGGGTCGGGATTCGGGAAATATCGGGTATCCCGACTTTATGCTCACCCCTAATTGTATATATATAGGGTTGCAATGTTAATGAGAAAGGCAAGAATTCCATTCACAAATAATATCTTAGTCTCAAAAAGTGAAATATCTTTAAACAAAAAACGAAAAAGAAAGCAAGTTGTGTATAATATAAAGATAAGATTTTGTTAGTTGGCTACTGTGATCGTTAAAAATATATTCTAATTATGATGTGATATCTCCAATATCTTTTCCTCCAAATCTCGAAAGTCTCTTTGCTAAAGAAAGTAATTAGATACATTTTTTTATTACATTTATTGACTTTAATATTAATATTTCGAAATCAAAAAGGTTTATGCCAAAGACCAACCTCTCCCTTCGTGGCATTCCCTTGGACACTTCTTGCGAGAGTTGTAGCGGCTTTCCCGAGACCGTTGATCACCTTCTTTTCCGCTGCACGAGGGTGAAATTAATTTGGGCTCTAGTTTTTCAATGGTGTAAGGTCCCTCCGAACATTCCTTCTTCGGTTAATGAGGTCATCTCGATGCACAATTCATGGGGGCTTTCCAACAAGCTAAAACGGGCTATTCATTGCATTCTTCTTACAACCATTTGGATCATTTGGAAGTCAAGAAACGACAAACATTTCAAAAATCGGTCTACTCATTTGGATGAAACCATTGCCGACATCAAATTGTGGTCTTTCATTTGGGTCAAAAATAGGGGAAAATGCTCGTTAATCGATTGGAACTCTTGGTGTAATTTCTCTTTCACATTGTAACTTGTCTTGTCTAGCTTCTGGCTAGGCTTTTTTATTCTAATTCCGCCGTTCAAAAAAAAATATATATATCTTCTCCATTTAAGAAAACTCCACTTCATATGATACAATATGACTAGTAGATGCTATTGGACATAGCGTTTGTCCGTCACGTTGACGTGTTTGAATACTCTAGTGGGGTGTTTGTATGATACGGCAAAAAACAACACAACACAACACATTAACACATAATAGTAAAACGTGTCAATAATTAACTAGTAAAGTATCATATATATTTAAAGGTTTAATAGAAATTTATATTAACATAAAATAAAAATAATTTTCAAAATTTAGTTAAATATTAATCTTTACATTAATTTCATAATTAATTGTTTATTCAGATACTTTTAATATTTAATAACATAATGGACGAAGACGATTTTGCCTCTACTCTTAATTTTTAAAATAAATAACAAGTTTGTCCTCCTCATATGTACTATACGTATTTTTACGCCTTTGCGCGTTGCGGCAGAGAAATAGTGCACAGAACGTTGCTGAGGTTTCGGTAAGAAAAATTTTAAAATATTACAATTTTCAATTAGTAACATTTTAAAAGCATTAGAAATAAAAATTGTAAATTATATAATATGTAAATGTTTACTAAACTAACACCATCCTAACTAATTATACAAACTTTACACAATTAGTCTCCATTTGTTTATTTATTTAGAATAATGACATGTAAATTAAATGTACTTCTAGATTGTGTCGTATACAGTACACATTTGTCTTTTACATTTAATTCATTTACAAATGGATCCCAAATCTTAATCTTAATAAAACAATAAAATTTGTGTCATATATCTCATTTATAAAGGGTCCACATCACCATCGTCACATGTTAAGCTCACAATAAATTACCAATTTAGTAAATCATCAATTAAGATTAATTACCAATTTTATCAAAACTAATTTTTTTTAAAATTTTTTTTGATCAAATTAATATAGATTTGATAAATTACTCAACAATTTTAGTCCTTTTGTAGAAAGTAACAAGTTGTCAAACATAATAAATTTCTTAAATGTATTAAATTATTATTTAATATATTATAAGAATTTTATATCCATCATAATTTTCAAAATTCTTGATCATTATCTTTTTCTTTGTATTTATCTAATATTATAAATCTATATTCAGTCTGTATATTACACGGGTTACTAATCTAGTCAAACTATAAAAATAAAAATAAAAATTCCCACATTGAAAAAAGAGAAATCAGTTGATCAATTTTTCCTTTGTCTTCATGTCATTCTTTCACTAAAAAGAACATACAACTAAAGAAAACCTCTAGCTCTACAAAACCATAATCTGTATATTCAAAAGCTTATCAAATTTAAGAAGCAAAATACCCAAATTGTCTCAAGAACACATCAAACAACGAGTTTACTTAAGCATATAAATCAACAAGGCAGAAGATGAAATCAAACTTCAGACAAAAATCGGACATAAAACTTGAAATGCTCAATTTAAAATCATCATCATAACCTTTAATCTCCTAACAAAAGCCTCAGACTATAACACGCTCTACAAACCATCGTCTGGAAATCCAAAAAATTTTCAACTTTAAGAATCAAAATACCCAAATTGTCTCAATAACACATCAAACAACAAATTAAAATTAAGCAGATCAACGAAATCAAAGTTCAGACATAGATAAGACATAAAACTTGAACGGCTCGGATTTAATTATCATCACAGCCTCAATCTCGTGACATAAGGCTTATATCATAACCCGATCATCATAGTCGTAAGGGCTCAAATCAGAGATCGAGGATGTTCCAATGGGGCATTGATTGCGAAAAAGAAAGCCTCCACGCCACACATTGGCCGCAACCACCATAGCCAAACAGAAGAAAACGAAGATCATCACAGTCTTAATAAAAATTGCAAAAATATTCACTACTGGACAAAAAACCCACAGGGAATCCCCCCCCCCCCTCCCAATTTATAACTAATCTTCGCCATTGCTCCTATACATATAGTGTCTGTTTGTTATGAGGTAATGAAATGAACGATGGAATGGAATGGGCGAAAGAATGGAATGGTCGAGGGAATGAAATGGAGCATTACCATTCCATCGTCTTGTTGTTTATCATGTGAAAATGCAATAAATCATTGTTTCGTAATTCGTATTGTTTGTTGGTTAGTAAAAACGAAGTAATGGAATATAATTACTAATATTTCCATTTGAAATTAATATATTTGTTTTATATTTATATTTTTTACTTTTTTAATTTTATTTATTTATATTTTCAATCTCTAACTGTTTATTAATTTATCTTTATTTAATCTTTTATTTTTATTTTTATTCTTTTCTAATTTACTCCTTTTTTATTATTTTTTGTTTTTATTTTATCTTACATCTATTTTATTATTCTTTGTGTTTTTATTTTCACGTTTTTCCTACATTTTTATTTTTAATTCTTAATTTTTATTTTTAGTTTTTTTTCAATTATAAAAAAAATGAATAAATATTTTCATTCCATTACTTGAAGTAATCGAAAAAAAACACATTTCCCCCATGGAATGAAAATCACTAAAATGGAAGGAATCACATTCCTTATGTAATTGTCCATTCCATTCCATCGTGCAACCAAACATGTCATTTATTCATTCGGACCTAATGACACATTCCATTCCACCATTCATTCCTGCATACCAAACACTACCATAGTCTTCCTTGTATATATATGTTATTATATTAGTATGTATGTAGCAATATCTAAATTTGAATATTTTCAAAAGGTTAAAAAAAAGGAGCCTTTGCCATGGAGTTGTGGGATGGAATTGCCTTATGGTGTCGAGTACGAGTGGCAGCGGTCAGGGACGGATCCATAAAAAAAATTTAAGGGTAGCGTTCAATTTTTTTTAGTCAGGACTAACAGGGGTTCGGAGGCAGCGCCCCAGAGAGAAGCGGCCGTCCCTGGCGGGGTCCAAGGGGCGGAGCCCCTGGCTAGGGTCGAGCTGTCATTTTGTTTGAAAATGTTAAATGTAAATTTGAGGGGCCAAAATATGTCATTTTGTTTGACTTATATTAGTTTAACACAATTACATAATACCCCCTACTTACAAGTTTTATTTTAAAGTGCACATACTTATTAATTGTTCGGTTTTAGGTAATTAACAGGCGTTTTGATCATATTTTCATCTTGGGATTTAAATAGAAATCATAAAAAATTTGGATGGGTAGCGTAATATATTTTTAGGGGTAGCGGAAAGTTCGTTTCAAAGGTAGCGAAATACTGAAAACCCAAAAAAAAAATATTACACATCGCCAGAAAAGTTCAGGGCTACCCCTGGGGTGGGCATAGGTCCGCCGCTAGAAGCGGTGCAACATATCAGGGAGCTCTTTGCTTTATGCAATGACATACACGGATCATCAACAAAAAAGAAATAGTTTATAAGGTATCATAATGGTGGCAACATGGAGCATATGGCGAAATAGAAATGCTCATAAGATATATAAAAGTGTGCAAACAAACGTGGAGAAGGTAATGGAGGATATCAAAGCTTTGGGATTCTTGTGAATGAAAAAGAAAATAAAGAAAAAGAAGATTGTGTGGTCTTAATGGTGTTCGTTTGATGTTAGTTAAAACGTTTGTATCGTTTAGTCATGGATGTTGTTTTTCTCTACTAGTGCCTTTCATTTGATGTTTTTGTGACTATTAAAAGGTTTTAGTCACTTACTAGCCTCTTTGAATAAAATTTGCTTGCCGGTTAAAAAATTTTGTGATGATCATATACGATAAGTATAGTAAATACTTAATGAATTATGAATATGTAAGATGCTAAGATGCCTTTTGAAAATTTTATTTCTTTTTGACCTAAATAAACATTAATAAGATATTATAAAAAGTTTAGAAATCTGATTTAAGAAATAAGGTATCTTTGTTTGAGATAATCGAACATATAATTTTTAGATCATGAAATTCTCCTTTTAGATTAAGTAATATATGTGAAAAGTCAAAATGAATTTTGACAATTAATCTATATTTAAGCTAGTTTGCTAAAGATAAGTTATTGTAGTCTTTTCAATGATTTATTATATCGAAACAAGTCAAGAAACCAAAAAAAAAAACAAAAACAAAAAAACAAATTAAAGTTTAAGATTCTCTTGACCGAGTTTTAGTTGTGTTTGATTTTTAATTGCATGTTTTTTCTTTAACACAAAAATTAAATTCCTTTTGCTTTTTTAATGACAATATAGTCAACCTTAAAAGATTTTTATTCTTTTTTTATTGAAAAGTTTTAAGATTTGTATTCTATTTCATCATTTCAAATGATCATCTTAATTGATTTAATAAGATTTTATAGAACAGTTTAAAGTAATTTTGAATTTTAGATATAGTTTTTATTTTTTAGACATGTAACTTTTAATTTTATATTATTTAACTTTTATTTTAAATTTATGTGTCTTTTAATATTTAATTATGTAATCACTTAAGTAATATTTTTTCTAATTTATCGATCTCCCTTTTTCTAAAGTATTTTCACTTATGCTTGTTCATTGTGTTCATTATAATTATATTGTTGACAAGCAAATATAAACATTGGTCATTTTCTCAACGAACAAACACAGACAAAACAACATTGTTTATTTAATTGTTTATGTTTGGTTGTTTGTTCAATTAAAGTGGAAAAATATAAAACTTTATAAGCAGAGTAAATCAAATAAGTAATAATATTTTATTTTTGATAAAACCAATAAAATTTACTCATTTCTTCATAAAGAGTAAATTACAGAAAATAGATACTACATAAATATTTACATTTTCTATTACTAGAGTATCAGTAGAGTAGATATCTTTATGGGGTGCCATTTTAATTTTTTTCAAAATATTTTCATATTAAATAGTTTGTGCAGTGAAAAAACAAACATCCATCATTCTTTTTTTTTTGAACGGCTGAGAAAATATACTAAAACCTAGCAAGAAGCTGAGAAAACATCCATCATTCTAGCGTAATGGTTGAGTCTCTTTATTTATTGCAGTAGGTCGTAACTCGAAAGTTCAATTCTCCTCAGGCACATTGCTTCTTATTTATTATATAAGAATGAAATTTGTTATGAATAATGAACTTTTAATTTCTTATAGTTTTGTCACGTGACTTTAGTGCTTTGACGCTTTTTACCCTTAAACTTTTACGATTTATTTTTATTTTGGCTCCTGCTGTATCCACCCGAGGATTTTACTAAAAACATCAAAACCAAACGATCGTTTCAAGTGAAACGACCTTGAAACGACAGTTTCAACCAAAACGACCTTGAAACGGTCAATATAAAGGGGGCCCCCTGAATTTTAAGGTTTCGTCGTCGCGACACGTGGCGGCCGTTTCAACTGAAACGACCTCGAAACGACCGTTTGAACCAAAACGACCATAGGAAATGGGTGAATTTAGTAAAACCTTGGGTGTCTATATAACAACTCTTTATTTTTTTTCTTTTTTCTTTTTAACGAAATAGTAAACGTTTAGTTTTTATAGTTTGATCACATATGTTTTATACTCTTATGTTTTGTACTGTTTAAATTTTAAAGTTTTTTTTTTAATTTTAAGTTTTGTTGTCTTCTATTTTTACCACGAAACTTTTAATTTTTTCTAATTTCGTTTTCAATATATTTTTATATAATATACTTTTACTACAAAACTTTTAGACTTTTACGTTTTATACCCCTTAACTTTTTTACCCTCTAGCTTTTAAACTTTTTTTTATTTTAAGTTTTGTTATCTTCTACTTTGCCCACGAAACTTTTAACTTTTCTACTTTCGTTTTTAGTATACTTTTATAGTTTTATACTTTCACCACGAGACTTTTAGACTTTTACGTTTTATAACACTTAACTTAATATATTTTTATAGTTTTATACTTTCACCACAAGACTTTTAGACTTTTACGTTTTATACTCCTTAATTTTTTAACCCTCAAACTTTTAAAGTTTTTTCTATTTTTTGTTTTAAGTTTTTTGTCTTCTACTTTGGCCACGAAACTTTTAACTTTTATACTTTCGCTTTTAAAATACTTCTATAATATTATACTTTCACCATAAGACTTTTATTCTTTTACCTTTTATACCACTTAACTTTTTTTACTTTCGTTCAGTATACAAATTCAACCCCGCAGCAACGCGTGGAGGAGGTAAACATCTTGTTTTTCCAATAAACTTTTAATGTTAAATAGTTTATGCTGTAAAAAAAGATATATCTCGTATTTCAGCATAGTGATTTTTATTTCTCTTAATCACATTCTCTTATTTTTCCAGCACCTTTTTATATTAAATAGTTTGGGCAGCCAAATAATAAACAACTTATTGTCTAGCATAGTGGAAAAAAAATGTTTTTTTCCTACTCGGGGACTTGAGTTTGATTCCTCTTAGGTGCAACTCACTTTCTTATTTATTTATTTTTAACTTTTCGAGCATTTTTTTTCTCAAGTTCATTTTATGTTAAATGTTTATGCTATCTTATTTGAATTTTTATTCAAGACTTTTTTTTTCTCAAATTCTTTTTATGTTAAATGTTTATGGTGTCTTATTTAAATTTTTAGTTTTTCTGGTATTTTTTTTTCAAATTCATTTTATGTTAAATTTTATAGTGTTGAGATATTAAAAAAAATCCTCCTCTAGTTCATCTGGTACAAATTTTAATTCGTTTTATGTTTAATGTTTATGGTGTCTTATTTAAATTTTTAACTTTTCACATATTTTTTCCCTCAAATTAGTTTTATGTTAAATGTTTATGAGGTTGATGTTCTGATATCGAACAAATCCTACTCCAGTTCAGCTAGTACCAGTTTTAATTTTAACTAATGTTATTCTTATATGTTTTAGACTTGAGGATCTAGTGTTAGGTATTTGTAATTTAGGGTTAATGTTTTAGGGTTTAGATGTTAGGTTTTGGATTTTACGGTAGAAATCTAGCTATGTGATAAATACATTACTTAATTTTTATACCTATGGTATTACTATCGTAATGCACGGTGGAGTAAGAACTAAGTTTTTAATAAGAAATGCTTGTATTCATTTATACGTTATCGAACGAAAGTGTTATTTGTTTGAGTGCTCTGGCTTTCGTCTTGATAGCGTGGTCTGTTTGTTTATAAATTTCGTTGGTCGTTAAATAAAAAGTCGGATGAAAGTAAAATTAAAATGGACCCTACTTAAAGATTTCATTGGGACTCCCGAATCTACTATATATTTTTATTAATTATTCAAACACCTTTTCACGACCCTCTTAATTGGATTATTGATTGTATTAATTGTAATATATAATTAAAACTTTCAATAAAATTTCTGTTTATTTTCTTAAATCTATGTTTTATACTGAACTTTTACTTTTACTCAGTTTACTTTTCACCACCAAATCCAACTAAATCACTCCTTTATCCATTTCTTTTTGTTATTCTTTTAATTAATTTTAATCATCTTACGAATTTAATATTGTAAAAATAATGTAATGAAAGATGATGTGGGATGAGTATATTACATAGGTTAAAATCTAAAGAGAATATCAATATATATGTTAAATCAACATAAAGTGCTTATAAAATTATCATATTTAAAAGTTTATATGGAAATATAAGTCAAATGGACAACAAACTATGTTGTTAATCTTTTTTATAGTAAAATTAAGACGTTTAAAAACTACATTCATAGATATTGGCGTGCATGACCCGTTTTACGTACCCTACCAAGTAGCTCAATGACTTCATGTGCGAGAAAACCAAAAGTATCAAATGCAAATATTATAAACATATGTTTGTTTAGGGCTGGCAAAGCATGTCAGACACGACTTGTTAAGACATGGCACGATAAGACACGACACGATAAGACACGACATGATTGGTCTCAAACACGAACACGACACGAAAACTTTTCGTGTCTAGTTTTCAAAACACGAACACGACCTGTATTTTAACGGGTCGACACGATAAAACCTGTTTAGACATGAAATTTTAACTAATCGGTCAACACGATAAAACATGTTTCACTCAACCCGTTTAGACACGAACACGACCTGTATTTTAACGGGTTTAAGAATTGAGAGATGTATGAGTGTATGTTACGACAGAAATGAAATGAAATTTTGAGAGACGTCATCTAATAATCTAATTCTAAGATATCTTTAGTATATTATTTAAAATATATATATTATTATTAAAATATAAACGTGTCTTAACAGGTTAACATGTTTCGACCTGTTAAGACATGAAAATTAACAGGTCTTAACAGGTCGACCTGTTAACAACACGAAACATGTTAAGCCCAAACACGAAACTTGTTAACATTGTCGTGTTTCGTTTCGTGTTTTCGTGTTCGTGTCAAAATTGCCAGCCCTATGTTCGCTGTCAAGACACGTCTTCTCGTGTCTAGTCACTTTGCATGAAGCAGTTTTTAAAGTAGCTTGACTAGCCGTGAAAGTGCTACACCCTAAGCCCACGAGAGGGAAAACCCTTAGGGTAAGAGTAATGGTTTCCCCACACCCCCATTTCCCCACTCGATTTTTTGTGCAACCTCATCATTCCCCACCCCTTCCATTTTTCCCCAATTTGTGGATTATGGTTTCCCCACACCCCCATTTCCCTAAACACTTTTATATAATAAAATATTTAAAATAAAATACTAATAAAAACAAAAAAAATTATAAATAAAAATTAAATCCTAACATTACAAAAAAAAAAACTCCTAAAATTACTTATTTAATCCTAAAATTACTTATTAAATCCTAAAATTACAAATAAAAAAAAAACCTACATATAATACCCGAAGAGTTTGGCTCGAATTTTTTGAGCGATGGTTTTAGCCTCCTCGCTTGGGTCGCGTTCAACCCTATCGAGGTCACGACACATTTGCTCGTGTTCTATTAGTTCGAGTTGTTTCTGTCGTTGTTCTCGAGCTTGTCGTTGAAGTTCGATCTTTTCCCGTTGATACTCGTTAAACGTTTGAAATTCGGAATGGTAAGCTCCACTCGAAGACGCTTTTCCTTTTCCTTTTGCTTTTTCTTTTGCTAAGCGTTTAGCTTTTTGGGTACCCATTGGAAGTGGTTGTTCGGTTGGGCTCTTGGGAGACGTTCCACCTCCACCGAGGTTGAGATCGAAAGGAATGGATTGGGCTTGCGATGGACTATCGGTGTTGAAGCTCTGATTTGAATCGGATGTTCTGCTTCTTTTAGAAGCACCTTGGTCATCACTATTACAACCGTCATCCACCGCATTTGCCGCTGGCCATTTTTTAGAAACTTTCACCACATCCCAAACCTCCAACTTGTCGAAAGCGTCCCTGTTTTCTAGTTTGAATCGATGATGGGTTGCCTTCATAATTTCTTCTTCACATTGCCCACTCTTTCGATTACCCAAAATGTGAATGTAGGTGTTGTTGAACTTGGTGACCTTCCTGTTCAAGTCGCCCCACTTCGAGTAAATTTGATGCTTTGTGCGAACAAAGCTTTTTAGATCGTCGAAGTTGGGGGTAGGATAATTTAACAAATTGTGCCACTTAAGGTAACTGTGTTCCAAAACGATTCCCTACTTTGGGCATCTCCTAAATTAAGAAAGGAAAAAAAACTTGTTAGTAAACTTTAAAAAATGTTAGTAGTTTTTTATAAAAAAAAACAAGTTAAAAATATATATTTTACCCGTAATCGAACTCTCCGAGACATCGATCCAACATCTCGCCAACGCCACTTCTTCTTGAACCGCCCAAGGAACAGGAGCCTTTTTAGAACCCTCTTTGGGTTGAGACGTTTGACCCGTCTTCTTATTTTTCTTGGCGGCATGCTTCTTCCTTTTTTGAGTGGGTTGGGTTTCCATGACAATTTCGGGTTGAGAATCGGTTTGATTGAATGGTTGAAAATCCTCGTGACGAAGAAAATCATAGTTGCCCCAAACGGGGTGGGGGGGGGGGGTGGGGGATCCGCCATCGTCGGTACGTAACCGGAACTTCCAAATGGGTTTTGGTGAGAAGTGGGGGTTGGTGGCTCGGAATCGTTGCGGTTGGAAAAGAAATCGAACGGGTTCGACATGGTGTAGGTAAAAATTTTTAGAGGGAATTTGAAGATTTTATAAAATTTAGAGAGAAATAGAAGTTGAGTGTGAAAAGGGGTTGAATGGTGGGGTTTAAATAGGTTGAAATTGGTAAAAAGTAAAAAAAAATTAATTAAAAAAAAAAAGTTTTGACCGTTGGGGGGGGGGGGGGGGGCACTCCAACGGCTCTCTCCCCATCTCATTTCTCTCGGCGTCGGGACCCCAAAACACTCCCCTGATCGGTGACCCCGAATGGTGGATTCTGGTGTTCCCGATCCACCGAACACCCCCACACTCTCCTGATTCCCCTCTCCCGAAGGTATTACTTTTACCCTTATTAGATCCACACACACATGTTTTTCCCCATCCATCCATAGACCAAAATGTCAACTGATCTGAGTGTTGATCTTTTTCACAGGAGGTGAGTCAAGAAATTTACGGACATTCTTTCTTAGCAGAAATTATGACACGCTTAAAAATGTTAAAGTGAATATCCCTAACTAATTAATCGTGTCGATACTTAAACCAGGAAGCTCTCTACAATGTAGCACATGCTCCCTAAAAAAATTCAAACACACTTTGAGACAACAAAGACATATTTCGTCAATAGGAAATAAGAGGAAATCTAACTAGTTTATTAATTACCATGGACAAAAACTTTAAAATTCATAGTTAACACAATCATTGCGATAATATTTTTGAACGGTATATATGTATATCGATCTATATATCATAATACAACTCTAGCTATAGTATATATATTTTTTTTGAAACAGATATATAGTACATAGGATGATGTTATAAAAATAAATTTCCATTATTTTCTGACCGCTCATGATGTCTTGTCTTCTTTTGGCAAAATAAAAGCACATGGTCCTTAAAATCCTTGTTTTTTAACTTATAGTATTTTTTGGTTGAATATCATCACAATTTTGGGACCGTATGAGTTAAGTTGTCGGGTTTTGACCATTCCACTTAATTCATTCTTCAATAGTCAATAATGGTCTTTATGTTAAAATTTAGTGGAAGAAAAAAACATGTAAAATAAGTTTCTTTAAAAAAACAGTAGATATTGATGATATAGAAACTATATAGCCACTGGCTGAATAATCATGTAAATAATTGATGTAAACTTTTCTTTTCCTTTCTTCTAATGATATATGGATTTAATTATAAGAAAATTCTATACATTTTCCAATAAATTTTATTGAGTACAAATATATGTATGCGTTATGTCGTCTGACTTTTGAAGATCATTATTGATCTCGTATAATTCACTACGATTATTTTATTTTATTTTATAGGTAGGATGGAAAAAGATTGGGGATTAAGAGCCTGAGGTAAGTTTAACAAACTATATATACGTTTGCGACCTAAGCGGCATGACAAACACGAAAAAATTAGCATTATAAAAAACTTATTATATGATCATATCAGTAATCCACAAATGAAATCATAATTAGCAAAAAGTAAACCAATTGGTGTATAAAATACTAGTGTTAGAAACTCGTTTGTAACAAGAAATTAGATCTATATATGAAATATTAGATAGTAATATATAAGCGAAGAACATAAAGCAAATAGTAGGGAAAAGAAATAAATATACATAAAGAGAATAATAAATAGTTAAGAAATAATAGGCGGAAAATTTTCAGTGAGTTATTTATTATTAGCTATACATTGAGCTCACTGAAAAATAATTGGGAAATTTTTTAAACCGTTACTAAAATTTTGGCTCACAAAGTTGTGCTATGTGACACAACTAACTTTCCTATTAAATATGACTAAAAATTATATTATTTTGACCCATTATTTTGATTATAACATAACAATTTAAATATATTTATTTGCATGAACTTTATATTTAATTAAGAAAACTTTCAACCGATATGACTTTTTATTTTATATTACCTTTATTTCATTTTTAACCCTTTAACCCGTTAAAAATTAAGCATAAATCAAATCAACTCGTTTTTTAAAAAATTAGTTCAAGTTATCACATCTTTAAAACATATATAAAGATTTTGTGTACTTGCGTACCCCACGACAACACACGCATACACAATATCCAATGTTAAGCTGTTCCTCTAGTGAGTTAATCACCCCAAGCTCGAAAAACACTTTACCATTTATGACTCTCACGTAAAAAGAGTGTTCACCTCAAACACATGACCCTTACCAATGGGGTACTTAATCCATCTATACCATGGGTATATAACCAATATCAATCAGGTTGTTAACCCAATATCATTTTGTAATTGAGCCAAGGCTTGACTCGGCTCGTGGTTTGGCTCGTTGGCTCGTTAAACTTTAACTTCAAGCTCGAACTGAGCTTAGTTGGCTACTTTAATTTTGAGCTTGTGCTCGAGCTTCACTCTTGCTCGACTCGGCTCAACTTGTTTACAGCCCTAGTAGTTCTTATGTATATACTATGAAATATAATTTGTATATAATATATAGCTCGTGTATACCCCGATTAATCTTATCTATAATACAAAGTTTTAGATTAAGGTATTACACCTATCAAAGATGATGGATTGGGTACACAAACCCAGTTGATGATCAACGTTACATCATATGACTATCGTATCCACATAAATCAGCACAACTAGAGTTAGATGTTGGGACATTATCGTCAGGGTGTTAGTTTACAATCGGGAAACACTTCGTCATGACTCGTCGTTGCACCCCATGAACCACCATGGCCCACCACTTTCTCTCTGCGTCTCTATCTATATGTGTGTATATTAATACTAGAACAAACTCAACATTACTTATATGATTCTTAAAACTCGAGATGACCATATACCTCGTATGATTGTACATGTAACACCCTAACCTAATCAGGGTTGACGTGTTACTATACAGATATCAGAAATAAAAGCAACAATTCATAATTATTAGTTTTTAGAGTCCAAATGCTTAAATTAAAGGCCTAATACAATCACTGAAGCTCTAATTACATAGTTGACTAATATAAACGATTTAGTTTCTTTAAACTTTCCATCTACCTCTTCACACACCCCAGGATATTCCAAGAGTACCTGCCGTGAAAACAAGAAAAACTCACAATAAGAAATTCGGATGGGCAAAAAGTTGCTCATAATGGAAACGACAATAGTAATGTAATGTCTCAAGAGATAACATAACTGAAACATATAATCATAACCATATCAGATACTAGAGTATAAAATATGATATTGAAAATTTGAAACTAAAATATGATAACTTAATACACAACCTCACAAATAATGAAAAAGGTTGTGTCACATTGGAAAGTACCAGGAGCCGAATACATATAAATATGTGATATGTATCCGAGTAGCTACTCCCATCTATCCATCACGAGAATGCGTGTGTTAGCATACAAAACATCCATCCCCCAAATAATATGCATCCAGAAATATCCTAGGACCTGTTCCTACGCCTCCCATAAATAATAATCACAATAACCAGATATGGTCATGTACTCTCTTAGTACCAATCAAATGGAGAGACTGTGAACTTGAATCACCATCACGGAAGGTGCCACATCATCGATGTTACAATGATCGCTTCGTGGTCATCCTCATAGAAAAGGGACATGTTCGGGTAATAGAATACAAAATCTACATACATCGAGGTGTGCCTGACTAAGCTCGATATATATAGCCATGGGGTAGATAAACTACCGAACATATAACAATAGTCAGAAGGCATAGACAAGCCACCAAACAATAATCAGAAGGGTAGTTCTGGAATGATGTTTTGTATGAGTTATTATGCTTTATTATATTAAAAAGGGGAGGTGGGTTATTTCATATAAAGGTGCACAAGCTGGTTAAACTACCGGTTCACCGATTTATGAATAATCAGTCCTCTAAAATTCACAATTGGTCAAAACCAATTTTGGACCCCTAAACTCTAACCGGCAAAACCGGTTAACCGAACCGATTAACCTGTAAAAACCGGTATTTTTTAAAATATATATAATTTTAATAGGTTAACCTACAACCGCTTAAATAACATGTTCGTGACTTAGAGAACTCAACCTGGTTGAAACTGACGGTTTGGATCGGGTAGAAACCGATTTTTACTAATCTGGTTATTAACTGGTTCGGTTTTCAGTTATTAAACCCATCCGGTTCGATTAACCATTTTCTTTTTTTTGCACCTCTATAGTTTCATGTCTCCCAAATTAAAAAACCGTTGTTAGTTATTATGAGTGAACATAAGGAAAATTTTCCTTGTCGATATTTGAATGTTGCCTCCCTCTATTTTGTTGTAGTTGCTAATAAATAGCAATAGTGATAAAAATACGTTTGGGGTTGGTTTTGAAACATAAAAAAGAGTATGTATCATATGTATGTATTGGTTGAAACTTGAAAGAATGAAGAAAATTAGAAAGAAAAAAAATAAAAATAGAAGGGGACACGTACATCATATCATATATTGACATTGACATGTGGGGCGTAGAGAGAGGAAAAGTGAAAAGAAATAAGAAAAAATCAAAGGGGTCACCACCAAAGTGGATTTCAGAATCTCAGCGTATTTTCTTAAAAAAATAAAGTAGATTTCTTCAGATCTTCTCCAATCTCATCATCTCTCTTTCTTTCTCTTTCTTTGATGGGGACCTCCCTCTCCTCCATTTATATTTCCTTTCTTCAATCTTTCCTCCCATTTCATTTCATTTCATCGCAATGTTTTCTCGCCGTTGGAGCTCGCCGGATCATCGGACCCACGATGATGTTCATGTTCTCGCCGTCGATGACAGCCTCGTTGACCGAAAAGTCATTGAACGTTTGCTCAAAATCACTTCCTGTAAAGGTAAACTCATTTCACTCTTTCTTGTTTCTGATTCTTGTTTGGAAAACTCAACTGATCTGAATTTGTAACTAACTGCCAGTCACGGCGGTTGAAAGCGGTTGGAGAGCTTTGCAATACCTAGGCCTGGATCAGGACAAAACCCCTCACCTCATGATCATTTCGTTAATGTATGTAACTTGTTAGTTAACAATAGAGCTTATTTAATTAGGTGAACAAGAACAATTTATGACAAAAGTTTGCTGCTTTGGTTTATTAGGGGTTGAAGGTGGATCTGATAATCACTGATTACTGTATGCCTGGAATGACTGGTTATGAATTGCTCAAAAAGATTAAGGTGGGTTAATTCCTCCTAACTTCACCATTTTCAAATACATTCATTCATTCAAATTTCATTCATTCATGGCTTGTTTTGATTGGTGGTTTGGTTTGTTTACTCAGGGATCAGCAAACTTTAGAGAGGTGCCAGTGGTGATCATGTCATCAGAAAATGTTGTGGCACGGATTGACAGGTACTGCCTGCTTTCACACACACAGAGTGACAGAGAGTATGTTTGTGTCTTTTTTTCCTAATTTGAATCACCATTCATTCCTTGCAATTGTGTGATTTTCCCTTTTGCCCTGTTTCTTGATTGATCATGGGCTTCTGAGAGATGCCCAAATCAAGAATCTTGAATTGATCATGGGATTGTGAGAGATGCCCAAATCAAGAATCTTGAATTGATCCAGGGAAACAGTTTTCAGTTGGGTTTTAATGATTGTTAGTTAGTTGATAACCAACCTGATCATGGGCTTGTGATAGATGCTCAAATCAAGAATCTTGAATTGATACAGTTTTCAGTTGGGTTTTAAAGATTGTTAGTTAGTTAATAATCAACCTGATCTTTTGCTGATTAGCAAGTTTTATTCCAAGATGCCCAAATCAAATTCCTAGAATTTGTGAAATAGTCAAGAATTTGCCTTAAGTTGTTTGATTCATAAAGATTTGTAGCATTCCTGTTGGTAGAATTTGTATCCTGATGATCAGTTTAGCATTAAGGACTAACCTGAACCAAATTCATTAAGAAAAAAATGTGTGTTTGTTTGGTTTGACCGATTATTGGGACGAAATTTTCAGGTGTTTGGAAGAAGGGGCAGAGGATTTCATTGTAAAGCCTGTAAAGCTATCCGATGTGAAGCGGTTAAAAGATTACATGTTTGGGGCTGCAACTACCATAGATGATGCTAATAACAACAACAATAACAACAAACAAGGAAAAACAAGTTTTAACAAAAGAAAACTACAAGAAATGTCTGACATGTCACCCTCCCCCTCCCCCTCCCCCTCCCCTTCCCCATCACCGCCAACGATTTCACCCTCCACCTCCCCATCACCGCCAACGATTTCACCCTCCACCTCCCCACCCTCGTCCCCGTCCCCATCACCACCAACGATATCTCCCTCCACCTCCCCATCACCACCAACAAATTCCCCATCACCACCAACGGCCTCCCCATCACCACCGACGATATCTCTCCCTGCCTGCCCATCACCGCAGTCTCCTACGTCAACAACCCATCCATTTTCACCCTCACAACTAGAATCCCCAACAATGAGACTTAAGGTGACAAACTTGGATGAAGCCTAATGCTTTTGAATTTTACCTCTTTCATATTTTCATCTTTTATTAATGACATGATAGACAAAGCTAAGTACTTGTACATGTAAAAGTTGTTTTTTTGATCAAGTGAATTTACAGATATTACAATTTTGATATGATTCCTCTTTTCACAAAGAACATTTTATATGTTTACATGGTGGTGATGACTAGGGATTTGGTTATGGAACCACCAATATGATAAATTGTTGAAAATAAAGGTTGTTTTTTTAGATGATGTGGGGTGGGCTGGGTGTGAATTGATTAAAATAAAAAAGAAAAGAAAGGGTGGAAACAAGTCAAGAAGATTTAAAGTAATAATTAAGATTTAATAATTGAGGATTGATTTGATGAAGATATGGTTTATTTCATGTCCCGATCTTGTCTGGTAAGAAGGAATATTTTTGATTTGGGAAGAGATTACACCTTTGTTTCATTTCAAACAAACCATGTTCCTATTTTTCTTTTTTCATTTTAGAAAAATATTACAACTTTTTGAAAAATAAATATTTCAAGAAACATGCTTCAAACTTATATTCACCGTCTTGAAATGAAAATTAAAATTTGAATGGATATTTTTTAAGAGAAATTATAACTGTATTTTATAATAATTTGTATGTGTGTTTGAATTGGTGCTGTTATAATAAAAAACCCAAAGATATCTATTTAAGATAATTCACAGCAGTTTCTCTATACTTATGTAAATATACTTATGTAAATAGAGTCTCTAAAATTAGGTTTGGTTGTGAGTGGATGAGAGGAAAAAAATTATTGTTTACCCATATATTTGAGGAAGAGTAAACTTCGTTTTAGTCCAGCTTTTAAAAATCCCAATTTAGTGTCTCACATTTATTTATTTTTTTTCAATTTTGGTCTAACGTTAACAATTGTTTAAAGAGCCGTTGACTGCCCTCATGTGGTCCCACATGAGGTGTACTTTTGTGATTTCTGTTTGTTTTAACTCATACTTTAAAACAAACGGAAATAATAGAAATACCCTCACGTGGGGACCATGTGAGGGCAGTTTAACGACTCTTTAAACAGTTGTTAACGTTGTAACAAAATTTGAAAAGTAAATGAAATGTGAGACACTAAATTGAGATTTTGAAAAGTTGGACTAAAATTGTTAAAATGTGCAAACGTTTGGAACTAAAAACGAAGTTTACTCTTTGAGGAACACTGTAGATTCTCTATATTTTTTAATATTTTTTAAAGTGGTTGTGAGTGAAAGTGGAAAAAATGTAGTGCTTTTTTTTACTTAAATTATAAAGATAAGGATATGGAGCATGTCGAATGCTCTACGGTAAGTGTGTGCCTATTATTAAATAGGACCGATCAAACACACATAAAACTTGCAGCAATAACAATTGAAATCAAATGAATTGATTTTGCTGCACATGTTCGAACATATATACAAATTCATACGCCGCGACTTCTGATGAATCGACACAATGGTATACCATACACACCCTATACTATATGCAATAACACACTAATAATAAACCTTAACTTAATTTGATTATTTACACAACTGAACCTTGGACTTTTACTTGGTAAGAGGAATTGTGGTTAATCTCACATTCATCCCTTTAATCATAATCATCTTCATTCTTCAGATTTTGAACGTCAAGCAGTTCTTGCATTGTGATAAACTTGACTCTTGCTAATGCTTTTGTCAGTATGTCTACTCTTTGATTTTCACCTTACGTGTACAACATTGATTTGATTGTTCTCTACGCATTCTCTGATGAAGTGATATCTTGTATCTATGTGATGTCTTCTTCCATGAAATATTGGGTTCTTCATCAGTGCAATTGCTGAGATTTTATCTACCATGAGTATAATATTCTCTTCCTTGCGTCCCGTTATTCCTTGAGTACGATCTAGCTTGATATTCCAATTTGCATTTCTTTGATGAATAATCGTTTCTTCTTTCGTGTAGACTGCATGTTCCAATGTGCATTTCTAAAACTTCAGTGTCTTCAGAGTATGATCTAGCTTGATATTCCATGCACACGGTGC
Organism: Deinandra increscens subsp. villosa; assembly: GCA_039602395.1. Lineage (NCBI taxonomy): Eukaryota > Viridiplantae > Streptophyta > Magnoliopsida > Asterales > Asteraceae > Deinandra > Deinandra increscens. The sequence continues at coordinate 16,426,942 of JBCNJP010000020.1, read as the reverse complement.
TTATTTCAAACCATACAGTGCTTAGAGAGCTTGTATACTTTCTTCGCTTTTTTTTTCCGGTTTCATGAATCCTTCATGTTGTGGTACATAGACTTCTTCCTTCAATTCTCTGTGTAGGAATGCAGATTTTACATCTTGATCATATACTTCCCATCCATTGTAAGCAACAAGTGCGAGAATAGGACAGACAATCTCTATTCGGGCTAGTGGTGGAAAGACTTCGTTAAGGTCCTAGGGTTCTAAATTCCTTATCATGTCTTTTAACATGAGTTTTAATCCTTACATTGTATATGATCATTATTCTTCAAGAGCTCAAAATTAAGTTTCTTGATGTTTTACATTTGTGAAAAATAGATTTTTGGCCTTTTAAAGGTGTCCGTCTATCTACACCTAAAAGTATATAGATAATCATAATGGTTATACATTTATGATGTGGTTACAACATTTGGTTAAATAACCTATGAAATGATATTATGTCAAATTCAAGCTAAACCGGTCAATTTGGTTTGAAAATAATCATATGGCCGGTGGAATATATTATTAG
>JBCNJP010000020.1:16305217-16425898 GCA_039602395.1 Deinandra increscens subsp. villosa | reverse complement strand
GGATCTAGAGTCCGTGGTCTGCCGTTTAGAAGACCAGGATAACATATTATCTCCCATAAAAACACAGTTCCCGAAAGTTGATCGACTAGAGTCAGGACAACCACCCCAATCGGCATCAGAATAATCCATAAGAGAACCGACGGATGACGGGGAAATGCGGATCCCATAATCCAAGGTGCCCTGAATATAGCGCAAGATGCGCTTCAGAAAATGAAAGTGAGCCTCCCGAGGGGCATGCATAAATAAACATACATGCTGAACTGCATAGGATATATCCGGTCGAGTAAATGTCACGTACTGCAAGGCCCCTGCTAAACACGGTGTTGTCGACGACTTACAAGAACTCATGGATGCACGCTGAAGAATATCACGGGCATACTGGGACTGATGCAAAAACAGACCGGCAGCATCCCGAGTAATAGTAATTCCCGGAAAATGATGAAGAGGCCCCAAATCTGTCATGGCAAATTCAGCAGAGAGAGTGGCAATGAGTGATCGTAAAAACCCAGAGTCAGAGGCCGTGACTACAATATCATCCACATATATTGATAAACAAGTAGTGTGTATGCCATGGCGATACACAAACAATGAAGAATCGGAAATACTGCTCCGGAAACCTTTGGCAATCAGGAAAGTAGAGAACCGAGTGTACCATGCTCGGGGCGCCTGTTTTAATCCATAGAGAGAACACTTTAGCCGGCACGCATGATTAGGAAATTGTTGATCATGAAAAAAACCAGGAGGCTGCTGCATATATATAGTTTCCTGTAAATCCCCATGCAAAAAAACGTTCTTAACATCTAACTGATGGATGTGCCACTGACGGGAAACGACCAATGATAAGACTGTACGAATGGTGGCCGGTTTAACAACCGGACTAAAGGTCTCCATTCAATCAATACCAACAGTGTGCGATTTACCATTAACAACTAATCGCGCCTTATACCGTTCCAAAGATCCATCAGATTTAAATTTGTGCCGAAACAACCATATGCATCTAATAACCGGTTGCCCTGGCGGCCGAGGTACCAATTCCCTCCCTTGCTATTTTCTTTAATTATAAAACCTCATAAATGAAAATTTTTACAATCTCATTAGAAATATTGATCTCTTTAATTTAATTAAAAATATATTTATTTTAAAATTTCTCTATATTTTAAAAACCTCACACTAACTCATTTCTTATAACAACTCATATAGCACAATTTACATGTTTAAAGCTTATTGTATAAGTGCTTCATGCACATCATGAGTTGTACTTTAGTTGGGTGAGACACCTAGCTTTTTTTTTAAATTCACGTGTATGATGTTGTGCTTTTGAACCACCCGTCTTTAATAACAACTATTATAGTATTGTTGTTGTCAATCACCTTCCTACCTTCTGCTTCACAATTGGTTATGAGTTCTCATTTCTCTCATTTGACCCTTTCTCATTTCTTCATCACTTTCTCTTTCTCATTGAATCTCACAACGCTTTATGCTACCAGACGTCGATGTTGGCTTTGGTCTGTGTGGTCGCCGGGCCTGGTGGTCGTCGGTGTCTCGCGTCGTCCTTATGGTGTTGCAATTCGTATCCTTTATGCAAGATTTAAATTTTGATCCTATAGCTAGGGTTTCTTGTTTTCTTAATCAACTCAAGATTTTGATTGGGATTATGACTTGGTAGAATCAATTGCAAATAGTACACCCACTAGCTTAGTCTAGTGGCAAAGGTGTATGGTCTCTTATGTAGAGGTCTAGGTTCAAGTCCCACTTGTAACAAAATAATAAAAAATGGGGATACAAGTTGGGCCAAGAGTTTTCTCACCAGTGATGAGTTTCCTCCTGATGGGGATTGAAGATGATTGGGTGGGTGATGTAATGTCCCCATCAGTGATCCAAATTTACCGTTCAAAAAAAAATTGCAAATAGTAATAAACAAGATGCATACTACCCGCACGTTACGACGGGTAGTTTATTTTTTAAAATGTATTATATTTATCTAAATATGTTTTCCTGTCATTGTAAGCATATAAAGAAAATGCAAAATATAAAAGACGAATAACATAACTTGAGTTAAACAAAAATCTATTTCAAAACTAAACACTTTATGTTTTATTAATTATTTTCGATTGCATTTAAAGGAAGGAGTCATCTTAAAACATTATTTTGTTCTCAATGGCTTATGTCTTTTAACACTCTTTGTGAAGTGTAGACCAACAAAATAGGGTGCATTTTTCCATCATAATTTTTTATGAATTCTAAAAACAAATAACTTAATGAAATGCATCAATCAATTGTCACAGAGACACTTGAATGAACTGATAGACAATTCTCTAAATACTATTTATACTCTGTATAATATATGTAGACAAAAAATGAAATTTAGAAAAATAAAAAAACCAAATAATACATAATTCTTCTTTATAATAAGTTATAGATCTCTCTATGATATCTAAGAATAATTTACATTAAAAAAGTGAATGAAAGGGAAAAACTCAGTTTGTTGAATTTCTTTGTCATGAATAAGCATGCCTAAACATAAAATGCATACACTATACGCCAATAATAAGTAGGCCCAAATATAAGAAAGCCCAATATCATAAGAAGAAATACTACTAGTTGTCAAAATAAGTGGCTAAGTGTCATTGGTTGATAAAAATACATGAAAAAATGCAATTGGTCATAACCTAGTATAGTAATGTGTGATAGACCCAACTAATCGCAAATAGTAATAAATAAATGGTTCTATTTCATAATCTATATAGTCATGGATGTTGGAGATTTTGATTGAGTGTTACTTGAGAGTATTATCACACTTTTGGGTTGGAAGGTGTTTTATTTTTACCATTTGCTTTGTTAGGACATGAAATTGGGTTGCTATGTAATCATTGAGTTTTGCTGACCATCTTCATATAAGGATTAAAGTGTTTGACATTGCCTCCAAGATTGTATGTTTCTAGAGTGAGTTGGGGTATTTTCTCAATTCCAAAGATTGCTTTGATCTTTGATTATTCACTTAAATGCATTTGTTCTTAAATGTAAAAATATTGCAGGTCAAATACAAATTTAAAATGATAATGTTATGATATTGCATCAAGACAGTTCCTAAATAGAAAATCTCGGGGTCTTGGCGATCTGATCTACCCACTGATTTCTCATATTACAAAATCGATTTCAAAAGCTTTCAGTGTGTTGATTGATTACTAGGTACACATCTATATATTATTTTTGCTAATCATTAGGCCATTTACATGTAAATAACTTTTTGTTATGTCACAATGTTGGTTTTCTATATTTAGGGAATAACATTAAGACTAAGAGGGCTTTTTGTTATTGACAAGGAAGGTAATTGGTTATGTTTTCGTAGTTGTTTCATTTTATTTTTTATTTGTGACAGTATGAAAATGTCCACTTTCTTAAAATCTCAAACTTTTATAAGAACTTGGTTGCTTTTGATTTGCAAGTATATAGTCTTTTTGTTTCTTCAAATCTCAAACTTTTATAAGAACTTGGTTGCTTCTGCTTTGCAGGTATATTATCCTTTTGTTTCGAAACAACTCAAATAAAAGTGTTGATGAAAAAGAGTGGCATCGTAGCTTCATGGTTCATTTAATATGCTATAAGCTTACGAGTTGCAAAAGAGATCGTTGCCGCAACGTGCGGCCAACCAACGCATTCTATGTATATAAATAAAAAAAGGTAAATGTCGGTGATAGATAAATCTACACCTGTCGCCACTGATGAAACCCGTCGCAAACAACAAAGTCTCATGCAATGACGATGTTACTTAACGAGGCAAGTCAAAAAGGGGTTGTCTGTCACAACTATTGCAACGCGCGGACAGGGCCGGCCCAATAGAAGGCCCAGGTGAAGCAGCCGCTTAGGGCCTCCAAACCTATAGGGCCCCAATTTTTAAAAATTGTTTATGTGTATTTTGGCTTGCGTTATTTCATGTGTTGGAATAGAAGGCCTCGGCCTTGTTCATGTAGACTTCAAATCTTGTTTTATTGTTGTGTCTTTGATTAAAATAAGCACCAAACGAAATTTCCAGTAGGGTGAGGCGAGAGTCTAGATGCTGGCACGCTGCAATGGTACTTTCTTGGGAAGTTAGTCGACTCTCGACGGTTCCATTAACGATGCTGAAGACCCGAAGTTTTAAAGGTTTCAAATCATGATGGGAGAAGAATCGCTACCTTGAAGGGACCACTACTTAAGTTTGCAACCACATATAAAACTACTACAAATCTGAATGAACCTCTAAATTTATAGGAACTAACAAACCTTGATGAATCTATAAATTTAGATATCTTTTGGATAAAAGAGGAGGATTTATCGCATGACTTCTGAAAAAGGGCCTTAAAATTTTAGTCCCCCTGCGCGCAGAGGTTAAAATAAACTAATTAATAACAAGTACGTACGTAAGTAATAATCAAGTGATTGGATGTCTATTCTAGGACGAATAGGATGGATCTCCAAGATGTCGTGGACGATAAACATACAAGAAGTATAAAATTGATGCCCATAAACAAACATATACCACCCACACCAATGTACGCCATCCCAACAAAATCATTCTTCCCACCGATCCAAGTCGTTGTGGACAACACTAGCTTCTTCCGTCCTCCGAATTTGTATGTGTTGTAATTGTTCTCTATTTCAACCTTAATCGAGTCGTGCGCTTCGATGTCCGTCTCTATCTTCCCATAAAACTTTCAAAACTTGGGTAACACCACTGTCCACATCCACACGATAAGGTCCTCTTATTCGCATAGCTATTCGATTCATCCATTAATTAGAACATATCACTCAATTCGTTCATCATCATACACTATCTAAAAATGAACCTATCAACAAAACCAGAAAGATTACATTAGTTTCATTTTTCGATATGATATATATAGTTGAGGTTCAGAAACACGTTCGAAAAACTTGGATCAAAATTAACCAAACCGTAAGCACAAAAATAATGAAAATGAACTCATAAAACAATAATTGTTTAAGCAACATATATTATTAAATAATACAATGAAAATCTAAGATGAATAGTTGTTTTTTTAGTTCTTGAAAACTGACCACAACATTTTCTGTTTTTGGCAATTTTAGTCCTTTCATTAAACTGTCAGTCACACGCATGGACGCGTTTTTCACTTATTGGATTTCAAGGGCAGTGGTGGGCACGCGTCTCATTTGCTTCTCATTACTTTCTCATTACCTTCTCATTCTCTCTCTTTTTCTCTGTGTGATCTTTTTCCAGATCTGAGAAATCTATGCTGCATGATCTTAGATTTCTTCTTCAACCTCTAGGGAGATGTTGATGAGTCTGTTGTTGCTTCGCTCCGTCTGCGATCGTTGAAGCGGCGACATGACTCGCCGTCTCTGTCGGAGGTTATCGATTCCATCTGGATTTGTTGTTTGTTACCGTCAGAGCGACGGTTGTGACGGGGGTTAGTTTCTTTTGGCTGGATTTGGGGGTTTCTGATAGTCGATTGTTATGATTTCGGGTTTCCGTTTGCCGATTCTTATGATTGGGTTTTGTTTTCTGGATTTCCTTATGTTGGTTTTCCGATAGATTTGTGATGGCGGCGAAGTTAGGGTTTTCGATTTTCAGATCGGAAGCTAACTCCTTTTCAGATCGGAAGGTAACTCCGTTTCTTCGAGTAGAAGTGACGACTGAGATCCGATGGTGTCTAAAAGATCCGGTGGTGTGTGACGGCTGTATAGCCGTTGCTCGGTTCTGCTTCGACTGTCGGTTTCCGATGGGTTAGGGTTTCTGCATCTTTTGGTTTGAATATTTTTTGATTTGAGCCCTGTCCGTTTCTATGATAGATTATGTTGACAGTATTTAAGTTCAGGTTTGAGGCTTTTGGGGGTTTCTGATAACATTGTTTCAGATTGCTGTCGGTTTCTATGATGGATTATGTTGACAGAATTGTTGTTCCATGTTAATGATTTATGTTCTGATAAATGATTGCCTTCAGACTTTTGGGGGTTTCTGAGTGAGCTCTAATGGGCTTCACGATGGTGCTAATGGCAGAAAATGATAAATGTTGATAACCATTAAAGAGTTTGACTAATTTACTTGATATTGTTCCTGATTCGCAGTGATATGGCCATGATGTTAGTCTGGTGAGGGCAGGGCGTTTATCGCAGCCTCCGGGTCTGAGCCGTTTATGGGTTTTTACAAAGGCAATGATGATTTCATTTCACAATCTGAGCCTCTATTTTTAAGTTGTTGCTAAAAATTATAATGATCTTTCACTTGGTTAATGATAAGTGTTGATAACCATTAAAGAGTATGACTAATTTACTTGATGTTGTTCCTGATTCGCAGTGATATGGCCATGATGTTAGTCTGGTGAGGGCAAGGCGTTTATTGCAGTCCCCAGATCTGAGCCGTTTATTCATTTCACAATCTGAGCCTCTATTTTTTAGTTGTTGCTAAACATTATAATGGTCTTTCATTTGGTGAATGGTTCGTTCCCTGTTGCTTTTTTGTCAAAAAACAGGTGATCTTAAGGGCTATGATGATTTTTATGTATGTGTCTGATTCGATTGGAATAATGCAAGATTACCTTCATCTTGGCGTGGCAAGTAACTTGCAGCCATGGTTGGTGTCTCTTTTGTTCTTTCGTTTTCAGATCTGAGCCCCACACAAACTGACACTTATACTAACGGCGGTGCATCATAGGATATGATCATGAGCCGTAGCGGCTGTGATGGTGATTTATATCATTTGCCCTCTTTTGTTAGGGTGGGTACAAGATTCTTGACTGTGGCATTGGTGGCCACCAATCTCCAGTTCGCACCGCCGCTTAATGTTTCTTTGTTTTTGACAGTTTGTATAAGGCTATGATGATATTTATTGAGCCTATATTGCTGCTAATGAAATCATTATCTGTGTGCTTGAACATATGTGTGTCTATGTTCACTATTTTTATTCTATGATGGTCAGAAGATTCTTGACTGTGATGGTGATTTATATCTCTGGTGTGTCGCCGCCACTTAATGTTTCTTTGTTACTTTCAAATAAGAATGTACTGAAATCTCAACTATGAAACTCATAATGTTACTTGATCATGTGGTGCCAAATAAGAGAGTAATAGTGTTAATTATGCATTGCAGGAATACTGTTGGGATCAAGAAAATAACGGTGGTATACATGATGAACTTCAGCCTCTAATCGTAGGCTTGCTTAGAACTGTGAGTACCTTTATATCTTTAATAACAACTTTTTTTTAGTTCTGATCATGATTTGTTCCTCCAAATTTGGTTCTGATGATCTTTTTGGCGACAGGAAGGCGGTAAAACCGCAACCGTTGTTCAGATCTGAGCCTGTTAGAGGTTTGAGTTTAATGGTAAAAGCCTCATTTATTTAGAAGGCTTTTTAATTTTGTTACTCATCATTAACAGAAGTAAAAATGGAATGATGATTGCAATGAGTGGATGGGATGATGACTTAGAGAAAACGGTTTTCTTCACGTGTAATTTCATTAGTTTGCTTCTTCAAATTCATTTATGTTTTGAGATGGCTGTAATGGTTTTCTTACCTGAGCCTTTGGCTTTGAGCCTTGTTGATGCACTTATGAACTGACGGTTAGTTGCTTATGACATACTTTACTTATATGAGCCTTTGGCTTTGAGTTCTATTTATGGACTTATGTATTGTTGGTTTGTTGCTTATCATGAACACAATTAATGGCGATGATGATTTTTGCTATTTATAAACTTAGATGCATCCTTTGCTGTGATGTTCCAGTAGCCTATGTTCAGGCTTGGTGGTGACCATGTGTCTCTCGCCGCCAACATTTGCTTTGCTACATGAGCCTTGAGATGGTTTCATTGACATAATCTGAGCCATATATCACTAAAAAAAAAAGATTGGCATGTTGCAGGCTAAGAATACTTATGATATACAATATAATATAGTTGGCATTTGAATCTTGAGATTTTATGTAAAGTTTTGAGACTTATTCTTACCAACTTAAATTTATATACATTAATCACGATCATTGATTTCCTCTTTTCAGTTAACATTATCTGGATCAGGGCAGCAAAGAAAAATGATTCATCAGATATTGATTGTACATGGTTCTATGCTGTTTGGATGTAAGGTTTGTTTTTCACATGATTTTTTAATTTGCTTTTTAATTTTTTTGTTCATCTTTAGCAGGGATCATTTATGTACGTTGGATGTACAAAATGGATATGTGTTACCTGAGATTTTCATCAAAAGCAAATTGTATGTTTCTCACATTTTCATGAAAAGCAATTTGTATATTTTTCACATTTGATGTTAATGTTTACTAGGATCTTATAAAGTTCTGATGTGACAAATGTTTTGAAAACGACATGACAATGTTTCATGTTCGTTTGGCAGGCCTGTAACAAACTTACTCTACTACTATTATTGTCTTTCTCCGTATACATTCTGTTATGGTCGCATTTAGTAATCACCCCCGGAGCAACGCGCGGGGTGGTCATCCATCTTGTTATGAAAACAAAATAAATTATATTATAATCAAACTAAATAGAAACCTGGTCACGACTCACTCACGACTCTTTGATTCAATCCCCGTTAGCAGAACGATCAAAGTTTTCCGTGTTTCTTCAGTCATATCGTATTTTAGGGTTTCCAATTCCAAATTCTCGCTGTTGATTTCTCCCAATTGCCTGCTGCATACTTATCTCTCCCCTCTTCAATTCACACCTAGGGTTTCCATAACCCCCTTTTTTCAAGTTATGGCAGAGACCTCGAGGAGGTCCCAAGTAACAATCACCTTAGGCCGCAGCGGACAGGTAAAACCACCCTGCAAATGAATGAGCTAGCTAATAGCTATGCTTGATTGATATTGTAGCATATACTTCATTTTTAACTATGCTGTCACTTGATTTGATTTGATTTGTGCAGGTGGTGAAAGGAGCCGGAGCTGTATTCGATGGCAGCGAATCGGTTCCTGCTGTTGGGAGTAAGCGTTCAGTTAGAGATAGATTAGGAGATGGTGGTGTGGATAAACTGCAGTTCGATAGTAAAAGGTGTGCTTGTTTTTGTAAATATTTCATTTCCCCCTTTATATATACAGTTAGCTAGCTGCAAGTAAGATCTTCTTGTTCACTCTTTATGATTTCACTGATGGAAGGCTAAGTGTGATGTATGTATGTTGTATCTGTTGTCTGTTTTAAAAGCATATGTAGTTCTAATGGTTAGGATTTTCTTTAGTAAGGGCATAGGGCACAACATGAATACTTAGCAATGATTATTACTGGGTAAAGAGGAGGTAATACGGATTGAAGCTTGCTAAGAAGACAAATGTTGTGGCAGAAATCAATTTATTGAAGTCGGGAATGTATATCTAACTGTTTTGTGAATGATTATTTGGCATGCTTTAATGTTTGAGGGAGTTGCATACATCCCCCTAATTTGAAGCAAAATTGCATTTTATATTTACCCAAAAACATAAGTTTTCAATGCATAATGTACACTACTCTTTTAAGCATGATTTGGGGAAATATGCAATTGTACAAGTTTAGTGGGGGAGATATGCAATTGCCCCTTAATGTTTCCCCAAATCAATTAAAAATGTCCCTTGTTTCTATGGATTGCAAGGGACAAAAAATTAAATCCCTTGAAAATTTGTAATTGCTTTTAATTAAGTTAGGTTTATGTTTGTATGTTGTTGAAACTTATGTATCATTTTGACATTTTTAGTTTGGCACTTTGGCTTGCAGTTTTTGGTACTTGTAGAATCAATTAGGTGGCGTTTGGTTCACGGAATGTAATGTAATTGGAATTGTAAAGTTTTTCTTTCAAAGTTGTGCTTAAGTTGGGTAAGAAAGGAGTTTGGAATACAATGAATTCCTTTAATCAATGGAATTTGAGGTAATGTAACTTTCCTTCGTTAAAGTGAAGGATTTTTAAATTCCATTGAGTAAAGGAATTCATTGTATATCAAGCCTCTTCTTTACCCAACTTAAGCACAACTTTAAAAGAAAAACATTACAATTCCAATTACATTACATTCCGTGAACCAAACGCCACCTTAGGCTATTGACATGAGATTTTATGCTTAATGCTTGATATGGTTATCTTCACTTTAATTCTCAGGCTTCGTGGAGATAGTGGTAGATGGAACTTGAAGACTAGTAATTTCTTGGATGGTAATGAGTTTGTAGATGATTATTGTTTGTCTTTAAAGTCGAGTTTTATCACGAGTCCTAATATTTCTGTCTATTCATGTAGATCTTCATCTTAGTAAAGACGACCTAAGATTCCAAATCATGAACCGGACAAAAAGCAACAGCAAGCAGGACATGGTGGACCTTCGTGATATTCTTTCAAGGCCGGCTCGTCCTTCAGCTACTAACCCTGTGACCCCCTATAGCTTGCATGAAACAATACATGGAAGACAGAGGGTACCCGAGGCAAAAGATAGCCCAAGGCATGTGCCTGAACGGGTATGTGAGAGGCAGAGCATGCCGGACCCAAGGGATGATAGACCTCGTGGGCCTGTTTCTAGGGATGATAGATCTTATGCGTCTGTTTCTATGGACGATAGGCCTCGTGGGCCTGTTTCTAGGGATGATAGGCCTCATGGGTCTGTTTTTAGAGATGATAGACCTCGTGGGCCTGTTTCTAGGGATGATAGGTCTCGTAGGTCTGTTTCTAGGGATGATAGACCTTATGGGTCTGTTTCTAGGGATGATAGACCTCGTGGGCCTGTTTCTAGGGATGATAGACCTCGTGGACTCGTGTCCAGGGATGATAGACACAGAAGGCCTGAACCAATGGATGGTAGACAATGCATGCCTGAGCCACATGATGTTAGAAACTGGGGACCCAAGCTGGATGATGTCAAACCACGCATGACAGGTCAATACACGTCCTTGGGAACTTCAGAAGGTCCTCCCCGTATGGGCTTTTCAGGAAATTCTTACTCCCCATGGACTTTGGATCACATTAGGCGTAAATCACCTGATAGGGGTTTGAATACTTCAAGGGGCTTATCGCCACAAAGAAGGCGGGCATATGAAGATTCTAGACCAGTGGCGTATGGCAGTCGAAACGATAGTGAGAATTCAAGGCCCGTAGCCCCCTCGTCGTTTCTGACAAAACAACCACTCCCTGTCAGGCCAACGAAATCTGTGAGGCCTATGCCTTTGGGTGCCCCCACTCCACCACCTGGCGGTAATATGCAACGTAGTCAATATCCAGTTAAGCCATCTTTCATCTTTTTAATGCTTTAATTTCTGTTATAATTGAACAGTCAAATTAGTTTAGATGTGTAACTGTTCGCAACTCTTTTTTCCTCAAACAAATATATACTCAATATTTGAACTTTTACCTAAAAGACACTTGCTATTTTTCTTACTTTTTGTTGCTGATTGTTGCTTATAGGTAGAAAATCTTACTGTGGAAGGATTTTTGCGTTCATTGGGATTGGAAAAATATCTGATTTTGCTCAAGGTTGAGGAGGTACTAATCATTTTTAACTAAGATCATTTCTGCTCATGATTTACATTATTCTTGTGAAGACGTCATAGAAACGTATGCTACATGAAGATTAATCATCAACTTTGATTTGTTGTTTCTCTCTTCTATTCTGTTAAAAGAGGCCTAGGGTATTATCAACTATGAGAATGACATGACAACCTTTGGTTTGTTGTGAGTTCTTTTTACAAGTGGGTTTTCTTTGTGTAGAATTGGGCGCAAGTTTTTGGTGGTGTGCTTAAAAGTATTTGATAGTTTAGAAATGTTATAGCTGGTCAGTGTTTACTTGTTTGCTGCTGCTCTTTAAAAGAAAGTGATGTTTATTAATTGAATAATAGGTTGATATGGCTGCATTGAGCCAAATGGGAGACCAGGATCTGAAAGAGCTGGGAATACCTATGGTATGTTCTTCATCATGTATCATGCCTGATCTGTTGTTTGATCATCATGGGTTAAAGTGATGAGAAACTTTGGGTGTATGTATAATGTAGTATCCATGTTTTATGACAAATTTTGATTTTGTTTCAGGGACCTAGGAAGAAGATACTTCTGGCACGCACTAGAAGGCAAGCAAGATGAGATTATACAATTATACTGGATTTAGAACAACCCTCTTGCAGCAGCAGCAGCAGTTGCAGTCTTGATACCAAATGTTGATATTGAGATTTTGTGGCATGACAATGATACCCAGCTCAGCTGTATTGTTATCTTCTTTCTTTGCATCACACACCACACTGGATGTTTATTTTGTTTCTGGGTCCTCCATGCTGGGTTGTTGAGAAGTTGTACATCTCTTTCTTTCTTTCTTAAGAAATGAAATGAAATAAGTAACGCTAGAGAGAAATCTTGTGTTGATATGATTGTATTATTATATGTATTGTGTTTATCTGAATTCTTCATCAAATGCGTTAGCTAAATCCGGCCATGCGAGTAAGGACTAGCTAGCTGAATATTTTCTTATACTACTTACTAGTCAAGGAATCTATATTATGGTAGAATTAATAGGTGTATCTAGAGTTGGACCTAAGTGGAAAGCATAGGGTCGTTCGATACCAATGAAATTTTTATTGTACTGGTATATATGATTTGATATTGATCGACACCCAAGAAATTTTAATACCGATGTTGAACTCTAAAAAAAACACAATTTCAAGTTTTAAAAAATTGAAAATTTACAAATTGAAACATATTATTAAACTAATTTATAAAAACAAATGTAATCTATAGACTAATAACATTACACATGATCCAACAATTGATGAAGCCCAATAATATTATTATTCTTACCCAATATTCAATTACCCAAAACCTCTTACTCAATAATTTACATTGATGGTTGAAACAAAAACACATAATTAATTTAAATTGTTGTACTGTTTATTGAAGCTTGCTTCTGTTTTATCCGTGACAATATCAAGTGTTGACAGATGCTTTTTTTGTGATGATGTATGTGAAGTCTGATTTGTGTAACCGAATTGAAGTAAAATTTAAGTGAGAGTTATATATGTTATATTGAAAAAGAGTTGTTTAGAAATGTTTCCATAGATGATGTGATGGATAGATCTCAAAAAAATAAAAAACCATAGAGTGTAATTCTAAGTATATTGTAGTTTTATTTTCCAAATTATCGTATTTTGCTACTTTTGACATACATTTGAGATTTTATACTACGTTGTTATGGTGTCCTTCACATCACGCGGAGTAAATAGCCCTATCAAATAATAGTTATTTATTTAAAAGTCTAGTTATAACTCAAAGACGTTACTCAAGGAGTCAAGGGTCTTTCTATATTTTAGATAAAGAGGCCTTACAATATATTTATTATTAATTAATAAAATAATAATAATTACATAACTGAATGTCGGCATGTTTGAATATAAAATATATTTTAATAGTTTTTACTCAATAATTTAAGATAAAAAGGAATTTGCTATACAAAAAGGAATAAAATAATAATAATTTAACACAAGTTAGACCAAACATACTAGACAAACTCATATCTTTTATATAGTGTCGTTTCCTACCTCTTTCATATACCGAGCAATTGGATATGACCTTAATCGATAATTAACGTTTTTATAATTAAACAAACTCAATCTTTTTGCAACTAAATGTACTTAAACAACTAAGACTATTTTTAACGGCTAACGTTCATGTGACGTTTTCGATGATTTGGATAATGCACGTCTAACGTGCAGCGTTGGTTCAAACACCCAGCGTTGGTTCAAACGCCCGTAGAAGCCTCCCCACGTACCCACGTGCGCTTAATGTGGAGCCCACTTTTAATTTTTCTTTTTTTTTTCAAATGGTCAAATGGTTTAAATAAAAATAAAAATAATTAAATTTAATAATAAATACAAATAAAATTGAAAAAAAATGTAAAATATTACTTAAAAATAAAAAAATATTGAAAATATTATAATATTTAAAGTACTAAAAAACGGCTAGTTTTTTTTAAGTCACTTTTATAACAACTAGTTTTTTAAAGTCACTTTTATAACGGCTAGTTTTTATTTTGTTTTATTATGACAACCAGTTTTTTATTTCATTATAAATATACATCAAACCCTCACATTTTCTTCACAACACACTCAACATCTTCTCAATTTCTCTTAACATGAAAACCCGACTTTATGGATTCAAGAATGCATGTTTCTTTCACCGATCTTCTAAACCAAGGATGCTATCAAGAAAACCCAAACCAACCACCCTCAGCTCCATAAGTCGGTGAATTCCTATAGTTCCCACAAGCTGGTGGGGTATTCATAACCCGACACGTATGAACAATACCAACAGTATATGCAATGGCAGATGCAGCGATCTCAGTATAATCAAATGCAGCAAGCAGCCCAGTTACAACAACAAAGCAACAAGCTGTCCCAAAAAAGATGCTTTCTATGAACACACGCCACATGTCTGAGAAACAACGAGCTAAGCATGAGAAACGTTGTCAGGAGTTCGGAAAGAAATACACCATTCCTGAAGAATCAGATGACGAGTAGAATTTGTGGTTGTTGTTGTGTGGGTGTTGTTGTTTTAAAATAGGTAGAATTTTAGGATTTTATTGTATTTTTATTTATGCTTAATGTGCATTTTTATTTTAATTTAGTACAAGTTTTGCTATTTATTTAAATTTTAATATTTTTATTTTTAATTAACTTTTATGCATTTTAATTATTATTAGTATTTTAAATAATTAGATTAAATATGTTTTTTAAAATCATTAAATGAAATGATGATGTGGAAATAAAATGGGTACATGTGAGAGAAATTTGTTGAGAGTTGTAAAAAGCTAATTTAGCATGTTGATAACGAAGTGCGCCTTGTAGCATTGCACATGGTATAAGCCTATTTCTATATTTATTACATTATTTTTTTAAAAACAAAAAGTCCACAATTTTCAACACATCTCATACAAAATCCAATACGAACACGAGGAAATATAAGTTAAATTTTTTCACGCATATATTTTAAGTCGGGAAAATATTTATCAAATCAATCTTAGATGTAATAACTATACGTAACTTTGTTAATATAGTTGTTATTAACTAGATTTGTGTTGTACGATGTGTGTTTCCCACAAACCAAACCATATACGTCCAAGACGAAACTAAGATGAATAGGATATTGATATTCTAATTGTTACGTTTAAAGTTGTCAAAGCCGCAAAAACATAATAAAGAGGTGGGAATAACTTAGTTCCATGTTTGATGGTTGCATAAAACTTGGAAGTGATATGTAAATTTAATATTTCTTTATTTATTGTTTTTTTTAATGTAAACATTAGTGGAACCCTAACAGATGTGTATGCGCACTTGCTATCGGTTTGTGTTGTATTGTAAGTTTTTTTTTAGCGGTAAATTTGGATCACTGACGGGGGCATTACCCACCCACCCGATCATCTTCAATCTTCATCAGGATGAAACTCACCATAGGTGAGAAAACCCCCTGGCCCAACTTGTAACCCCCATTTATTTATTTTTTGTTACAAGTGAGACTTGAACCCAAGACCTCCCTATTATAATGTCTTGGGTACCTCCCCTAGCCGATTGGGCTAAAGATCATTAACATAAACTTTAATTCTCCATCTAGATGAAATAAAAAAGAATAAATTATACTAGAGATGGTCATTTAAATTTATTTTGTTCACTTTAATTCTTAATGCGATGCTTCAAGTTTGCTTTCAAACAAAAAAAGTCTTGGTGTTGGTGTTGGATTTGAAACGTAATGTTGAATGTTCATTTTATATAAAATGAACAATAAAAGATATATGTAAGACTTTTAATTGATCCTCCTTATAAAATATGCCTATGGTGACACCATACCTCCTTGGAATTTTCCCTTTAAAGCAATAAAAAAAAGATTATACTTCTTTTTTAAGAAGTGGGAATTGACTTTATTGTTCTAACGGTGGTGGCAGATAATTAATGTATCAATACTATAGATTCCTCTCCAATATATGAGACAATGTAATAAAAAACAAGAAATCTAAATATACAAATGGAACTTATATATATATTACTATTACTATAATATAATATGTATGACTCGTTTAGGTCCCATATATATTCTAACATATTGTTTAGGTCCCATATATATTCTAACTTATGTGTAATCCAAATACGTTTGAGTTTGTCTATTTTATATATAAACTATATATATATATATACATACCTAAGTCATGACTTTGATCCATCGTTATTAATATATATATATATACATATGCTTTTAAGGGGTATTGATTAATGTGGTTTGTTTGGTCCAAGAAGATATGCCTAGATCTCAATGACGACCCTTGCTACAATATTATAATATAAGTAATGGATTATATATTTAGTACTATAGTATATTGATATATTTTCTGTATAGAACGTTAGAAAACGACATACACTCCTATGTATTATATTATTTAAAGTTAAATAAAAGAGGTTGCAAAAGCGTTTTGAATTTTTGATGCGTTAAGTTAACTGTTTAATTAACTCACAAGTTTATTTATTCACGGAATAATTAATTTTATTTTAGTTTTAAAATAAAATGAAGTGTTTTTTTTTTTTGAATGCACAATTAACTTAAAACCCAATCATTTTAAAATCCGTGTTTTCATTTCTTTTAGGGTGTGAGTTGTGACACATTCACTTTTATAACCGAATAGTATTTTGTTTATTTTTAAATATATTTTCGAATGTGCTTACAAGTGGGTTGATATGATTATTCAAGACGTATCGTTACTATATTTTTCACTAGGTTAGTAACCCGTAATATACGGGTTGAATTTAAATTTATAAAATGAGATAAATGGAAGAAAAAAAAATGATGAGAGATTTGAAAAATATGAATGACATAATTTTTTAAATCAATTTTAGCTTTGTTAAACATGAGTTGAGTTTGTTCAAATTTAATAGCCATATAAATATGAATTTCGTTTATCATATAATATATTCAATAATCACACTAATCATGTTTGGCCGATCTAATTTTTATTTTCGATGTTGTAGTTTAAGTTAGATAGTCGAACATTTACTACCCATATTGTCATGATCCTGATTTGTTAGCCGTAAAATAGTAGGATCACCACCATTGTCATTTTAATGGTTTCAGCATAGTAATATGTTATGTTACAATAGTTAATAAAAAATAAGGATTTGTTTAACATTACAATAACTATTTAAATGTATTTAAAATGTATTTAATTAGAAATTGGATATTATTGAACTTTATATGTGGAAAGTTATGATAGATGTTCTGAATTTGAATTTTGTAAAATATAAATTTAGAAGTTTTAGAGATCTCACAATTACATTATATTAATAATAAATTTAATATTTATTAAACGTAATATTGAATTTAATATGTGGAAAGTTAAAATAATATATATATATTTTTTAATTTGAATTTTTCAAAATTTAATATTAAAAGATTTAAAGTTTTATTATATTTAATTAGAAAATTTAAAATTTATTATATGTAAGGTTAAATTTTATATTTATAAAGTTGAAATAATACATGGAATTTTTTAATATTGAATAACGGATTGACAAGTGGATTGTTGAGGTGGAGGATGACATGGGCACCCTAGTAAATTGACACGTGGACACCATTTTATTGCTTTATTAGGATGAAAGATTACAAGTTTATTCACAGAAGAAGCGCACGTCATTTTATAGTGATAAATAATTTCAAAAAATAATTCTTTTAAAATAAAATGTTTTGTATTTTCTGAATTCACAATTAACTTAAAACGGAACCATTTTAAAATTCGTGCCTTCATTTCCTTTAGGTTGTGACACAATCTTTTATATAACCAATCGATATTTTGTATGTTTTTAATTATACTTTTGAATGTTGCTACAAGTTGGTTGATATTGATTTTATTCAAAACTTATCGTGACTATATTTTTTCGTTTTTTTAAATTATTTTTGTTTTTCTTTTGTAATATTAGCGTTCGTTCTTAACACTATATAGCTCTTTAATATCTCCATTTTTTACTTGAAATATGCACCTACCCTCTTTGTCATTTGTGATGCATCTATTTATTTTTTCTTTCGCATTCGATATCAGTTGATTATGCTACTTTATTGCTAAAGTTTCTAAGTTCCGTTTCTAATTTATTAACCCCACGACATTTCTTTTCAGACGTATCTTCTTCAGGCTTTAAGACAACACGTTCTTTTTAATAAGGTTTTCTATCCATGATCACCTAGTGCATAGTTTTTATATTGTAAAAACCATAAAGCTTAACATATAATTTATACTCTCTGGTTGTTTTTTCTGTACTATTTTCGTCTACTTAAACCTAGGTATCTGCTTTATATTCCTACACATTTACAAAACATTATTCTAAAGTCCACTCCTCTTATGTTATCCGCTAACCGCGGTAATACACGATTACCCTCTAGTTCAAAATATGAAACAGATTATAATATTTTAATTATTTTATAAAATTTTTAGTCTGCAACCTCACAAAGACAGACGAAAATAAACATCACTTCACTACACCAGCCATCAGTGGCGGATCCAGAATTTTATTTCAGGGGTAACGTTTAATGGAAAAATCGTTTGAGAGGTAATAACTATATAATTTTTTTTCCATTAGGGGGTATCAAGTTTTTTCACTACATAGGGAAAATTCAGCTCCTATGCTAGGTCCGCCACTGTAATCCATGTGATCTATACATGATTGTTTTTTCCAATCTTTTATTTTAAATGATAACCTGGTTTTAATAAACTCACTCAATATCACTCAATATAATATATCTCAGTTTTAATAGAACATATGAGAAATATATATGATATACTAAAGTATGGAATGCTATAATCAGCATGCACCCACTTTATATGATTCCCACTTTTGGCAACAACTTGAATCAATTCCATAACTTTTTAGGGGCATATATATATGATGGAATTAACTTTGGCATATTTTTTTTAAATAGTTATGTGGTGTTGGTGGTGAACATAATTACAAAGCAACTTAATTTTCTTAGAGTGATGGATCTTCAAACCTTGTACATGAATATGACCTATGCATCAACAGGAACATTCCCACCGAGACTTATATTATATCACATCACGTCCCATCTTATATATATGTGTGAATGTTTTATAATTTTCTATGAAATTTATATATAGTACACGTAAAATTTATAGTACCTATGAATTTATTGTATAACATTCCAAATTCTTTGGCTTTAAAAATCATATTATATAAATGTTTCACCTCATGGGCTTGTTTGGGATTGCTTTTTAAAAGTGCTTATTTACTTATTAACTTTTTGAAAAGTCAATAAGCAGTTTTGAATGTTTGTCAACTTAATAAGCACTTTATTTTTTTACTTTTTAAAAAGCTAATAAGTCATTTTTTAATAGGTCAAGTTTTTCTGGCTTTTCAAAATTGCTTATAGCTTTTTAAGTGATGAATTACCATACTACCCTTATGTTAATTTATACTCACCCAACTTTATACCACTCAACCTCTTTTTAGTCATTTTACATGTAAAAGCACTTATCCACTTAAATAAGCAATCCCAAACAAGCCCATGGTGTGTGACAGAGACACTCATTCTTTTTGAAAAACACCCCACATAAACCTCACATGTAGGCCTAAACGTCACACTTTGGTAAACACCTCACCTAAACCTATCTTTCAGTCTTGATTCTTATTTTTATCTTTATTTTTATATTTGTCATATTCTTTTTAGTAATTTAAATACATTTAATCAAAAAAAAAAATATAAACTAGTGAAAGATGAGTAATTATTTAAAGAGAGAAAACTTAAAGAATAACTCTAAACTTTTAACAGTGCTCTAAACTCAAAAAAGTAACTCTAAACTTAACTAATTATACGAAATATTATAATTAATGCAAGCGTTGCGAGAAAAAGTTATTCAACTATTCGATCTCATCATCTTATCTAATCACCTCATACTTCATCTAATCACCTCATGCTTCATTTTCAAACGGTTTGGCAGGGGGCTGTAGTTCTTGAACAAAACAACGTAAACATATATTTTTATTTTTTTAATAAAAGAAAACTTTTAAAAATGGTAACATAAACAAAATGATAAAATAAAAAAAAAAATCAAAGTCATCCCTCACGTTTGGAGCTCAAGGAGAAAGTAAAAAAAAATATATCAAAACCATCCCTCACATTTGGAGCTCAATGCGAGAGTGTAAGATCCCATTCCGCAACGACTGACAGCTAGACTCGTGAAAATCGCATCTATGTCTAAATTAAATGAAGGAAATAATTTCATTCCTGCAGCTATTTCGTAACCGCTACATGTTACCTTTAGGATTTTTCCTTGCCTTCACGTCGTTGACCCGAGCTTCCTCTCGCTTCACCTATCATCATTCATGGCTTAGTATACCATTACACATTCATAATTTACATAATCCACAAACCAACACTCAATCAAGCTCGTGAATTCAGCATATACAACTTATCATTCTCATTTAAGCATTTCATTGAGCACCTAGTGTGCACACATTGTTTTCTTCTTGATAAATAGCCTACACATTTCCATTCCATCCATTTTTTCATCATAATTCATCAAGTTTCAGCTTTTGCACTAGATTAAACACTTTTATCAAGTCTATTAGCATACATGAAGCCCAATTAACCAACCCAAACCATCCATTCTCCATGTATGTCGATTTCTATAAGGTGGGGTTTAACCCCACCATAATTTCTGCTTGTCACACACAAGATCAATCATGCAAGGTAGGATTTATAGCTTCATCTAGCCTCAATAACACATAACAATTCGGATTTCAACACCAATTTAACCTCTAGGCTCTAGATGAAACCCATAAAATCACCCTATCATAAAACACTTACTTGACAAGAATTACCAAGATCTAAGATGGAAATCGTGATGTAGGAAGCCTCCCAAGCCTGAATTCGACTTCCCTTGCTAAAACCTCCAACCACTAGCTTCAATTTTGCAGATTCACAAGAGTTAGGGTTCTTCCCTCTCTTCTCCCTCACTTGGTCGCGTTTTCTGATGTCTGGACAAAACCCAGACTAATTTTTCCTCTTAAAAAGGTATTTTCACTCAGCCCCCTCCACTTACATGTGTTATTTAATTTCAGCCATAACTATAATTTATACATAAAACCCTCTAACTTTATTTCTATCCACTATTAGTCACTAACGTTTTAATTTAGTAACTAATGTTTTCAGCAAGATAGCCTAGTTACATTTATGCGCCCGCTTATTTCATCAAAAACCCACATAAAACATATATATAATAATACACTCGAGTCATTATGGAATTCGGGATGTTACAGAGAGTAAATTTCTAACACCCAATGAGATTTCTTAGCCGTATATGTGACGCTTAGGGCATGTTTTTTTCTTCCAAAAAGTAGGGGGTGTCTCTAAAAATCCCCTATATTAATGAAAGTGATTTTTTGACAACCATTGTGCACCACCAGTCCACCACAGATTTGGTCGACCACAACTTCGAAGACCCTCACCATCTTGCATTCGTGTTTTTTAAGAGTTCTTCAGCTGTGATACGGATTGAATTTCTAAGCTTGAGATTCGAGAATGGTCAAGCTGAGTTAGCGATCGGAGATCCGGAATTAGAGTAGGGATCTCATGATTGAGCTAAAGGAATCAGAAAGGGAACAAATTTTGAGGGAGGGAATTTCTGTTATTGTTCAAATGCCGTTATTGTTCGTTGCATCCGTTTATATACAACTCACTAATCAAACCCTCTAACAAGCAACTATTTAAACTTTTTTTTAAACCTTTACCCTGTAACCCAGTGGCGGATACATGCCTTGGGTATGGGGGGGAGTGGACCCCCGTAGCACCATAAAAAACTAGTTTCTCATCTTGTCTTGTGTAAAAATTCAGTTAAAATTGTCATGCTATAGAACATTTTTGGAATAAGTGAGGGGCACTATTAGTAATTAGTCTTATAAATAAAGGGCACTTTAGGTATTTGCCCCTATAAATGAATATCCAGTGAAGAATCTTTTCATTAAACACATATAAATACATTATTTTTCTTTCAGAATTGACTTTTTTAAAAAAAAAACAACCAGAATTTCCTATTTAAGATCTTAATTTCTCGTTACTATATTTTCTGTCTATTCGCGTAATTTATTTTGGGTTAGTTTCATTTAAAAACTATTTATTTTCTATTAGTTCTATGTTTATTTATGTTAATTTTATGTTAGTTTGACGACCCATTTTGACCCGATTTATTTTGATCCAATTCATATTTTGCCCCCCGTCTTAGAATTTTCTGGATTCGCCACTGCTGTAACCCATCCGAAGACTTAGCCAACCCTATTTGGTATCGTGCTATGGCAGATGAATTTACTACTCTTATCGATAATATTATGTGGGAGCTCGTACCTAGGCTACCTAATATGAATATTATCCGGTGTATTTTGTTATTTAAACATAAAACTAAATCTAATGGTTCTTTAGAGCGCTACAAAGCACGTCTTGTTTGTGATGGTAAGTCTCATCAGGTTGGCATTGATTATGAGGAGACTTTCAGTCCGGTTGTCAAACTGGCCACCATTCGTACAGTGCTCAGCCTTGCCTTATGTAACAGATGAGATATATATCAACTTGATGTGAAGAATGCTTTTTTGCATGACAACTTATTTGAGATTGTTTACATGCGTCAACCGATGGGGTTTCGTCATCCATCTTACCCCAATCGTATTTTCCAGTTGAAACGATCATTATACGGGCTAAAGCAGGCTCCACGAGCATGGTATAAAAGGTTTACTGATTTTGTCACCACTATCGGCTTTTGTCACAGTTCGTGTGATCACTCATTTTCATCTATCAGCGTGGTAGTCGCACAACTTATTTACTTCTTTATGTGGAAGACATCATCCTCACTACATCATCTTCCACATTGAAGACGACTATTATGCATCACTTGACGAGAGAATTCGCCATGAAAGCTTTCGTACCTTTGTCTTATTTTCTAGGTATTTTTGTTACCCGTAACCCCCATGGCTTGTTTCTCTCTGAACATAAGTATGCTCAGGATATATTGGTTCGTGCAAAGATGGATGATTGTAACTCTTGTCACACCCCTGTTGGTGAACCAATATCTGATCCCGCATTATATCGTAGCCTGGTGGGGGCTCTTCAGTATCTTACTTTTACCAGGTTAGACATTTCTTTTGCGGTTCAATAGGTCTATATGCATATGCATGATCCGCGCACTGGACATATGAACGCTTTAAAGCGTATTCTTCGGTATCTTAAGGGCACTGTCAGCATGGGTCTTCAACTTCACCCTACTCCAGTTTCCCTGTTGGTCTCTTATACCGATGTTGATTGGGCTGGATGCCCTGACACTCGCAGGTCTACTTCAGGTTATTGTATTTTTCTCAGGGATAATCTTATTTCTTGGTTGTCTAAATGACAAACTACTATCTCCCAATCCAGTGCTGAAGCGGAATATCGCGGGGTTATGCATGTAGTTGCTAAGTTATGTTGGTTGCGCAACCTACTTCTAAAGCTTGGTCGTCCACCCACTCGGACTTCCATTGTTTACTGTGACAATGTGAGTGCTATTTATATGACCGAGAACCCTGTCCAACATCAAAGGACCAATCACATATAGATTGACATTCATTTTGTTAGCGAGAAGGTTCAGCTTGGTCATGTTCGTGTTATGCATGTACCATCCCACTATCTGATGGCTGGTATATTCACTAAGGGCTTACCGCGTATTTTATTTGAAGATTTTCGTATGAGACTAAGCATCTGTCAACCTCCCATTTAAATTGATGGAGTATATTAGACTAGGTTATTATACTATTGTAAATACTCATTGTATGAGGATCGTAGACGAAAATATTGTATCGATCTATTTATTCGTCATGAATTATCGACAAAGGGGAAAAACATTTATACCATATCAATTATCTAAGACTATTAGGCAAAAGATGTCTTAAAATTTTTGCTAGGAACCATATTAACTCTAATTAGTCGAAGGTTGTAGCTTCCCCAATCGGAAAATGAGAACCAACCCTTTGGTTTTACATAAGTCAAAATGATTCCATGTTTTGTATACTATTTTCATGATATCAAACTTATTCGTAGTTTGCAATCTATAATCTTCTATTGATTCTCAATTCCATGGTCTTCTATTTAATTCTCCATGTTTTACATTCAACTCCTATGATTTTCATTATCGGGTTTCCATTTTCATAATCTACAATTTTGGCATCCTAAATCTATGATTTTCCTATTTGATTATTGCTTCATGATTTACACAACACCCCCCCCCCCCTCATGTTTTAATCAAATAATTTCCGATATTTAAACCATCTGTGTGTTTCATCACACCCAGTGTCATTTTTTATTTAAGTTTTTCAATTTCTCGCATCTACGATTTAGGCAGTTGGTTTACAATTCCACTTTGAACAAAGTTTGAAAAATTCAAATATTTCCCTTGTGTTTTATTAATAGTTTATGCCTCGTGCTTTCACGATTCTATCCCTGGGATATATATTTCAAAACATTTACTACTCTCACGATTTTTCATATTCTTGACTTTACATACATTCCCCTCATAATTTCAAATACTCGTCAATCCCTCATCGTCACCGCAATTATACCATCGAGTTATTGTCCTATTTCAGACTAAAACCTCGTGATTCATAAAACACGCTTGCGTAATTTCATAAATTTGACTTCACGATACTCAAGTCGCCAGTATTAGGTAAATCACCTATCTGTTAGGCAGAGGTCGATGATAGTCAACTTACAGGGCCAGAACTTGTTCATGAGACAACCGAGAATATTGTTCTGATCAGAAACGGCATGACACTAGCTCGTGACAGACAGAAAAGATACCCGGATAAGCATAGGAAACCGTTAGAATTTCAAGTAGCCAATAAAGTCCTATTGAAAGTGTCGTCATGGAAAGGGGCCATTCGCTTTGGGAAGCGAGGCAAATTGAACCCGAGATACGTTGGACCATTCGAGATATCGAGCGAATTGGTCTAGTTGCTTACAGATTGAATCTTCTTGAGGATCTGAGTAGCGTGCATACTGTTTTTCATGTATCTAATCTGAAGAAGTGTTTATCAGACGAGTCACTCATAGTTCCACTCGAGGAGTTAGAGATTGATGAGCTGCTGCATTTCATAGATGAGCAAATAGAGATAATGGATCGTGAAGTTAAACAACTCAAGAAAAGTAAGATTCCGATAGTTAAAGTTCGAAGGAACTCAAAGCGTGGACCAGAGTAGACCGAGGAACGTGAGGATTAGATGATGCGTAAATATCCAGACTTATTCAATTATCAATTTATTAAATTACTAATTAAGCCTAATTATCAATTTTGTCCAAACTAAATTTTCATTTAAAAAAATGACAATCTTAATATAGATTTGATAAATTTACATATCGGGGTTGTGATTCATCTACATGGATTATCCAAGAAACTATAAATAGGATGATTAGTTAGGTAATTAACTTTGAAGACAAATCTAAAATCCATTTACAAAGTACTTACATACGCGTCCTAAAGAATCAAGATTCAAGAAGATTTCGTGATGGATGAGTGATGTCTAAATTATGCTATATCCTAGATTTTTTTAAACAGTAAAAATGGTAAAACTATCATACTTTTACTTTTAAACTACTTTCCAAATTATATTGCACTATAGTGGTTTGAACTCGGACCTCTAACTAAGAGAGAAGATCATTTTTTTCAACTAACATTTTTTTTATCAACTTTACACTTACAAGAATTTGAACTCTTATTATTTTTATGATGAGAATAACACTATACCACTAAGTTATAATACCGGGTGTAAAAAGTAAAAGCATTTATCAGATGAGTTGGTTCATCTTAACCCAAATTCTAGATTGTTGTATTTATTTATAGCAAAGAATTAAAAAATTGTTAGGTTAGAAAAAAGGAATCATATAAAGACCATTAATTATATATAAAGACTTTAAAGTTTAAACCACATTTGACTTAGCATTGTGGCCGGGAATATATTGAAGATAACGGAAAAGAGTATTTAGTATACAAAATTTAATCCACTAATTTCTTGGTCAAGAAAAGTAATACTAAAATATTGATTAATTAATTAATTAATATCTAAAAGCACTAGATTTGCTACAGGTAAAGACTTGTTTCTTTGCAGCTGATTGCACCCCCCTCTTTCCTTGACTTTTGTTTTCCTTACGAGAGAGAATATTAAGATAATAAATATTGCTCGAGTTTTAAGCATGGAATATTAAAATAATTACATATTTATAATTTTTGTTGTTATACTTAACTTGCAAACACTAAAAACTGAATGATGTCATACTATAAATATATATAACATATATATTTCTTCTGGCATTGTGTATTTCTATTTATTATATATAAGGGTGATGGCCGGGTGTCGGTTAGTAGTGTTCGGCTTGAAAAGCTCAACATGGCCAAAACCTCCTATCCGAAACACTATTTCACCCTTTTTGGCTTCAATCAGGGAGGGAGAAATCAATGGATCGAGTCTAACCGATTATACAATTGTGGATGTGAGTTCTTCCACGTAGATAATGAGTAGACTAAAATGAAAAACTCAAAAGAAAAGGGTATACCCACATGAGTTTACCAAAATATAATATGTAAATAAATAGATTTGCAAATTCTTAACCATAGTATTAAACAATTATACTTTTATCATATTAACATATTAAATAAATAACTTAAAAAGTATTTTAAGGTAAAACAAATGTTGATGCCAATAGTAAATTACAAATTTATTTATTAAAGTGCCATGCCAAATTAAACTCTTAATTATTTAAGCTATATGTCCTACTTTAGGTGGAAGAGATCTTCAACATATATTGCTTTTACACAACCTTCACCTATCTTTCTTTATTTTATATATTTGTTCTCTACCTTCAATTCCTGATGCATGTTTTAAAATAATATACATGATGTACACCATCAATAAAAAAAACAAAGAAACAAGCTTTTGAGTTGCTATAAAAGGAAGAGAGGCAATATATATACACCCCATATTGGTACATGAGTTAATTGCAAACCCTATTGATCTGGCTGGAATATTTATATATTCAAGATATTATATAATGCAAAAAGATGTTTGTGATCTTCTTTCATCAACATGGGAAGAAGGATCAACTTCAAGTACTCATGATCAAATATATGCCAAGAAAAAACTCAAGTTATTCGGGTTTGAGCTGCAGCATGATCATGAGAGTCTCCCCAAAACCAACCATGTACCAAGCTCAACTACAGGAAGCAGCGCAAATTCGTCATCTTCGATAGAAAAGGTTAATGATCTCCCTGCTGCAGATTTGAAGAAATTCGAGTGCGAGTATTGTTTCAAGGAGTTCATAAGCTCACAAGCCTTGGGAGGTCATCAAAATGCACACAAGAAAGAAAGATTGAAGAAAAAAAACAAGCTGCAATCACAAGCAAGAAGGGCAAGAATGAAGTACTACCTCCAACCCCCCTATTATAATAATATCCATGGGCCTTTTCATATTGATTTTCATGATCACCCTCAATCTTGTATCAGTTTTAGTCGTCGGTATGATGATGATGACGAAGACGACAATGATATGTTGTCGTTTCAAGATCCATGCAACGACTTTTCGCCGCATTATGTTAATCGTAGCAGCTCAAGAGTGGGGATTATCAAACCCTCTCCTAGATCTGCAGTTGGTGATCATTTAAATTATCAAAAGTATGCTGCAGGTTTAGATCTTCAGTTGAGTTTGAGCTCCAACTCCTGTAAACCAAAAATCCATTTTCTTTAAGTACCTCCTTCCATAGTTCCATTGTAGATCGATTAATCAGTCACATGCATTATTAATTGATGAGTATTCATGCTATTTTTTGTAACTATTATATTGTAAGAAACATAATTATTAATATACATATTTCTAGCTAAGGCTAATTTTTTTTTAGAAAGGAACCGTTCTTCTCATGAATTATTGTTTACTATTTATTTAGTTTTAATTTATTTATAGACTTGTCGATTTGTGTTTTAGTAATCTTCTAAAACATCGCAAACCAGAGTCAAGAGTTGTTGATTAAGTTTAAATGATAAGATATTCATTATCACCTCCTTCTAGATAACTCAGAATTTAGAATCATAAAAATGATTAAAGTAGTCACTGAAAAAGAATATTTAGATTAGTGGAATTGAAAGAATACGACTATTTGGTTAATATATACTTTTCTTCTAAGTAAACACTAAAATGTTTAAATCTAATTAAGACGACCTGCCACTTGCATATATATTCTTCATTATACAAACAAAGATGAAAATACGATGAATAAAAGTGATTATAATATTGGTTTGCTTACTAAATTAAATTGAATTATAATATTTTAGTCATGTCGGTTGTTATGGTTCTTCACGCGGTATGTGTATCTCTTTTTTATGTCGGATGATATTTACTTCTTTAAACGAACTCACCGGTTGTGTCTCCGCCTTCAATATCTTATGTGGTTTAGGTTAGTTTCCCCATTTCCCCATTTCTCCAATCCATTTTTGGTGCCACCTCATCATTCCCCACCCCTTTCCATTTTTCCCCAATTTGTGAGTAATGGTTTCCCCACTCTCCCACTCTCCCAAACACCCCATAAAAACCTTCCCAAACCCCCTCTCTCTCTATCCCCAATCGGTGCCCCAACCCCAATTTTATGTTCCCGATCCCGAAATCCCCCGATCCCGAAATCCCAGCAATGGTTCTCCCGAGTTCCCGAACCATCCCAAACACCCGTTTACACCTTCCCGATTGGATCGGGAAGGGTATTACTAATACCCTTAGGCGTCCCTTTTTTATTTTGGTTTTGTTGTTATTGTGACTTTTTGTGAAGATTTTTTTTTGCACATGGTTCATTTTATAGTCACATAAGTTGAAACTCCTGTTTTAATGTGTTGAAACAACACTATTAGAACTCCCCTTTAAATGGACTTAAGTGGTTTGATTGAAACTTGTCATTTAATTAATGACTAGTTAAAACAGTCTTTGACCAGGTCACGCACAGAAGACTCACGAGTCACACAACAACAATAACGTTCGTGTCACAGTGTCACCAGCTGCCTGATTCCGCACCCGTGCTGTGGACTGATGTTGCCACGTTCTTGCGCGCCAACAGTGCTTCTTCTGCACGAGTGGCCTCAACGTTGCACTCCCCTAGCGTGCACTCACCCGCTAATCCCTACTTGGAACCGCACCACGTAGACAACAACAATCGCGCACGTGGAGTGTGTGCCAACTGCAAGTCGTGGTCCGTCGCGTTAGGTTACAAACATAAAGGCGACTCGCGACAATATGTAAAGTGTTGCCATTAAAGTGTCACATTGCCCACGTCACGCTCGTGTGCACGTGTGCGAGTGCGAGTTGGGGGTGTTGCGCACCCCTAGCTTGAGGTCCATGGGATGTCTCCTAATATAGGAAACAATCTTCAAGGAGTGCTCCTCCTTATCAACCCTACAAGGTTCAGTTTACCCACCAATATGAGACAGGTTTCCATGAAACCTTACTTAGAAATCAATCCATTTTCTCTATATTTTCCACCTAACTTTGAGTTTCGAATTCTTATTCATCTTAGCTCTATTTTAGACACCGTTTGGTTCTTTGTGATACTTTCACAAAATTGAAACCAAACCCCGAGATAATTAATTATATAACACATATATAATTATTATTATTTATGTCTAAAAATTAGTAAAAAACATATTTTTTACTATAATTTCCAACACACATATACTTTTTCGCGTGATATTATGAAAGCGTTCTAGTTAGATTTTTTTTTTTGTGAAATGATGATAGTACACTTTTTAATAAAAAGTGAATAGAAACGTATAAAGGACGAGGAACAAGCTGTCCATTAGATCCGCTAACAGGACGAGAATCAA
Source organism: Deinandra increscens subsp. villosa (assembly GCA_039602395.1). Taxonomy (NCBI): domain Eukaryota; kingdom Viridiplantae; phylum Streptophyta; class Magnoliopsida; order Asterales; family Asteraceae; genus Deinandra; species Deinandra increscens. The sequence goes on along the minus strand of JBCNJP010000020.1, from coordinate 16,396,033 downwards.
GGATTGTTCGACCTTCACACCTTATATACGCATGAAAAACCTTATATACGCATGAAAAATATTTTTTATACAATAACTTTCCCCTCCCTAGTAATAACAATGTCGCTAATAATTTTATAGGGTATGGATTAGTGAAGAAATAATTACTTGATTACGAGAACACGAAAGTGATTTAAAGCGGTGCTTGAAATTTCGAAACACAATATGATCATGACAGCAAGATTGAAGGGTTTTTCAATCCGTAGAATTTAATATTGTTAATTGGTATTTCATTTTGACTTTTGCTCTCTTAAGGTAAATATCAACTTTAACTTTAATTTTTAAAATGATCACATCTATAATTTATTTTAAATTATGAACACATGTATATAAGATAGATACATCTTATCTTATCTTATCTTAATCTTAATAAAGCAATAAAAAATTGTCCACATGTCTTCTTTTTAAAGCGTCCACATCAGCATTGACACATCAGTATTGACACATGTCAAAACCAGATTCAATTGTTAATTTAGTAAATTACCAATTGAACTAATTACCAATTTTATCTAAACTAAATTTTCATTTTAAAAAAAAATGACAAACATAATATAGATTTGATAAATTACTTAATAATCGAGTCTTTTTAAGAAAACAAATCTAGAATTTGTCATCTTTAATGTATTATTAAATTATCATTTAATATTTTATAATTAATTATTTCATTTATAATTTTTAAATTTCTTAATATTTTTTTATATGTTTAACTAATATTATGAACTAAATTCATCCGTGTAATACACGGGTTACTAACCTAGTTGGATATATAGGAGTGAAAGTTACGCATACAGTAGACCTAGACCAGTAGTCTCCCCATTTCTGTTCATGCTCATGCTAGCGAAGTACTGCTTAACACCGCGTAGTAGAGTATTAGATATTAGATCATTATGAGTAGAGTTAATTATTATATAAGTGTATGAGTCTATTAGGTATCTAAGGTTTAAAATTTATATTCTCTATGTTGTAACGGAATCTATCAATAATATTATTTAATTATTCTATATTCATACATGATATCAGAGGCTTAGAGTTCTGGTCACCATCTCCACCACGCAACCACACACACACAAAAAAAGATATTACAAACCCTAACCATCGCAATCAAATTAAAACCCTAGACGAGACGATGTGTCATTATCATCGCCGCCCTCTCCCAACTTTGATTTTTCTATTTATTTTGTTCTATTTTCTATTTTTATAGGGTTCACATGGTAAAATAACTAATTATTTTACCTCGTCTCTTTTCTAGCCTCCGAAGAATCAAAATATATTTTCTCACCGGCACTAATTTGTGGTGGAAAGTAATCTATGTATCACTTCAGTAAAGTTGTCTCTTGGGGCAATAATAAATGAAGGGTTCCAATACTATTGTCACATCAAGTTTTCATTACTTTTCATTTATTTTTGGTGGTGATTAACATCTTGCATTATATTTACGATGCAACCTAAAGACATGGCTGGCCCTGGGCATGAGCCAGATGGGCTACAGTTCTGAGCATCAAATTGGAAGGGGGCATCAATTGCGAACGACGATCTTATTATTTTCTGAAGAGAACACAACATCACATCAGTCATTACTCATCAGGTGATATTGTTTCATTTATTCTACTTTTAAATATATTTTTGTCATTGATATCATGCCCCTCGTGTATAACTATCTGGTGCCCAAAATAGAAAAAGAAAAAAACAACAAGAAAATTTACTCAATCCACAAGATCTTTAAAAAGATATTTTAGACATGAAGGTATAATAGTGGAGAAAATGTTGATGAAAAGAATGTGGAAGACAATAATATTAGTGAAAATGATGTTGATGAAAGTAATGGTAATGATAATAATGTTGATGATAATAATGTTGAAGACAATAATGTTGAGGAAAAATAATGTTGATGAAAATGAAAACGAATTTGATAGAATGTTTGAAGATAATGAAAATCATTTTAGATGATTTATATGTTGTAATTTAACTATAAGTTTAAGTTTGAAACTTTTTATTTAGTTAATAAAATCGGCGTGGGGATGAGCCGTTTAGCTTGACTAGGTTCCAAACCCTTAAAACTTTGTGTTGTACTATTTAAAGTTTTTAACAGGGGACGAATTTTTGACTCGCGCCCTGAGCATCCAAATTCTCAGGACCGGCCCTGCCTAAAGTAGGGCTGGCAATTTTGACACGAACACGAAAACACGACACGAAACACGACAATGTTAACAGGTTTCGTGTTTGAGCTTAACATGTTTCGTGTCATTAACAGGTCGACCTGTTAAGACATGTTAATTTTCGTGTCTTAACAGGTCGAAACCTGTTAACCTGTTAAGACACGTTTATATTTTAATAATATATATATTTTTAAATAATATATTGAAAATATATTAGAATTAGATTATTAGGTGACGTCTCTCAAAATTCCATTTCATTTATGTCGTAACATACACTCATACATCTCTTAATTCGTAAACCCGTTAAAATACAGGTCGTATTCGTGTCTAAACAGGTTGAGTGAAACAGGTTTTATCGTGTCGACCGTCGATTAGTTAAAATTTCGTGTCTAAACAGGTCTTATCGTGTCGACCCGTTAAAATACAGGTCGTGTTCGTGTTTTGAAAACTAGACACGAAAAGTTTTCGTGTCGTGTTCGTGTTTGAGACCAATCGTGTCGTGTCTTATCGTGTCGTGTCTTAACAGGTCGTGTCTGACACGATTTGCCAGCCCTAGCCTAAAGACCCTTATTGCTACACTTTCTTTCCGATTGGCTACTCTCTCCAATTCACGATCTGTGTCTTCAAATCGACCGATTCAAACATGATTTAATCAATTCTCTTTCTTTTCTTTTCTCTTTCAAAGACCGCCAGTTGATCACAGTTCTCGGCCTTCATCATCTCTATTTATTAGATCCACGGATCTAAGATACCACTACCTGACGGCCTCGACACACCATCGAACAACCATGGTCATCGGTTCTCGAGTTGCTTCTTTTTCCAGTCGTCTTTCTTCTCTCTTATGTTGCTTCATAGCCAACAAAGATGAAACCACCACTTTGTTAAGATCTAGCCGATTACGTCGCTTAGACTTGTAAAAAAGTAAAGGGGGGGGGGGGGGGTGTGCAAAAGTGAGAAAGATATTAATAAATTGGACAAAGATCTAAACACTAAAATTAGGAAAAAAAGAAATGTTAACCACAATTTATGAACAAAAGTTTAGAAGGATCATGGTTGGGCATTTATCTCTAAAAACCGTTTTGAAATTGAAATACATAAAAACTGAACCATTGGACATAAAGTTCTTATGGATTACAATTCCTCGTATTTCCGAGTTCATTTAAGGAGGGAAAAGAAAGAAAATAAAAGACTATATAAAAATGGTTATGTTCTTGAGTTTCATTTAAGGAAGGAAAATAAATAAAATAAACCATATTGTGTTCCCGAGTTTATATTAAAGAAGGAAATGGAGGTATTTGGAAGGAAAATAACACCATTTTCTCTAGTTTTTTTCCCTTCCAATTTGAAAGGAAATGATTCATCCCATTTTCTTTCTTTTCTTTTCCTCTCATTTTTTTTTTCTTTTTTTTCTTATCCATTCTTAAGTAAACTCGGAAGCATAGCATAAGTGGTGAATTGTTGGAACTGGAAGAGTTGATAAGAGCATACCCGTTAGCGGATGGAGAAGAGAGGTGGAGGTGGAGTACTGGAGATAATTTGGAACACTTCATAACATCTCCGTGCAGAAAACTGCCCACGGAATTAACGATGCCAAAGTAGTGTGGTCTAAATGGACACCGTTTGAACCAAAACGGGAACAAGTTGAGTTCCGGCAATCTGGATCGAAATAGGATTCAACACCGGCTACAGAGTTTGATCGGGAACTAGACTCCAGATGATCGGAGTTGTGACATACACACGTAACAATGCGTTAGGCCCAATGCAGGCCAGAAAAGGATGTCGTGCAGCGGCCCTCCGGTTTAAGAATAAGTACTGGACTTGATTAGAGAAGATGAATGTAATTATGTGTGAGTGAAGGTCAAAAGAACATGAAATGTACACCAAGATGTACTTAACTATATATAGTTGTGGAGTATACTTGGGGTTTTTCAGGGTGACGTCAGTCACGCGCATGTGGTGACGCGTTGGAGTTTCTAGATGCAGTTAGGCATCAAGCGTAGAGATTTGATGAGGGAAGCAGATTCTGTCTCTGCATGACAAGTGGCATACGATTTTTCGTCCCCGCATGAATATTCTGTGAGGTCGTGGTATTGATACAACTTAAGTCGGGGACCCATTTAGTAAATTTTGGAAGTCAATGTAGAGGATCAAGGGGGAGCAAGAGAGCATCCTAACACAATAATATACACGTTACTATGGAGACTTTGGAGGGTAAGAAACAATTGGATGTTCTCGAAAGTAAACAAGGCGATTGGTGGAGTGATAGAAGATATCAGGAATTCAGGACACAAACATTCATGTGAATAACGAAAGGGGATCCAAAAATCTCAATGGAATGGAACTATGTAATCTTGGGTGAATTTTCCTCGTGTCCGCGTTGTACATATATACGTGGGTTTATTGTTGTTAAAAATGTAAATGTTGTCGGTGTGTTTATTACTATGAGTTCTACATATCTGTACCCCATTTAATCTTTTTACTCCTATAAGGGTCGTATATATGTATGTACGAGTCGTATAGAATTATGAAATTCCTCAAAACCTACAACCTATATATGGCCCGTTTATAAAACTATACGGGTCGTATAGATACACAAATATAGAACCTGTAAATAACATACGATCTGTATAATCATCTATAAGGGTCGCATAGATCCAAAAAAGACAAAATTTTAAAACTAGTAAAAGTTATCGAGTTAAAGAAATGTGTGACAATACACTCTAAAACACATTTATATGTTAAATTTAAGAAAAAAATAAAATAAACAAAGAACTTTTCTTTTTCTTCAAAATAGTCATACGGCCTAGACAAGGCTTGGCAAAATTACCAAAAATTGCATAAATTTTACCAAATAACTTAATTATGTTGAATTTTTGTAAATAAATTGAAAAATTGTGTACATTTATAAAATGTGTAAAAACTCCTATAAAATAAACATAAAACTATAAAAATGTATGCAAACACATTAACCCCATTGTTAAAACTAATAAAAAGTTTAATTAACCGCATAATCAAATTTCGATAAATTTTATAATACAATTCTATAATTAGTACTTATCCATAGGCGTAATAAAATCCTAAAATCGTTTATTTACTAATTTAATTAAATAATATTTTTTACTTACTGTATTATATATTTAGTTTAGGGTCCGGCTAATGACACAGGGCTTTTTGATTTTGACACAGAAACCAAACGGTCGTTCCTGATCAAACGACCGTTTTGACGAAACATGAACGATCGTTTCATTCTAAACGGTCGTCCAAAATAATTCTCTCGTACCTAGTTTTCCGGACCAAAACCAAACGGCCGTTTGACATCAAACGACCGTATGCTTTCTGTATCAAAATTGATTCTTCCTATGTCAAAATTAGTTCCCTATATTCCAATGTCCATCTTAAATATACGACACATATATTCCAATGTATAACATACAACCCGTCTATTCCAATTTTAAAGAAAAAATAACTTGAATTCTAATCTATACCATCCGTATGTACTCGTATACAAATATATGGCCAGCACATTGTTCTTTACGGCCTTTATAGTACAATAATCATCACTTCGTTTTCATAAATAGTATAAGAGTTCTATAATACCGGTATAGATGTATGAGTATATGAGAAAGTACAAAGATTAATTAGAGGAAATACAAATAGTGGTTAGTATTTAACATATAACACGAAAAAATAAAGGGAGAGAGAGAGAGAGAGGGAGACTGTTCCAACTAATTTCCCCTCCATTTCTTGGATTTCTAATTTTGTTTCCCCCAGAAAAAGAAAATCTACATCATTTTCTTGTCTCCTCAAATCCAAACCAATCAAAGGGGCTGTGATCTGCTGTTGAATTCGGTTTCTCCAACCAAATGTTCAATCTTTCTTCTTCTTCTTCTTCGTAACAAATCGAATCCTTGTAGCTAGGGTTTGTTTTCAGAAATGGCGGGTGACAGATCGAAATCGGAGAAGAACAGGGGAGAAAATAATCAATCACGGAGAGATCCATACGAGGTTCTTGGGGTTTCTGCCACCTCCACAGATCAAGAAATCAAAACCGCTTACCGTAAATTGGCTTTGAAGTATGTATATCTTTTCCTTCATGAATGAATGAATTTCTGTTCTTTTCTTTTGTTTTCTTTTACTCAAAGACTGCACCTTTACATGTTATAATAATAATAATTTTAAAATTAGGTACCATCCTGACAAAAATGCAAATGACCCAAAAGCAGCTGATATGTTTAAGGAGATCACCTATTCATACACCATTCTATCCCATCCTGATAAACGCAACCAATATGACACTGCTGGTTTTGAGGTCACCATTTCATATTATTATTATTATTTTCATTATTATTTTAGTTTCATTTAAACATAAACTCATCCTACAAACAATCAATCAGGCTATTGAAGCTGGAAGCCAGGATTTGGAGCTTGATCTTTCAAATTTGGGAGCTATGAGTACCATGGTTGCTGCATTTTTTAGGTCCTTTCTTCATTCCTTTTTTTTTTCTTGATATTAAATTAATTAAAGCTCTGAATTTGATCTTGAATAAATGTGCCCAGTAAACTTGGAGTGCCAATAAAGACTCTTGTATCAGCAACTGTGTTAGAGGAGGCTATTAATGGTACAGTCCTTACCTGTCCCCTTTCTTTGGGGAAGCCTGTTTCTAGAAAGGTTGCTTTCTGCTTCCCTCCCTTATTGCAATTTTATTTCATTTTATTTTATTTTTATTTTATTTCATTTTATTTTATTTTTATTTTATTTTATTTTATTTTATTTTATTTTATTTTATTTTATTTGTATTCATATGGATTTCTCCTCAACAGGTTGAAAAGCAGTGTGCTCATTTCTATTCTATTAGAATAACTGACAAGGAAGCACAGGCTGGAATAGTTTGCCGTGTGCAATCACCAGAAAAGAGCAAGTTCAAGGTTTGTAAACATATCATTTTCCTATTTCCATAACTTAACTAATACAAAATTTATTTTGCAGCTTTTATATTTTGACCGGGACGAAGATGGTGGACTCAATCTCGCTCTGCAGGTATTAACGTTTTCCTCTACACTTGTTTATTTCTTATGGTCTTTGGGGTACCAAGTTCAGGTCAAAATGGGCGCGGGTTGTTGGAACGGTCATTTTAAAAAGGTATCAATTTAGGTTGGGTAAAATGAGTTCTGACCAATGTTGTAGAAAAAAGTGTCAAATGAATGACTAAAAATAATAGTAATGGCAACTAAAAGTATCCAAACGAATTTACCTATTTAAAGAAGCCCGACTATAAACCATTTTATAATCACAACTGTATATATCTATGCTAGAAACAGAAAGAATCACCAGATTCATTTACATGTTCATTAATTGCTACATGTTGAGACACTTAGGAATATAAATATTAATTGCTACATGCTAATGAACCAAAATCAATGTCCATCTATAACCACTTCCAAAAAGGTTTCTCCCTGAATTTGAAACAAAGAAGGTTCTGGTGTTTACTAACTGTGGGGCAGATTACAAGTTTTATCTTCTGGAAGACAGATTGTGTAGTTATATGATACATATTTGTCCCAACAATCCTTTTTCTGCACCACAGCATTTGTAGATATAGTATCTAATGTAAATTCTCTCACAAAATCATGCTTCTTTTTTGCTAGAACAAATGCATCATAAAAAAAGAAAAGAATGACTGCTTGTATCATATGTTGTGCTTTGTTAAATTCATATGTTAAGCTCAGATAAATATGGCAAAAAACCTCTGAAACATATATCAAGTCTCATACTACCATATGTGAGAGTAAATTCCAGAATTATTATCAGCAGCCTAGCTACCTTCTGATTCATCGTCAAACAAAGGTTATATGAAATCACAGTTAATGCTTTATAATGGGTCAAATGGGTAAAAAAGAAATTTGAAAGTGGGCCCAAGTGTATTTTCAGTGCATACAACCTCGTGCATGTTCTGGGCCAGTCTGACCCGACCCATTTCCCAACTTAACCCCGTGCAGGTCCTATAGCACTGCGTATTTCACATTGAGTAGATTTCTCAAATAAATGAGGTGGGGACTGTGTATATTTACCCTAATAAAGTTGATGGTTTAGGCACACTGGTTGCTTGTGATTTTCGGATCTGATGAGGGTTTAGTCTCCACTTAACATCTCTTTTCTGTAATTTATAACCAGTTCCATTCGAGGGGATCACAGATTCCGTTGATCTTTGTTTCCAGTTAATGCAGTCGTATCTGGTTTGACTCCCTCCTTCAGAACAATCCTAATCTTCTTCGTCTTGAAACACTAGCGAAGTTTCCATCCTGTCTCTAGTTATATGCAACATACTCATGCTAATGGACTTATGACTGTTTTCTAACAAACACGTTTTCAGCAAAGTTTATCGTACCATTCAGTCTTCTTTGCGTTCTCAGCTATAAATAAAACTTATCTTTGTTTTTTAGTGTGAATCAAATAAGATCTATATCCTGTGAATTATGCTTCTAACATTATACCAAAAGAAAACAAGTTTAATATTTTCCCATTTCAGGAAGATAGTGCAAAGAAAGGAAAGGTGACAGCTGCTGGAATGTATTTCCTTGGTTTCCCAGTCTATAAGTTGGATCAACAATCTAGCTTAGTGAGTAAACTATGAAACACACACACACACAGCATTATAGCTTGTAGTTCATTTCAACTTATTATCTTCTCTATTTTATATTGCTTCCAGATGGCTAAGAAGGATCCGGATACTGCTTTCTTCAAAAAGCTCGAAGGATTTCAGCCATGTGAAATTACTGAATTAAAAGCTGGTGTTCATACCTTCGCTGTTTATGGTTAGATTACTGATTTTTTTTTTTTTATAAATAAATTCTTTATGTTGGTATTGTGTGCATAGCTTAAAGCCCATAACACCAAACAAATCAAGAACTTATATAAAATAGAAGAAGAAGTTGGTATGATCAAAACACAATGATCTGACACTTTTAATTAGAAAACTGGAATGAAGGTACAATTCGAAATAGACCCAAAGCATCTTATTTATAACGAAATACAATACTCAAATTATAAGACCCAATAAAACTAAATAAACTAAATAAACAAAATAAAATGATTTTTTTTTCTTTTTTGCAGGAGACAATTTCTTTAAAAGTGCTAGCTACACAATTGAAATTCTTTCTACAGCTTCTTTTGTTAACGAAAAGGAGAAACTCCGTGCTGTTGAATCACATATTTCTACAAAACGAACAGAAATCTCCAAATTTGAAACCGAATATAGACAGGTTTGGTTTAGAATTTATCTGTATTTTCCTTTATACTATCTTGTTAATATAATAATATCTACTGTTGTATTTTCTCAGGTTCTGGCACAATTCACAGATATGACAAGCAGATTTACGCAAGAAATGCAAACGGTATGTTCACTTGTTCTTGTATTAAATTCGCACATGCTATTTAAGTATTTATCATTAAAGTACAAGTAAAAAACGGGTATGATTGTTGTAGATCGATCAGCTTCTTAAACAAAGAAACGAGATACAAGCTTCATACACAACCACCCCGCAAATAAGCAGCAGTAGAAGTAAAAAACGGGTTATTTTGAAAGACGATAAAAAAACATCAGTAAAAGATGGATCAAAGAAGTGGTATAGTATTCATGTAAAGGTGGACAAGAGAAAGGCTTGATTAACTAATATGCACTCTCTCTAGTCTTGTTGGCAATTATATAGCTTTGTGCATTTCACTGCTTGGTCCAAATAGGAGCAGGTTTGTACAATGTTTATTATACACAAACATGTTATATGGGCGGGTCGGGTCGGACCGGCGTATAGCTGCTAACATCTGTATGTATAATCCTGTTCCTTTTGTCTTGTGTTTTTGTTTTTGGTATTTCAAAACAATAATCAACTGTAAATTTTGTTCTAATCAAAGACCTTTCTTGGTGTCTTTTCTTTTTGTGAAAAGTACATATTCTTAATTACTCATTAGATATGATCTATTTCTTAACAACTACGAAAACTTCTTAATGCTACAAATAATTTGTAGTATCTACAGATAATAGTAACACGCACACTTTTACTGTTTTATACACCTTCCAAAGATCAAAATATCAGCCCAATCCAAAGACTAAAATGTCAACACTTTTACTGTTTTATACACCTTCCAAAGACCAAAATATCAGCCCAATCCAAAGACCAAAATGTCAACCTGTCCAAGTTAGCAGAAATCCCGACATGCTTTAAAATGTCAGAGAGAACATCCCTAATCATAAAGGCGGAACCATGACTTTTTGATCATAGGGTCAATATAAAGATTGTATTTTTTTTTTTATAAATAATAATAACACGTACACCTATAAACTCAACTCTTAAAATCCATTTTGTTGGTTAGTTTGTGGGACTTAAGAACCATTTGGCTACATATAAAATCCATACAACAATGGCGTGATTGCCACTTGTTAAAATAAAAATTTACATGTTCAGATTTTTTAAACGATCCATATAGTACAAAGAAGAGAGTGATTGTCAAATTCTTTTGATATTACTCCATTTGTATTTAAAGGTTTGGAAAATGATACTTTTATCTTTTCTTCATCAAAATATCTTTTCGTTATAAATGTTTTTCAAAAGTATGCATATATGCATATATGAATATATATATAACGACTAAAAAGTTTAATAAAAAATAATAAATTATAAACTAAACAAAAAGATAAACTAATAAATCAAATAAAACAAAAAGGTTAAAATAATATTATATTATGTTAATTCAAATGATAAATAGAAGGTAAATAAAGAGTGAGTGGTTATAGAGAAACCCAGTGAGTTTACTAGAGAAACTCAATTTTTACGGTCGTTTTGCCCAAAACGGTCGTTTCAGGCAAAACGAGATGACGTGTCACGACGACGACAACCTTAAAATTCAGGGGGCCCCTCTTTCCACAAATCGTATTGAGGTCGTTTCACATGAAACGGTCGTGGGAAATAGGTGAATATATCAATTTGGTGAGTGGATATATCTACACCCTAAATAAATGTTAAAGTTATTTCTTGAAGTTTGATTCTTTGGTAACCATAGGTGAATTTAGTTCATAGGAGTCCCTCTTTACTTTTATCTTTTACTTTTAAAAATCAAATAAAAGTCCATATATTCACCATTTAACTTACATATTGGGCTGAGAACATTTAAAAAGGCCCGATTTATCCATTAATATTAGGTCATCACTCTCAGGACCTTTTGGTTACAGAATCTATGCGATGATTGTAGAATGAAATTGAAATAATTAATTCATTTAAATTTTATGTTTGGTTGGAGAAAGTGAAAATGGAAATTGGAATATTTTTTTTTTTAATTTTTAGAACGGCATCGATCAGTCGAGCTTGGTCTCACGTGTAAACCTACCCTTGCGTGGCTATGTCCAAGGTCGATTACTCGGACCTCCGTGAGAACCAAGACACCCCTACTGAGACCACATGGGGTAAAACTGCCTCCCCTTGGATTAGAACCTGGGTCACATAGTGGCCAAAGCCCTAAGAGCCAAGGAGATAACCACTAGGACAAGTCTATCCTTCATGTTATCCTTCATGTTAATGAAGGACTTCTAACCAATCCAATGAAATGTTTCAACTTTCAAGATTACAAAAATGCCCTCTTGTTTTTCAAGATTAAGCATATCTATACCAAAATGAGAATCGGTGACGGTAACAATTTCACCTGTAACTTGTAGTTGCAAGTTCTTGCTTCGGTTGAGTGCTGCTTTCATATCGATGGGAGTTCATACAATCTGATGTTCATTCTCTTGAATTAAGCATATCTGTAACAGTTCATTTCTATTTGATTTTGACTACTTTTATTCCAGATTTACGGTTTATTTATATAAAATTTAAGGTGTTTACAAGTTCAAAATCATGATTTGCATGGTATGATTATAATAAGACCATGACATTTTGTTTTACCCTACTTATTTTACCGAGTGGTTTTGAGGTTTTGTTTTTTTATTTTAGACTTTTCATATGGCTATTTGGAATTATGTAATTCGATATAAAAAAGCCTTGATTTTTTTTCTCCCGCCCTCCATATTAATAAGAAGGTCAATAAATAGCAAACTGGGTTTAAAGGTCAATACAAAGGACATACAATCACCTAAACCACTTGTCCACAACACACCATTATTTTAATAAAAACTTCATAAGTAACTTATTAGTTACTTCTTAAATTTAAAGTGATGTCAAAAAATGTATTGGGGTTAGGGGTGTAAATGGGCCGAGCTACTCGTGAGCTACTCGAGATCGACTCGATAAAAAACTCGAAACGAGTCGAGCTCGAGCTTTGAAATAGGACTCGTTTAATAGACGAGCCCGAGCTTTACCTATCGAGCTCGAGCCGGCTCTTGAGCCGGCACGCGAGCCTTATCGAGCTTTTATATATATAATTTTTACATAATTTTTTAAATATATTTAAAAAATAATGATTATTATATATAGAGTTATTATAAAATAAGTAAATAATATGTATTATTTTCTATATAAAATAATACAATTCTAAATATATAAAAATATAATTAACAAATATATATATAAAATAATAAATTAATAGTAAACGAGCCGAGCCCGAGCCGAGCTCGAGCTTAAAGAATTCTTCACGAGCCGAGCTCGAGCTTCAGAAATAAAACTCGAATCGAGCCGAGCTCGAGCTCGAGCTCCGTTAAATTTAAACGAGCCGAGCTCGAGCTTAGACGAGCTCGGGCTCGACTCGGCTTGTTTACTATATATGTTAGTAATATACCAAAATGTACTATTCAAACTCAATAAATTATCATAATGCATGATGAACTTGCAAATAGTCGAATGTAATGTCAAAGCTCATATTTTATGGTATTAACACCATCTGGTCATTCTTATCAGGTCGGGACAACCAAGTAACTCGGATTCATGGGAAGATCAAGTGAATTGATGATAGGTTTCGGTATGCTAACGGTATTCAACGTCATAAGTACTTAAATACCTAAAATACTTCATTTTTAATTAATGTGACCCGACAATTTATATTGTGTATGAAATTCTTGGAGTTCTTCCACACCTCCATTTCCCACTTCATTTTTTGTGTCACCTCATCATTTCCCACTCCTTTCTATTTTCCCCATTTTGTGGATTATAGTTCCCCACACTCCCATTTCCCCAAACATTTTTTTATTAATTTTTAATTATAACAATTTAAATAAAAACTAAAATAAAACATACTTCATTAAAATAAAATAAAAAAGATTACAATGCATGACATAAATTAAAAAAAATAAAAAAAATTACAATGCATACGGAAACGACGTTTGAACTTATCTTCGAATAAAGCCCCTTCCGCAAAATAGTTGTTAGAGAGCCGATCGTGAGCCTCTTGACGTTCTCTTTTAATCGTCTTGCGTGTTCGAATTGGCTTTGAACTCTCGGCTTCTTCTTCTCGAGCTATCTCGAACATCATTTTTCTGAAAAAAGTGGCATCTTCATCGGACGATTCATCGGATGTGAAAGCCATTTTTATGGAGGAGAAAAATAGAGTTTTTGTAGGGTGGTATGATATAAAAAATGAGAGAGTGAGTAGTTAAAAAGTGTGAGAAAATGGTTGGAAAGAGTGGTATTTATAATGTTTAAAAAAATGGGTTTCTGAAAAATTAATTTAAAAAAAATAAAATCAAAAATAGCCGTTTGGTAAAGTGGTTGAATGACAAACTTTCTTAAATGTCAGTAAAGTGGTTGAATGACAAACTTTCTTGAATGTCGAATTTGCTTCCGAATTATATAGAGCGATTAATCAATATATTTTCTTCATTATTAGTCATAGATCAATGTTTTTCATGACGCACCACCTGTTGGAGAAACAATGATATTTTGATTATGAACTTCAACAAATTAGTAATCGAGAGCCGCTAACATTCACGAACTATTCTTAAAAGAAAAACTAAAACTTTATTGATTATGGGTTATCTAAAGGGAAAAAGACCAAAATGGCCGTTTTGACGGTCAACGGTTCCATTTTAACCCTTTGAAAATTATTGGTCTCAAAATAGCCACATTTACGGGCGTGACGACTTTGGCCATGGTCGAAACGACCCTCCGTACCTCGGTTTTACAAACTTGCATTTGGAATTCAAATCTCAAAGTGAATTTATATGTTTTATAACCCCAAATTCATTCAAACAATCATATCTTTTTCAATCCTAACCGAAATATGAAATTGAAAATACCTTTGTGCTCGAAATCGAACGACGATCGGAACGCCATGTGGTTTGACATGGTTTCGTGGTGTTCTGAAAACCCGAACGAACACGGTAATGATGGGTCGCCGATAGGCTTACACGGTCGTTGGTCGGAAACACACACGGTCTTCGGCGACCCTGGAACGTGGCAGGAAATCGACGGTCGTCGTCAGTAAAAGTAGGGTTGTTGTCGGTCGAGGACGGTCGCCGACGACCGTGGAGTGCAACGTGGCAGCGTTGGATTGGCTTAGAGGACGGTCGTCCGACCCTAGAGGACGGTCGTGGACGACCGTACTTCAGGGGCTATTTTGAGACCATTGACTTTCAGGTGGCTATTTTGAGGAAGAAAATTGGTCAACCGGCTATTTTAGTCTTTTTCCCTTATCTAAAATACTAAGCAGAAAGTCCATTAAATAGACCCCTTTGACCGACTTAGAGATTTGACCGACCTAGATTTAAATCTTAGAAACCAACCTATTCTATCTATGCTCAAATTCTAAAACAAAACGGCTCTCTCCCCGTCTCTTTTTCTCTCCGCGTCGGTATTCCAAACCCCCTCCTCAATCGGTGCCCCCGAAACGTCGACGATGGTGTTCCCGATTTCCCCGACCTCCCGATCGCCCCGTCCCACCCCGATCCACCCTCTCCCGAACCCATTACTCATACCCTAAGCCATATAACTATACCACGTGCTAATTTCTTGATTGAATTTTACACTTATCGTTTGCTATATATCACAGCAAAACAAGATATACCTCCAAAGTAGAAAGCTCAACGTGCATATCGTGTATATCTTTGGATGCCTAACTTTTGCAACGGATTTAAGGGGATTTGCATGGAATTATAGATTTATATAACACTAAGTTAGGAGCCTATGTATAAATATAACGTTGAAAAAACTTTTCAAACAGTTTCTATATTCACAGCTTTAAGTGATCATGTGTTTGTAATTGTATACATGAAATATGGACATGTAATGTTGGTAAAACTATAATTTTTCATTATTATATTTATACTTAATTTCATCACAAGATATATATATATATAATAAAAAACGGTTAAAATAATCAAATTATTGAGTAAAATTTATCAAATTCACATTATGTTTGTCAATTTTTTTAAATGGAAATTTACATTTGATAAAATTGGTAATTATAATTAATTTTAATTGATAATTTAATAAATTGATACTTGCATGTGATTTTAACATGTGGCAATGCTGATGTGAACCTTTTAAAAATGGTAAAATTGGCTTATATTAATCTCAGTTATCACTTATTAGCCAATAATAATCCCAGTTATGATTTTTCCCTATAATAATCCCAGTTATTAACATGTTGGCCTATATTGATCCGCCGTTAAGTACTCACTAACGGTGTTAGATTTTAAATGACTTGGCATCCACGTAGGATCATAGGTGGCATTAATTTAAAAAAAAAAACTTTTAATATCTAACACCGTTAGTAAGTACTTAACGACAGATCAATATAGGCCAACATGTTAATAACTGGGATTATTATAGGGAAAAATTATAATTGGGATTATTATCGGCCAATAAGTGATAATTGTGATTAATATAATGGCCAATTTTCCTTAGAAATGAGACATATAGCATTCATTTTAGTGTTTTATTAAAATTTAAAGATTTATAAACTACATTTGTTTATTATTAACACACGTGCGGATATATTATTACCTAGTTTTTTTAATAAGTAAAATATTATTTTATTAAATTAAATAAGAAAATGATGGAAAAAGAAGTTTTACCTTATCCTAACTATTCACCATAATTGATCACCTCATTTTTTTCTCTAACTTCTTTCAGAAAAGTTGTATAATATGTGGTTTATTAATTCATAAAATAATATTGGTTCTTTAAAAGTTGTATTCTGTTGCAAGTTTCGCTTATCTTAGCTTTTAAGGTTTGATTTTGATTTTTATGTTACATTTTCTAGCTTAATTTTGTGTCATTTTATTTGTGAAATTGTTCTTTTTTCTGTTTTTCATTGTTTTATGAGTTTAGTTTTAAGGTTAATGATCTAATAAGCCAGTTTCATCATCGTTAGAATGAATGTAATGGACTAAATTTAAGACAGTTTATGATTTTTAGAAAATTATATTTAGACTTAAATTCTAGAATAAAAAGTTTTTACGATAACACAACCCTTATTAGGCTGGAATAATTAAACTAAGTGTATATACGTACGTTGATTAATGGAGGGCCAATTAAGCTAGCTAGCTAGTGTTTTATTTAGCTAAGGGAGTTTCGATATACTAGGGGTGTTTGTGTTAAATGTGTCATGTTTGTGGGTTTGCAGATCAACCGGTGCGAATTCGAAAATTAACAAGAACCCGTAAACTAAAAATCATTGGAGACACGTTAACTCGAACACGACCTTAATATTAGCGGGTTGACCCGGACACAACCCATTTGACCTGATTTATTGTTCTTATTTCATTTTTTAAATATATTAATACTTTAAACTTACAGCTCTACAATAAAAAAATACACATGTATGTAAAATAATTATATATCTTAACCATAAAAACTTATGTTAATTTCTCTTTTAAGTTTTAAATTAACCTTAATAAAAATTATAATACCAACTTATTTTATAACATAAAATATATATAACAATATAAAATATTAAATATATAGGTAAAACGGGTCAATCCGCTAACTCGAAGGTTCGACCTGAACATGACTCGTTTAAATAAACGGGTTTACGGTTCGACTCGAATTGAAGCTGACCTAAACTCAAACTTGCGAATTTCCAATTTTGTTTGCGTCGTGTGTGTTTTCGAGCCTTGTCAAAAATTCACTCCCTTATTCGGTAGCTGTGGTTGAAATTAAATTCTAGCATTTGTGTCGGTTAATTTTTATATATATTAAATTTATAAATAAAACACACACTAATTAATAGATATCCCCAGGGCACTCGATCGTTTTAGAACGATCTTGTCCACTTCCTTTACCAAAGAAACGAAAAAAAATGCAACTTTCACTTATAATCTTCTTGATCGCTCTTTGTTTTCTTCTTCCATCCTCCTCCTCTTCTTCTTCTTTAGATAATCAAAGCAACTATTTATACCAATCTTCTTCTCTGCAACATAAAAATTGCACTTCTTTATCATCTGTTAAAGATCGTATTCTAGGGCTGGCAAATCATGCAGACACAAAAGATTGGATCCGAAACATCAGAAGGGAGATTCATGAATATCCGGAACTCGCTTTCCAAGAATTCCGGACCAGTTCAGTTATACGGAGAGAACTTGAGAAGATGAGTATCGGGTACCGGTGGCCGGTCGCCACCACCGGAGTAGTCGCCGTGGTTGGCTCCGGCTCACCGCCGTTTGTTGCACTTCGAGCAGACATGGATGCTTTACCCATTCAGGTTTGATTCTTTAAATTCCCTGAAGTGGTAGTATGTATACTATGTAAATAAAATCCATCTTTAGTTATTTATTTATTTATTTATACGTAGGGTGAGGTTATTGTGAGAAGTTTAGTTTGGATAAGAAGGATAAGAAGGAATCATAGACATTAGATCTTCAATTAAATGAAAATCTATGGCTTAAAATTTTCCTGAGTAAATTAGAGAGAAAAACTAAAGAAAATCAAAGATGGAAGGGTATTTTTGACATTTTATCAAATTCCCCCATTTTTTAAACTTTCATAACTTTTAGATACGACATTATTTTTTTTAAAAAATTACACCATAAAAAACGAGCGTTTCTTTATCTTTAAAACACGTATAGTGTTGCTATATAAAAAATTAATTTTTTTTTGCTATTTCGATTGTATCAAAATGTTCAGATCATTGTGTCGTTGTGTCATTGTGTCATATGATGTTAAAAACCGAAAGAATAATTTTTTTAATTTTATATATAGCAGCACAATATATATACTTTTGACACGACGACACAATGACACAATGATCTGAACATTTTGACACAATGACATAATGATGTGTCAAAATATCAAGGTTGCAAAAGTCGCTAGGCGCTACCAAGTCGGTCGACAGGGGAGTTGTGAGTACTCGGCTCTAGGCGGGGAGTACTCGGGGACTACTCGGACATGGTAACTATAGTACAATTAAGTTTCTTGGATTATATACATGTTCAAATAATAATATTCATAACAAAATATGTGAAAAATTAATATATATCAATAAATGTTCAACAACCAAGAGCATTATTAGCCTTACATAGTGGCGGAACCAACTTTTTCTTTTATGTAAGTCACAATATAAGCAATACCATTAAGCTTGTCCGAGTGCACCCACCCTAGGCGGATTATTGCCAAGGCGCCTCGGCAACCCACCGCCTAGCGACTACTCGGCGAGTACTCGGACGCCTAGACCGACTTTTGCAACAGTGCAAAATATTCAGATCATTGTTTCATATGATGACAAAAACCGAAAGAGTAATTAATTTTATATATAGCAACACTATATATACTTTTGACACGGCGACACAATGACACAATGATCTGAACATTTTGACACAATGACACAATGATGTGTCAAAATGTTCAGATCATTGTTTCATATTGTGCCAAAAACCGAAAGAGTATTTAATTTTATATATAGCAACACTATATATAATTTTAACACGACGACACAATGACACAATGATCTGAACATTTTGACACAATGACACAATGACCTGTGTCAAAAATTGAAAGAGTAAAAAAAAAATTCATTTTTTATATAGCAACACTATATGCGTTTTAAAGATAAAAAAATGCTCGTTTTTATGGTGTAATTTTTTTTAAAAAAAATAATGTCGTATGTGAAAGTTATGAATGCTTAAAAAAATTGGAGGAAATAGATAAAAAGTTAACAAAATTGGCTAAGACTAAAATACCCCTCCTTCCTTTTTATTAGATCAAGATCCATGGCTGAAAATCCTTCTTATCCTTCTTACTCAAAACAAACTTCTCATTTGAACATTTCTCTTTATACGTATACGTATGATAATTTCATGCATGAACAGTCCTTGTGGTGTATATGGAAGGCCTAGTCTTAAATTTTTTTTTTGAAACGGCAATTTTATTGAAAAACACACACAACACTACATTATAAGGCAAAAGAAATCCAATCGTTCCACAAAACGGATTGAATATTACAACGATTCATATACCATAAACTAAACCCAGTCTTAATTGTACCGTATCTTTCTGATTCTTCAAAATTAATTTTATATTTTTATATATACCATCGGCTGAATCCTTTTTTTTTTTTTTGAACGGCCAACGAATGCCCCGGAAAACCCGAGGACTATTTACACCAGTTGAGT
This sequence comes from Deinandra increscens subsp. villosa, assembly GCA_039602395.1. Taxonomy (NCBI): domain Eukaryota; kingdom Viridiplantae; phylum Streptophyta; class Magnoliopsida; order Asterales; family Asteraceae; genus Deinandra; species Deinandra increscens. The sequence goes on along the minus strand of JBCNJP010000020.1, from coordinate 16,376,310 downwards.
TCATTCCAGGGAAAATCCACCTCCGCGAGCGGCCGGGTGGTAAAACCTGGGAGCTCAGGGATCGAACTTGTGACTTTTCAGCCCCAAGTCTCCCATCATCGCCAATGCCCCTTCCAAAGTGTTGCCCGTAAGAATCGAACCTGTATCTCAAATAAAGAACACAGGCTTCCTACCACTACACCACAATGGAAGTTGCCATCGGCCGAATCCTTAAACCTTTAAAATCAAAGTAGTGTACGTTGTCATATTGTTTTATCTAATAATTTGTTTTTACATTAATTAATAATAAGTTAGTTAAAAGATAATGGTCTCTAACCAGTAACCACCACTTAAAAGTTAAAAGTTTATGATACCTTATTTTAAAAGGATATGATGCAGCACTCTTTATTCTTTATAGGAAAATCAACAAAGTGAACTTTTTAAATGGATATAATTAATCATCAAAATTAGACATTTACTTTAAGCTTTCATCATTATAAACTTAATTAATACATCCAATACAAAGCAAAGATAACATAGAACATAGAAGGGTTAAGGCTAAGCCGAAGTAGAAAACAAAATAGAAGAAGTTGGTTCAACCAAACAACAAATAAGAAAGTAAAATATGACTTTACTGACTAGTCCAGAGCCGATTCTTACTAGTCTCGGACTCTCGGTTAATCTTGAGCTGATAGAGAAAACAAAGTATATATAGGCTTAATTTTATTTATTTTTTATAATATACTTTCATTAAAAATAAAGAAGAACAAAATATAATATTAAAAGTTATATTGTAACAGATTAAATAAAGTATGTTGTAGAAAACTAAAATATTCGTTTATTTAAGTATTCAAAAGAAATTTTTTGTACGTGTTTTCTTAAATGAATGAACGTGAATGAAATTCAGGCTGAATGGTTACGTGATTAAAAACTCTTTTAAGTTGTAAAAACCGTGAAAACTCTTCAAAATCAACTAATCAAGGTCAAAAAAAAAAAAAAACCTTTCATTTATTATGATGGTTTTCTAGGTTATAAACCCCCCCCCCCCCCCCCTCCGTTTGAAAAAAATAGAAAAAACGCTAAGTAGTTTTAAAAAATTAAAAAAAAAATCCCACAACATTTGGTGGAGTGGATATGCCCTTGCCTTCCAATGTGGAGGTCAAAGGCTCAAATCCCACCGGTGGGCCTTAGGGCGGTGGGTTTCCTCTGTGATAGATGTGCAACATAGAGATTCTTAGTTACTCGCATGACCTGTGGTCGCAGCATGTCGTGGGTAGCATCGTTTGCCATGATGAGACCCCCGAATAAACGAGTGTTTGCCGTTAAAAAAATAGGTTTTTTTAAAAAAAATTCCAAAAAAAAACGTTTTGTTCCATATGTAACATTATGTACATTTATATTACATATGTAACAAGACGGTATTGGATATATTAAAGAAATACTACTCGGTATTTTTTCCCCTGAAGGTAGCTTATAATGTAGAGAACCATCATAAAAAAGTGGAAAAAACGATTTTTGACCCTGATTTTGAAGTGTTTTCACGGTTTTTACAACTCGAAAGAGGTTTCATTTTACCCATCCCCTATACACACACACACACACACACACACACACACACACATATATATATATATATATATATATATATATATATATATATATATATATATGGTAAGGATAATACGAAGATAAATTTTATTGCAAAAACAGAAAAAACAAATACGAAAACATTTATAACTTCTTCATACTTTAATTTTTTTGTTAAAAAATACACTAAAAATCTTAGAATTCTATTGTTCTTATTATGGAAAAAGAGATTGACATTCCGTGATCTTTTTAATACCGCACATATGCAATATAAGTATTAATTATACTAACATGTGCAGCGTTATCATTAGTAGTACACAATGAAAAATATCATGCGAAAAACACACCTTATGTTATAAACATAAAAAAAAACAATAAAACATTTATAGTATTAATAACAATGTTACATATGCACTATAACTAATAAATATACTACACATGTGTAGCATAGTATTATAACAATTATAAAACGTTAAATCTTTTTTGAGAATGAAAGATAACAAAATTATAAAGTTTATGGTGCAACTTTTTTTTACAAATATTAATGTACTACACATATTGTCACACCCCAACCGACGGCGGAATATGTCGGGGCATGATGATTGTCCAGATGCTCATGACAACTAATTAAAGTTGAAATTTATTTAACATGCCTCTTTATTTCATTTATTGGAATATTTTACAAACAGGAACAGACAAAACATAGCAACATAGATACGGTAATTAAACAGTGATTATCTAGGTCCAGCATCCTATAGCGATCACATACAGCTCAAACACGATTACCTGCAACATGTATAAGATAAAGTGTCAACTACAAAAGTAGTTGGTGAGTAAGCATAGGTTTAATACATAATATCAGTATAAATCATGCGATCTATGTGTTTAGTGAATGTTCATAGAATATGATAAACAAGTATTGTAATAGTGTAATCAACCGCGTATCAAACCCTTGACAATTAGGCTTTCAATCACAAGGCGCTACACGCGAAGCATGCCAAGTGGGTTGTCAAACCAATAGATCTATTATTGTTACCCCGGCTCGGTATGTTAATGAGTACGCATGCTAGTGTAATAGTATTGGAATATAACAACAATCATGGTCCAAAACAAGCTTAACACATCAAGAACACACATAACGAGCATAGGATTCGCATTTAGTTTTAGATAGGTAAATATAGAGTTTGGAATTTGAGATAGAGATACATGTTACACCCCAAAGTATTAAAAGAGAAGGGGGCTATGAATACTCACCTGATAAGGTGATAGGAAAAGAGACAACGCCGATTCGTGAAGGACAAGTAACTCAAGGATTATCCTAATGAATCAAATAAGGTATATGAATATAGGAATTCAAAATGAATCAAGTTTTAAGTATTTGAGGAAGGTTATATTTGATTAGGTCAAAATTACCATTTTGCCCTTCTATAGGTAAATTAGGGTTTTAGTAAAGATGTGTATTCCTAATATTTTATCAATTATCACTTCTAAGCTCATGAATACTTATTGTATATAAAATTATGATCTAGTACCAAAAATCAAGTCTTAATATCTTCCGGTTTATTTATTATTAAATAAACATATTCAAAACCCTAATTTTAATAAAATAATTAAATAATTACCAAAACTCATTAGATTTTGGAACAAACTTAGGGTTTTACTCATATTACTATATTATAATATTCTTGAAAATATAAAACCCTAATTCATTGTCGTTTATCTAGTTTTGACAAAATAATGACGTGAAAACCCTAATTTAAGCATAATTGTCAAATAATTATCAAAACTCATTAGATTTTGAAATAAACTTAGGGTTTTATTCATAATAATATATAATGATATTCTTGAAAACATTAAACCCTAATTTCACTTGTTTATCCGGTTTTTGTAAAATAATTTCCCGAAACCCTAATTTAAGCATAAATAATAAATAAATATCAAAACTTATTAGATTTTGAAACAAACTTAGGGTTTCATTCATAATAGTATATTATAATATTTAAAAAATTATAGAACCTTATTTCAACACCGTTTATTCAATTTTGGCAGAACAACGACATGAAAACCCTAATTTCGGTGTAATTTTATATAAAATACCAAACATGCTCAAAACTTGAAATTAACTTAGGGCTTTCTTTGTATACATTATTTTAAGATTACCTACAAAAATTTAGACCCTAATTCCAACCCAATCACCCAAAATCAAAGATTTATCTCAAGAACCCTAATTTTAGCATGAATTTAAAAAGCATACTTAGAATTCGAATTTGGAAAAACTGAGAGAGGTTATTGTTAATCATACCTAGAGGACCTTGACTGCTGAATCTCAGATCAAAACTCCAAACGAGCAGCTCGAATTTGATAGACGAAGTTTCGGACGAGTTTAAGGGTTTTTGGGTTGATGATTCGCGAAATTGGTGAGTTTGATTGATGATTCGAGCCCGTTTTTATACTGATCAGGAGCGCAGGGGGTTCCTACACGTATCCCAGGTGACTAATCGAGCTAAAATGACACGAATTCGATCCTACATGAGCTGGAACATCGTGACTAAGGTGCTGGTCGCTTTCAGCGACCAGATTGGGCGGAGGTACGCGCAGGGGGGGGGCTGGGGCTCGGCGACCCGCCAAGCACTTTGCTGCTTTGGCAGTTTTGGTCCCTCAAGTTTATAATTGCATTTTTGACCCCGAACTTCTACCGAACTGTTATTTTATGCACCAAATCATTATAAAACATGTTTATAAAAGTTTCTAAGTCTCGGGACATGCTCGATGATATACGAATACGTGCGTTTTATAACTTTCAATAAATTGCACATTTAGTCCCTCAACTTTTGTTTTATGTGTCTTAGCTTTATATCTTTCGATGTAACTAATGTTTTAAGTTCAAAATGATATTAGAATACTTTCTTAAGATTTATAAGGCTTGGGATACGTTTAACGATGCTTAAAATATTTATTTTATATATATTTATATATATATTATTTGTTAAAAACTATGAAAAATCATCAAAATTCATTAAAATTCATCATAATTCACCATATTGATTCGTGATATAGAATTCATTAAATATAATGTTATAGAATAATAGAATGAGAATTCTTGGAATGTACGAACTCCCGGTTAATACCGAAATCGCACGAAAACTCGTATTTTTGCTACTTTTGTTTTAAACCTCGAACTTTTACGAAACCTCACATACATTTACTTGTGTGTATGACTAGTATTACCCACAAGTATTATATATGTTTAGAATGCTAAAGTTTTCCGGTTTTGCACAATTAGCAAAAACAACTGAGTTATGGATCCGATTTGCACTGAATTAAAACATCGAATTTCACGAATATTGTGATTGAAGGATTAAATCATGGAATACATGAAATAACAATATAAAATACGAAATGATTCTTTATTGATTATCAACCAAGATAGAAAACGGGTCGGGTAATTACAATGGATTAACCGAAGTGTTACAGTCTCCCCTACTTTAAGAAATTTCGTCCCGAAATTAAATTCGAGAAGACTGTCTGAACAGGTGTGGATACTTGGTTTTCATTTGATCTTCACGTTCCCAGGTAAACTCTGGTCCACGTTTAGATTCCCAACGAACCTTGACAATCGGTATGCGACTACGTTTGAGTTGTTTGACTTCGCGATCCATGATTTCCACAGGTTTCTCAATGAATTGCATGGATTCGTCAATAGTAAGGTCTTCCAGAGGAACATAGAGACTTTCATCAGCTAGACACTTGCGAAGATTTGACACATGAAATGTAGGATGAACATTGGCTAATTCTGGAGGTAGTTCGAGTCGATAGGCTACTTTACCGACTTTTTCCAGAATTTTGAATGGACCTACATAACGAGGTGCTAGTTTCCCTTTCTTACCAAATCGAACGATTCCTTTCCAAGGAGATACCTTTAGAAGGACTAAATCGCCGACTTTGAATTCAAGGGGCTTTCGTCGTTTATCAGCATAGCTTTTCTGACGACTTCTAGCAGCAAGTAAGTTGTCACGAACTTGAGAAATTCGGTCAGTCGTTTCTTGGATTAGTTCGGGACCAGTGATTTGAGCTTCACCAATCTCGTTCCAACATACGGGTGAACGACATTTTCTACCATAGAGTGCTTCGAATGGTGCCATACCGATGCTCGAATGATAACTATTGTTATAAGAAAACTCGGCCATTGGTAAATGGGAATCCCAATTTCCACCAAAATCAATGACACAAGCGCGAAGCATATCCTCTAGAGTTTGGATTGTGCGTTCAGTCTGACCATCAGTTTGTGGATGATAGGCACTGCTGAGATCCAAACGAGTTCCCAAGGTAGATTGAAGAGATTGCCAAAAGTGAGAAATAAAACGACCGTCTCGATCTGATATGATGCTCAGAGGAATACCGTGACGACAAACGATCTGTTTGACGTAAATACGAGCTAATTTCTCAGCTCCATCGTTTTCACGAATAGGGAGAAAGTGAGCGGATTTGGTTAAACGATCGACGATGACCCAAATGCTATCATGACCACTAGAAGTACGCGGGAGTTTAGTAATGAAATCCATTGAGATGTTTTCCCATTTCCATTCAGGTACTGCTGGTTGTTCGAGTAAACCAAACGGTCGTTGGTGCTCGGCTTTGACTTTTGAGCAAGTAAGACATTTAGCCACAAAGAGTGCGATGTCTTTCTTCATTCCAGGCCACCAATAATGAGTACGAAGATCCTGATACATTTTATCAGCACCGGGATGAATGGAGTAACGAGATTTGTGAATCTCGCTCATGATGGTGGTACGGAGATCGTCTCGGTTAGGAATCCAAAGACGATTTAGGAAATAAAGAAGACCATTGGGTTTAGTTTCTAGTTGAAGTTCAGCACCACAAGACATTTCTTCGTACATGTTACCCTCGGTAACAGATATGTGTTGAGCCTCAAAAATACGGGTTTGAAGATCAGATAATCGATGAGTGGTTTGAAAAAGAATTGGTTTGAGGTGTTCCTTACGACTAAGTGCATCGGCCACGACATTTGCTTTACCTGGATGGTAGAGAATATTGCAGTCATAGTCGTTCAGAAGTTCAACCCAACGACGCTGACGCATGTTGAGTTCCTTTTGATTGAAAATGTGTTGGAGGCTTTTATGATCAGTATAGATTAGGCATTTGGTTCCATAAAGGTAGTGTCTCCAAATCTTCAAGGCAAATACAACCGCACCAAGCTCGAGATCGTGCGTTGTATAATTCTTTTCATGAATCTTGAGTTGTCTTGAAGCGTAGGCGATCACTTTTCCTCGTTGCATTAGAACACAACCGAGGCCTAGACGTGAGGCATCGCAGTAAACGACAAAGTCGTCGTTTCCATCAGGAAGAGTTAAAATAGGAGCGTCACATAGCTTCTGTTTGAGAGTTTGAAATGCTTCTTCCTGAGGAAAACCCCACTCAAATACTTTGTCTTTTTGTGTTAAGGCAGTGAGTGGAACTGCGATTTTTGAAAAGTTTGAGATAAAGCGTCGATAATAACCTGCTAGTCCAAGGAATGAGCGGATTTCAGTAGGGGTACTTGGGGTACTCCAACTTTTTATGGCTTGGATCTTGGCAGGATCGACAAGGATACCTTTGTCATTGACAATGTGTCCTAAAAATTGAACTTCCTTAAGCCAAAATTCACATTTAGAGAATTTGGCATAAAGTTGTTCTTTCTTCAGGAGTTCCAAAATTTGACGTAGGTGAGTTTCATGTTCAGACCTTGATTTAGAGTAAATGAGGATATCGTCAATAAAGACGATGACGAACTTGTCAAGATATGGTTTACAAACGCGATTCATGAGGTCCATGAATACTGCAGGTGCGTTTGTTAATCCAAATGGCATAACGGTGAATTCAAAATGACCGTAACGGGTACGGAAAGCAGTTTTATGAACATCCTCCTCTGAAACACGAAGTTGATGGTAACCAGAACGAAGATCGATTTTTGAAAAACAATTGGCTCCTTGAAGTTGGTCAAAAAGGTCATCGATTCGAGGTAATGGGTATCGATTCTTAATGGTAAGTTTATTGAGTTCGCGATAATCGATACACATTCGGAATGTACCATCCTTCTTTTTGACAAATAAGACAGGTGCTCCCCAAGGTGAGGAACTAGGTCGAATGAATCCTTTGTCAGAAAGTTCCTGTAGTTGTTTAGATAACTCCTGCATTTCTGATGGCGCTAGGCGATAAGGTGACTTTGCAACGGGAGTAGCACCAGGAATAAGATCGATACGAAAATCGACTTGACGAACGGGAGGTAGACCCTTTATGTCTTCAGGAAAGACTTCAGGATAATCTCGGACGATTGGAATGTCTTCGATTTTATTTTCTTCCTCCCGAACCTCCATGATGTGGGCCAGAAATGCCTCATACTCCTTGCGTAAGTACTTTCGGGCTTTAGTACAGGACATGAGCTTCAGCCCGTTTGATGGTTTATCGCCATGAACCGTAAGGATTTGATTATTCGGACCAGGTAGACGAATGATTTTGTCAAAGCAAACGAGTTCAGCGTGATGTCGAGATAACCAATCCATGCCAATGATAATATCAAAGCTTCCAAGAGTCATAGGTATTAAATCAATAGGATAGATGTGATCTTTGAAGTTTAGTGTACAATTGCGAATGATAGAATTAAGAGTGACTGGCTTTCCATCCGCAATTTCAACCGAAATGGAAGGATTAAGAATAGTACGTGGCATAGCAAGTAAGGGTTCAAATTCCAAGGAAACAAAACTCTTATCGGCACCCGAATCAAATAAAATAGAAGCGTAACGATTATTGACTAGGAACGTACCGTTAACGACTTCCTGGTTAACCTGAGCTTGGTTGGTATTGAGATTGAAAGCACGAGCAGGTGCTCCACGATTATTGTTGATCGGAGGGTTGGTGTTTGCAAGTCTGGGACAGGTATTGCGGAAGTGACCAGGGTCTCCACAGTTGTAGCAGGCTCGGATATTTGGAACTTGAGCATTCATAGGTTGAGCCGGACGTTGAGTCATAGGTTGAGTCCTCAAAGGTTGAGCTTGCATCGGAAAACGACAAACGTTGATCTTATGACCCAAACGTCCGCAATTATCACACTTCCAGCAAGGAGTAGTGGTAGGATGATGATATTTACACGTATGGCACTCGGGATGGGGTCCAACATAAGGTTTCTTGGCAGGAGGAGCAGCAAGTTTGGAAGGAGTAGCGGTGGTAGGAGCGGTGGTTACAGCGAAGTTTTTAGCATTCCTCTTCCTTTTATTTGATTTAGCAGACGAGGACTCGGCTTTAACCTCCTTTTCCTTCCCCTTGTTCTTGGTTTTTGTTTCCTTTTTAGAACCTTTCCGAGTTAAGTTCCCGGCTTTAACATGATTATCAGTCAACCTTCCAGCAAGGCGCATGGCTTCATCGAGAGTTGAGGGTTTACTTGCCCAGAGAGCATTTTGGATGATCATAGGAAGACCACCAATGAAATTTTCAATGCATATGTAGTCAGGAGAGGCCTTATCAGGTAACAAAAGCTTTAGTTCTTGGAAACGGTCCATATAAGCTTGACTTTCTCCACTGTCTTGTTCCAAATCATGAAATTCATCTTCGAGCATCTTCATTTCGCTACGCGGGCAAAATTTTTCTTTGATTACATCCTTGAATTGACCCCAAGGTAAAGCCAGAGCGTTATCAGAACCCCGGAGTCGTTTTTCGCCATTCCACCAAGTAAGAGCTTTCTTGGTCAAAGAACTGCTAGCACGACAGACTTTCAAGTTTTCAGGGCACTCGCTATTGGTGAAGGTATTCTCCATACCTTCGAACCATTGGAGTAGACCGGTAGGGCCTTCAGATCCAGAAAACTTGGGAGGGTTACATGAGTTGAAATGCTTGAATGAGCAATTAGTAGCAGCATCGTGATTGTTGTGATTAGTATCCAGACCTTGTTGAAGTTGAACCATCATATTAGGAATGACGGTTGCCATCTGGGTGGCGATTAAAGAGGCCATTTTGCGGTCCTTGTTGCCCTTGCGCTGACCACGGAAACGAGTCGACATGCTAAAGAGAAAAATGTTCGTGAGACTAGTGATAAGACATGATTGATAATCAATTTGGAATGCGAATGGTTGTTGTATGTGTCACTAGAGAATCATAGAATATCGAGAATCTTTGTAAAACATAGAATTGCGTTGTCCTTGATAAAAATGGAGTGGTTCTCATTTTCCGATTGGGAAATTACAACCGTGACTAATCAGAGTTATTAATGGTTCTTGGCAGTATATGACATGCTTTGGCTTAATAGGTTCTGACACTCTCACCAAGGACTTCCAAATAGACATCCAGGCCCATACAGCTGATCCGGGCTTATACGCAATGTCTGTTTGGATAGACCCTTAGCTACCGGCATCTTCCCCCTTCCAGTTACTACATGTCTACTGACAAAAGCCTAACCCCGACGGATTTAAAATCAGAATTCAATTAAAATGGTACGTAAGGCACCATTACTTAAGGAAATAGGCTAGGAAGCCTAAAGATTCCGTGTGTGTAAGTGTCTTTAATAGTAAGACGAGATTTTGAGAAAGGCATAGTTAAATAGCAGATAAGGACATCACATAATATAATAGGCATACTAACATGAGTTAATCATGTGGGACACCTAAGGCATAGTCTAGGTTATCCAGTTCTAATAACCTAAATCCCTATAACCAAGGCTCTGATACCAATCTGTCACACCCCAACCGACGGCGGAATATGTCGGGGCATGATGATTGTCCAGATGCTCATGACAACTAATTAAAGTTGAAATTTATTTAACATGCCTCTTTATTTCATTTATTGGAATATTTTACAAACAGGAACAGACAAAACATAGCAACATAGATACGGTAATTAAACAGTGATTATCTAGGTCCAGCATCCTATAGCGATCACATACAGCTCAAACACGATTACCTGCAACATGTATAAGATAAAGTGTCAACTACAAAAGTAGTTGGTGAGTAAGCATAGGTTTAATACATAATATCAGTATAAATCATGCGATCTATGTGTTTAGTGAATGTTCATAGAATATGATAAACAAGTATTGTAATAGTGTAATCAACCGCGTATCAAACCCTTGACAATTAGGCTTTCAATCACAAGGCGCTACACGCGAAGCATGCCAAGTGGGTTGTCAAACCAATAGATCTATTATTGTTACCCCGGCTCGGTATGTTAATGAGTACGCATGCTAGTGTAATAGTATTGGAATATAACAACAATCATGGTCCAAAACAAGCTTAACACATCAAGAACACACATAACGAGCATAGGATTCGCATTTAGTTTTAGATAGGTAAATATAGAGTTTGGAATTTGAGATAGAGATACATGTTACACCCCAAAGTATTAAAAGAGAAGGGGGCTATGAATACTCACCTGATAAGGTGATAGGAAAAGAGACAACGCCGATTCGTGAAGGACAAGTAACTCAAGGATTATCCTAATGAATCAAATAAGGTATATGAATATAGGAATTCAAAATGAATCAAGTTTTAAGTATTTGAGGAAGGTTATATTTGATTAGGTCAAAATTACCATTTTGCCCTTCTATAGGTAAATTAGGGTTTTAGTAAAGATGTGTATTCCTAATATTTTATCAATTATCACTTCTAAGCTCATGAATACTTATTGTATATAAAATTATGATCTAGTACCAAAAATCAAGTCTTAATATCTTCCGGTTTATTTATTATTAAATAAACATATTCAAAACCCTAATTTTAATAAAATAATTAAATAATTACCAAAACTCATTAGATTTTGGAACAAACTTAGGGTTTTACTCATATTACTATATTATAATATTCTTGAAAATATAAAACCCTAATTCATTGTCGTTTATCTAGTTTTGACAAAATAATGACGTGAAAACCCTAATTTAAGCATAATTGTCAAATAATTATCAAAACTCATTAGATTTTGAAATAAACTTAGGGTTTTATTCATAATAATATATAATGATATTCTTGAAAACATTAAACCCTAATTTCACTTGTTTATCCGGTTTTTGTAAAATAATTTCCCGAAACCCTAATTTAAGCATAAATAATAAATAAATATCAAAACTTATTAGATTTTGAAACAAACTTAGGGTTTCATTCATAATAGTATATTATAATATTTAAAAAATTATAGAACCTTATTTCAACACCGTTTATTCAATTTTGGCAGAACAACGACATGAAAACCCTAATTTCGGTGTAATTTTATATAAAATACCAAACATGCTCAAAACTTGAAATTAACTTAGGGCTTTCTTTGTATACATTATTTTAAGATTACCTACAAAAATTTAGACCCTAATTCCAACCCAATCACCCAAAATCAAAGATTTATCTCAAGAACCCTAATTTTAGCATGAATTTAAAAAGCATACTTAGAATTCGAATTTGGAAAAACTGAGAGAGGTTATTGTTAATCATACCTAGAGGACCTTGACTGCTGAATCTCAGATCAAAACTCCAAACGAGCAGCTCGAATTTGATAGACGAAGTTTCGGACGAGTTTAAGGGTTTTTGGGTTGATGATTCGCGAAATTGGTGAGTTTGATTGATGATTCGAGCCCGTTTTTATACTGATCAGGAGCGCAGGGGGTTCCTACACGTATCCCAGGTGACTAATCGAGCTAAAATGACACGAATTCGATCCTACATGAGCTGGAACATCGTGACTAAGGTGCTGGTCGCTTTCAGCGACCAGATTGGGCGGAGGTACGCGCAGGGGGGGGCTGGGGCTCGGCGACCCGCCAAGCACTTTGCTGCTTTGGCAGTTTTGGTCCCTCAAGTTTATAATTGCATTTTTGACCCCGAACTTCTACCGAACTGTTATTTTATGCACCAAATCATTATAAAACATGTTTATAAAAGTTTCTAAGTCTCGGGACATGCTCGATGATATACGAATACGTGCGTTTTATAACTTTCAATAAATTGCACATTTAGTCCCTCAACTTTTGTTTTATGTGTCTTAGCTTTATATCTTTCGATGTAACTAATGTTTTAAGTTCAAAATGATATTAGAATACTTTCTTAAGATTTATAAGGCTTGGGATACGTTTAACGATGCTTAAAATATTTATTTTATATATATTTATATATATATTATTTGTTAAAAACTATGAAAAATCATCAAAATTCATTAAAATTCATCATAATTCACCATATTGATTCGTGATATAGAATTCATTAAATATAATGTTATAGAATAATAGAATGAGAATTCTTGGAATGTACGAACTCCCGGTTAATACCGAAATCGCACGAAAACTCGTATTTTTGCTACTTTTGTTTTAAACCTCGAACTTTTACGAAACCTCACATACATTTACTTGTGTGTATGACTAGTATTACCCACAAGTATTATATATGTTTAGAATGCTAAAGTTTTCCGGTTTTGCACAATTAGCAAAAACAACTGAGTTATGGATCCGATTTGCACTGAATTAAAACATCGAATTTCACGAATATTGTGATTGAAGGATTAAATCATGGAATACATGAAATAACAATATAAAATACGAAATGATTCTTTATTGATTATCAACCAAGATAGAAAACGGGTCGGGTAATTACAATGGATTAACCGAAGTGTTACACATATACAGTTTTTTTTTAATACTGCACATGTGCTGCATTAGAAAGAACCACAAAAAGATAACAAAATTGTAAGATTTATGATGTAATTTAAAAAATATATATATTAATATATACCACACATATGCAGTATAAAAAAAACCACAAAACGTTAAAAAAATAGAATTAAAGATAACATAATTTTATGATTTTTGGTGGGGCTGGCAATTTTGACACGGACACGAAAACACGACACGAAACACCACAATGTTACAGGTTTTGTGTTTGGGCTTAACATGTTTAGTGTCGTTAATAGGTCGACCTGTTAAGACCTGTTAATTTTCGTGTCTTAACAGGTTGAAACCTGTTAAGACACGTTTATATTTTAATAATTTATATATTTTTTAAATAATATATTAAAAATATATTAGAATTAGATTATTAGGTGACATATCTCAAAATTCCATTGTATTTATGTCGTAACATACACTCATACATCTCTCAATTCTTAAACCCGTTAAAATACAGGTCGTGTTCGTATCTAAACAGGTTGAGCGAAACAGGTTTTATCGTGTCGACCGTCGATTAGTTAAAATTTCGTGTCTAAACAGGTTATATCGTGTCGACCCGTTAAAATACAGGTCGTGTTCGTGTTATAAAAACTAGACACGAAAAGTTTCCGTGTCGTGTTCGTGTTTAAGACCAATCGTGTCGTGTCTTATCGTGTCGTGTCTTAACAGGTCGTGTCTGACACGATTTGTCAGCCCTAATTTTTGGTGCATTTAAAAAATATATATATTAACGTATGAAGGAGTTATAAATGTTTTCGTATTTGTTTTTTTTCGCAATAAATATTTGTTTTCGCATGATCATTCACCTATATATCTATCTATATATATATATATAATATTTCGGTGCAGTTATGTTAATTATATTAATCCAAATTTCATAATTATCGAAATCAGTTCTTATGCGTACAACATACTATTTTAATCTATCAACATTATTGGCCTAGTGTAGAATCAGGTTATCTCGGGTAGTAGGAGTGATAGTGTTCAATGACGGACTACCGAGTTAGAGCGACTACATAAATGGAGTAAGTTAGGTCGGGAATGAGGATGGATCGGATAGGAGAATCCTTGTGACTCTTGACTGGCAACCCTGTAAAACAAAAACGCCTTAGACTTGGGCAAGACATGAGGATGTCATGAGAATAAGTATGTGTTTCGAAAGATTAAGTGTAATCAAGTCAAACTGATAGCATTGAATGAGATTATACCCTGTGGTTGAAGGGTATTTATAAGCCTCAAACTTTATCTCGTAATGATGTTAATGCGATTTCCCGATTAGGCATGTTGCAGCTTTGACCATGAATCTGGACCAAAGTGAAACAATACCTATTTGGGGTAATCAAATTAACTGATGTGTTAGCTCGGTCTTAAGAGAGTCGACCTAATGTGTTTGAGCATTGGTCTGTAATTTTCATCCGGACTAATCATGTCTAGTCCGGGCTGTCATGAGCAGGTCAGTAGGCCTGGATTGTTATGCTTGTTGAGGTTCGACCTGAAGGTGTAGGTCAACCTATATATCGGATGATGTCCGACCTAAGGGTTTAGGTCAGGCCTTGTGTAGCTTGATGTCCGATCTGGACTAATGTTGCTAATAAGGTTTAGGTCAAACTAGTTTTCTGATGGATCTTCCCTTGGATTGTATGTGGGAATTCTTGCATGACGTGATCTGATCTAGACATACGTCATTCGCCCCCAAGTCCGGTGTGTTGTTGTCTAGGCACTGTATATATACCGGACTAAAGTTATTAGTCTAACAAGATTGTTAGGTTTAACATGCGGTGGAGGAAGGAAGGAGAGAAGATGAACCTTGGTGAGGAGAATGTCAAAGTGTTTGACAAGGAGGCCAGGAACAATCTGGTGAAGCTTCAAATACCCCTGAAACCTTTTCCCAAAATAGGTGCTTGTCTTGACCGGGCTGAGTTGGAATTGGCTGCCTAAGAACCGGAAACCGGCCTTCTATTATAATGGGAAGGGTAATGCCGTTTGATAGCTTTTAACTGTCCAAGTTGGAAACTAACTTCTTGTGTTTTATGTGCATAAATGGATCTGCTTGCACTTCATTTCTTTTGACGAGCATGCCGATGTTATCTAAGGCAGCATAGCGATGAACGAGAACGAAAAGCTAGCTAGTTCATTATTAGATGGATTGATAATTAATGAGTAGTTACTTACTTAACGTAGGAACTGTTTGAGTGGGAGCACAAGAGCAAAATTGATGGCAAGATGCATGCCTGTGGACACGATGCTCATGTTGCAATGCTTCTTGGTGCCGCTAAAATCTTGAAACAACTCGAGAACGAATTACAGGTACGCGCGTCTAATTAAATGCCATGAATAATAGTTAACACATATATATTTCTTTTTAACTAATTTAATTAATTGTGAGTCTTATTATTATAAGTTTAGGGGACAGTGGTTTTGATATTCCAACCAGCGGAAGAAGTAGGTGAAGGAGCCAAAGAGATTATCAAAGAAGGTGTTGTTGAGAATGTGGACGCCATTTTCAGTCTGCATTTAGTCCTGAGCTCTGAGTCTGGTGTTGTTGCCACCAGGCCAGGCGAATTCCTCGCAGGATGCGGTTGTTTCAAGGCCACCATCCATGGCGGCTTTCATCCCATTTTGGCGGTTTCGGCTTCTATAATTAGCTTACAACACATTGTTTCTCGAGAAGCCGACCCCTTAGATTCTCCTGTACGTACGTGCATGCATATACATATACATATATGCATTATCAAATCATTCTTCTCGGTTTTTTCGTCCATAAGTACATATTTTTACGACTTTATGTACAAGCATTTATATATATTGCGTATCGCCCCCTCGAATGTATTGAGCATCGCCCCCTCTATATAATTTTTGAACTCCGTCCCCTCGGGGTTTTCTTTTAAGCTTCGCTATTGCATCTATGATCCTGATTATCTTTAATGATATTTGAGTGACATGCATGCATGCAGGTGGTTTCAGTTGCAATTGTGGAAGGTGGGAGTGAGCTTGATGTGATTCCGGATTCTGTTTTCATTGCGGGTACTTATAGAGCTTTTAGCAAAAGGACATTCTATGCACTTGGACAAAGAATACAAGAGGTGATGAGTAATTTCATTCATAATTCATTCATTTTTATATCTTAACAAAATTTGGATGCGCGGGAATAACGCGGGTACATAAAGCAGTTAAATTGCTATAACTTTATTTAAAAGAAAAAAAAACATGTAATGACCAAAACGCTTCAAACAAAAAACTTTGTTACACCACCAACAAAACATATACAACCACTTTATCATACTCATTTTGATAAAACAAAAAAAAAACCAATTTAAAAGAAGAATAAAAACAATTAAAGAATAATTGTAAATGATTTTTGTATTAAGTTTTATTCACCATTTTTGTATTCAATTTTTTGTATTTATTTATAAATACAAATATTTACACCTAATATCCTTAATTATAATAGTTACAATGAAAAGCTATGCTTAATCAACCTAGGTGGAGGTTTAGGCTATGTTTGGCGCACTAGCTGAAAAGCTAGCTGCTAGCTGATAAGCTAGCTGTTAGCTGATAAATTATAAGCTAGCTGATAAGCTAGCTGATAATAAATAACGTTTGGTAAAAACTAGCTGATAAACTAGCTGAAAAATATTAAATGACATAAAAGTACATGTCATAAATGTAAATAAAGATATTTATTTATAAGTTAGTGAACGGTAAAACTGGAATTATTATAAAAACTAGTTGAAACACTACTCCAACTAGCTTTTCAAAAGCTAGCTTATGGCGCGCCAAACACAGCCTTAATGAAAACCCTTAAAATATAGAGAACTAATTGATGAACCTTTCTAAAAGAAACCATTATTTTTTAAAAACTAATATTTTGTTATTTTTTAGTTTTAGAGATGATTAGTTAATGTTATTTTACATGTTAAACATAGAAAATAATTTGGTTTCCCACTTTCTCATTTTTTATGTGTTATATAGAAGAAAAATGGGAGACCAGAGAACCAATCTAAGAAACCATTACCTTTTAAAAAAATCCAAATTTTATGTTGTTTTTTTTTTAGAGATGATTAATCAATAATATTAGTTTACACATAAATTCTCACATTTCATATGTAAAACATAGAAAATAGAAAATAGCTAGATTGATTCCTCAGTTTCCGTTCTTTTAAGGTTCCCCATTGAACCTCCCCAGATTATAATTACCTATTCAAATACGTATGTATAGGTGATAAAAGCGCAAGCTTTGGTATATGGTTGTTCCGCGCTAGTTGATTTAGAAGGAAATGAATATCCAAGAGTCCCCCCAACTGTGAACGACAAGAGGATATATGAGCATGTGATACACGCGTCGAGTATGATTGTGGGCAGACACAATACAGATCAAAACACGGATCGCACAATGGGAAGTGAAGATTTCGCATTCTACATGGAAAAGATCCCAGGCACATTAGCTTTTTTGGGGATGAGAAATCTGAAGGAAGGGTTTGTTCATTCACCACACAATCCTTACTATACAGTTAATGAGCAAGTGCTACCTAAAGGATCTGCACTTCATGCTGCTTTCGCCTACACATACCTCTTAAATCATCAACTCAATACCTAATTAATTAATTAATTAATTAATTAATATTAATATGTGTGTATATATGTATAGACGACATATAAATCATCTTGCATGTGTGACCCATCGAATAATGAATGAATGAATGAATTAATACATGTGTGAAACAAGGACGATCGATGATATTGATTTATCTTTTGGACGGATATGGTTGGGCCACTAGTAGTAGGGGTGTTCGCGGTTCAGTTTTAACGGTTTTTAGGTAAGCCAAACCGCTCGACAATCTTGAACTTTTTTCTAAAAGAGACATATAAGTTAAAACATATAAGTGGAATGAACTTTTTTATGTCAGATCACCATCAGTATTTACGTCATTTTGTACAAAAGTTAACAACAAGACCAGTGTTTTAGTTATTGGATGGAATTTGTTAAAACTGAAAATATAGATCAAGGTGTTATGTCAGATCACCACCCAACATCATTATCTTCTTTGTTCCGAGACGCTCGAAACTCGCTCGACAATGGCTTAAAAAATGCTCAGATCGAAAGACGCTCGTTCAGTTTTAACTCAGCTGAAAAAATAGTTGGTTCGGCTCAATTCAATTTATAAACGGACCAATCACGAACATAGTTCCGTTCGGTTCTTAAAAAGCCCTAGTTAGAAGCTTAAAATGGATACATAAATTGGCCGGCATGATGATGGACCCTTTACGTTGGACATCTTTTAATCATTTATGGGTCCCAAAATTCAAGTTTCTTGCAGAGCAATTATGATGCTTTTTGTATTATTTTTTAACAGCGTATTTTCAAGTTTTCTCATGACGGAATTTCAAACCGTCTATAGTAATAACGATATTTCAAACCGTCTATAGTTATTTCAAACCGATTTACTTCCAAGGTGGGTTTAACTCGCAGAGAGATAGATATGTACCCAACTGATTTGGAATGCCACCAGACGTATGAGAAGACGGTGAATCATCTTTTGATTAATTAAACACGTATCGGCCACATTTGGGACTTGGTTATGGGTTGGTGTAAGGCTCCAAAAGAGTTTGTTTCTTTCGTGAAAATTATTCTTCACGGGCATAAAAAATGGCCATTCTCGGAGGGCCTCAAGAACATCTTACACGGGATCTTTTTTACCACTCTCTGATGCAATTAAAAATTTGGAACGATAGAATTTTTAAGAATCAGCTGCAGAGATCTTTGGTGGGATACAAATCCCATCGTTTCTTTGAAACTAACATTGAACAAAGATCATGTCTATAGATTGGGAGTCGTGATGTAAGTTTTTTTTTAAGACCACATTTCCTATGCTACATTATTTACAAGTATCTTCTATTAGCGTTGTACCACATCTCATATAAGTTGTGTATCTAGTAGTGAAATAGACATTATTAGTGGTACAACCTGAATGTCATCATAGGAAATGTGGTCTTGGAAGAAAAGAAAAAAAAACACACGCATATATAAAGGGTAGCTGAAGAAAATCTTGCATAAACACTTTGATGCATTTGAAAGGAGAGAAACAAAAGAGCTATTAATGATACTAAACTTTTAAATACTAAACAGGATGCTTTTGAAGTAGCAGGGAAGATCAAGATTTTTGTAAAATATTACATTTTTTACGCTAACTTCTATTAAAAGATTCAGTTACTTTTTTTTAAATAATAATTTTACCCTTACCTATAAAAGGCCAAATCTACAACTTTTATAATTGTCCATTTAGTAGAGGTAATGGTAGAATTGTTATTTTAAAAAAGAGTAATTGAAAGACTCTATGCGTCTATTCCCTTATGGGTTTTACATAGAAAAAATTACAACCTCTAATCCACTAGTTGTGCCTACCTTTCTACTTTCTAGAGAAATAAAACAACTAAATTCAATTGAAAAGACAAAACTTGTTGAGCAAAATTAATTAGTAAAGGGATCAAGAATGCGGTTGGTGCAATCACGGCTGGGGCCTAGATCAGATGAACCCAAGTAAGCTAACCAATATGGAAAGATAAGATAAGCAATCGAATAAACAAGTTATTATCCATGCCAGTTATAAAATATTGGCTCATTCTATTACAACTTACACATTTAGACGTATGGAAATGAGATGGCTTTAATTTAGCGGAGTACCAGGAATAACAGTTCATCGCCAGCAGCAATACTTGTTACCTATGATGCACGATTCCAACTGTTTTTTCATAACCTAAGCTGCAATCCTGTCCGGGGTCTCAACTCTAGCACCTGCTTGAGTAAATCCGTCTATTGGTGAATAAAGTTTTTTACTTTGTTAATTATTGCACAAATAAAACCAAATATCTCAGAGAAAACTTACCTAATCTACTTCGCTTTTTCAGTTTCTTCCTAAAGCTTCGCTTCCTGCTAAACGCCTTTTCCTGCAGCCAGATAATAGCACCCCTCAGTTAAATAACCATGTGGACAAATTCAAATGTTAGTATTAACTATTAACACACATCCATATTATCCAAAAGTATACTTACCACAGGCTGGCATAGATTTCCAGCTTGCCGAACTGCAGCCACAAGATCACGGTTTGATTCATTGTACATACTTGTAACTAGCCCAGGCTGCCCTGCTCTGGCGGTCCGGCCCACCCGGTGCAAGAAATCAACGGCAGATGTAGCAAATTCCGCCTGAAGTATAAGAAGTAAGAATCCCATCTTTTTGTTTTTTCTTTTAACATAGGAAAATGGAAAACAAAAACTTCAAACAACCTGAATGACATGTGAAACATTGGGGATATCCGTCCCCCGAGCAGCAGCATCAGTGCACACAAAAATGCCACCTTTTTGTTGAAAATCGATTAAACTTCTTGTACGATCTTCTAAAGAGCTCTCACTGTGATAACAGTAGCATTCAATACCCGCTCCTTGTAAAACCTTGGCAATCGCTTCAACAGCCTCAACTGTGTTTGCAAATACCATTGTCCGACTCAACCCACTATCAGAACTTGTGTTAAACTTATGATCTACTGCAGCTAGAAGCACATCCACTTGTGTGTCAACCGTAACTTCAATCCATTTCTGCTCTAACCTTGGATTGTGACGGTGAAGATAAAGCCCGCTAACCCATGTGGCTTCTGGAAACAAGCGTTTCAGTTCACCGCCAGCTGTTCTCTTCCCGTTTTCAGGAAGAGTTGCTGCAACAAAAATGTATTGCTTACTACGTTCATATATCTCTCTCGTCCTTCTCCAGTCTCTTTTCTTCAAAAGAACCGGTTCACTTTCTTCTAAGGAATTGCCAAAATCAGTAGTCTCTTCCTCATCTTCCATGTTTTCTTGGTCTTCCATGTTTTCATGGTCTTGTTCTAAATCCACATGGATACTGGATTCCGAGTCTACTACATCCAAGGACTTGTCAGGTGGAGAGTTTTTGGCCCGTGACAAGACTTTTTCATCAAAACGGAACATGTTTATTAGGCGAATAACTTGGTTTTGAAAACTCCCACATAGGAGCATGTCTGCTTCATCAAAAACCTAGAGGAAATTATTTACAGAATGTATGTAAAATGTAAAACAATATTAAGTTATTAAGGATTACAAGATTGCATCAAGTGAGCAGGTAGATGGATGATTACCACATGTTTAACATGACGAATAAATTCATTACGCCTACGCCTTTCCGGATCAATCGCATGAAGGTAGTTCAAAAGCGCAGCAGGTGTAGACACGATTATATCCGGCTTATTAACCGGCCACCCCTAGAATCAAAGAATGGTAATCAAACAACAATGCAATACATAGTAGCTGAATTGAGAGAATAATAACAGAGATTAATAACTACCTGTCGACCACAGACGGCTGCAACTCGAAGAAGCGGTTCTCCGTTTTCGTTGCAGATACAGTTGGCCATTCGAACCACTTGCTCACATAACATGACATTAGGGCATAGAACAAGTGAAAGCTTTTCATCAGAAGAAACAGTAATATCATCTGTTTCTGTAGATAAAAGCTTGTGGAACAAAGGCACGAGATAGCCATGAGTTTTTCCGCTACCAGTCTCTGCTGCAACCACCACATCATTTTCGACGAGAATAGAAGGTATGGAAGCAGCCTGAAGTGGATCGAAATCAATCAATCAATCAGACATACATTCATTTCATTATCATTATTAGTAGTACAACTATTAATTAACAAAAGTGAGGAATTAATTAGGTACCTGAATGAGAGAAGGGCGATTGAGGCCGATGGTAGAAAGGGCCCGTGAGAGTTTATCGGCAATCCCTAGCGAAGTCCAGGAAACGGTTTCATCGGCGAAGAAGGTATCGGTTTCCTTTTCCGTTTCCTTTTCATGGGAGATGGAAAATGCCCTAATTCGACTACGGTGGAGGTGGAATCTAGACGTGAGTGGTAAGCAGGAAGCCGGTGATGATAAGAGAAGGAATTTGGGAGGTGAGGAACTGAGAATTGGAAGGCAACGTTGAAGAATCATCGGATTTACGTAATGAAGTGTGGATTGATTCAGTGTGCAGATTACGTTTTAGGGGTTTTGCGGGGTTTTATGTGACCGAACCTATCAAGATCAAAATGAAATGAACATGGGTCTAAGGGCCGGGCCAAATAATCCACGGGTTAGTTATCATTGGATTATGACCAACTGACCAAGTCTTGGGCCTCAAAGTCACAAAAAGTAAAATAGTTAATACTCCCTCTTCATGGTTATTTTCTCAAATACGAACTTATACATGGAGATCACCCAATGTCGAATCTGACTAAGCTTTGGTGATAATTATCATCTTCTACTATATCAGTTCATTTGTCAAATTTTTATTTACTAGACTCTATCAGTTGGTTCCATTGATTGGAAACGAAGAAGATGGTGAACACATGGAATACCCTTGAGGGCCCGCCACCCCGATCCAATAGCCACTCAAACTGCCTCCAACGCACGCATTTGGGGCGTTCGTCCGTCCTGCGTGACGCCGCCCGTCCTAAGTGCGGTGTTGTTCCTTCGTGTTCGTCAGCCGTCCATTGGCTTCCATCCGTCCCGACGTGCGCCATTTTGGTAGCTTTTTTAGTTTTTTTTCTTTCTTTTCTCCTCATAAACACAATATAAATAGATAAATAGAGAGTGTTTGTAGGAAGGACAATGTTAGAGTAAAAACCTGTTTGTAGGAATGACGGTTAAAAAGCTAATGTGGTTGGTGACTAGGATTGTTTGTGGGAAGGATTTGTGTTAGCGTTACAGGTATTCTTGGTTTTTTGCAGATCAACCAATTAGTTTTTCAGAGGTATTGTTGCAAGCCTTTCAGAAGAACTTTGGCCAAGTTGTGTTCCAAAAACCAAACAAGTTTTTTTGTATAGCATTAAGCAAACTGGGACCATCCTAGAGTGTTGACGGGAGTTTGCGCAGAGATCCGCTAGAGTCTCCAATTGGCCCGACCATTGCTTGTTTGGGTTTTTTCTGAATGGCTGAAAGATGAGCTTAAATCTGATGTTAGAGTACATGAACCATAGATGGTCTATAATGCTATGAGTTAGCACTAGAGTTTGAAGCCAAGGTTAGGTACACGCGAACTAGTAAGATGACTAAGATCACTACTACGCCCAAACCAGAATCGATTCCAGCAACACCCGACAGTTTTTTATATCTTGTTAGTTAATTTTACACCGACAGGTTATCTCTGGCTTGTGACAAAGTCTCAAGGTTTTCAGATGTGGGTCTGAAAGTCGATAAAATTAACTGCCAATAATCTTGTTTTCGCTTATATTTTTCCCCTTTTGCTTAGAATATTTCTCATTCTGGTTTTTTCTAAAATATTTTTCTGTACTTAGAGATCAGCCAATCTCGAATCTAGCTATAAGCTTTGGTGATAATCATTCAATCATCATCCTTCTATATAGTGCTATTATATTTTGATTTTCTAAACTCTATCAGTCACTTTACACTCTCACAAGTCGTACTTGATTTACATCAAAACGATCCACTTAAAAATGTTCAGTTTGGTTTGGGCTAAATTGGGTCTGATCAAAATACGCTCGTGATAAAAACTAAACTGCCTTTGAGCGAAGAAATATGCAATCTATGATGGTGTTCCGATGATGAAGATGAGCAAAGGGTTCGATGTAAAGAGGTGAAGTAGTGATGTAAATACACTAGGCAAATTCCGAATCGGCCACAGAACAAAGAGATGATGAGTTTATAAGGAATGTTCACAATTAAGCATGCTTCAGTAAAAGAAAATTTAGGAACAAGTGGCACTACGAAGTTTTCACTTAAACAACCAAAAACAAATATGTGAGCTCATTGAGGACAAAGTGAACGATATTGGTTGGTATCAGGGTCACTCCTATACCACTCAAGATGATAGGGCAAACTTTCAACAATGATGGGTCTAAAGGGGTGTATATGACACCTTATGCAAATCTCATATTCTTTAAAAGGATTGTGGAGCAAACCATATCAAAGAAGTTGAGGTCTAAGGTGGAGGGTCTGTTTACATCTCAAACTCACTATTATAATTCACTATAACAATAGCAATAATATCACTTCCCTTATCTTTAAATGAAGTCACAAGCATGCATAACTAAAAATCACTTGCAACAAGGACGATAATGGGTGTGCCTATACTCCGTATAGTTACTTGAAACTATGGACAACCTGGTTGAAGAGTGAATTCTGTTAGCTTGGAAATGTAGCTGATTGTTGACTTTGACTTTCAGTTTCGCCAATCTCGACCTCTTCCTCTTGTACCTCACCAACTATAAAAACAGATACAAAAATGTTTAGTATTTAGTTTGTTGTAGAACCACCTATAACGTTAATATAAGCAGTTTAACAAACAGATGTTCGATAATTTACATTATATATCTAAAATGCCTTTCAACAAAGAGGTTATAAGAATGAGAATGATAATAACAAAATAGGTAGTTTTAGGAGTAATCCGATTACCTGCAAGAACTACAGCTAAGTTTGCCTGAGCATCAGCCTCTGAGTTTTTATCCTGCGGGAAGATATACAAAAAGAATTTTTCAAAGATTAACAACCAGATCGAATACAAAACACATTTGAAACAAAAACTACCAAATAATCATACCCTTAAGACATGACTGATCTGAAAAAACAAAAACTCATCCTTTAATCTCTTTGCTTCTTCATACCACTTGAGTATATTCTCATTCCTCACCTTCCATAGTCCTTGAATCTGTACCAAACACATTAAGCATCCAACATTTTTCTGCAATAAGATGATAGTAAAAAAAACTATAAATATGAAGAAACCTGCATGCAAACGAGTTTGGAGTCACCTACAACTCGTATACTTGTGAAACCTTTGCTAAGAGCATATCTCAACCCTAAAATCATAGCTCGATATTCTGCAACATTATTAGTCGCCACACCCAAACCTTCTCGCAATCTATAAATCTAAAAACAAAAAGAAGTTACAACCGTTGGCAGTCGTTTTAAAAAAGAAGAAACATATTGGGTTTATTATTATATACCAAACTGCCATCAGGAGTTCGAAGCACGGCTCCTGCCCCGGATTGTCCTGGATTCCCTTTACACGCCCCATCAAACTCAAGAATACAAGCAGGCTGTCAATTATTATTACCAAAAGTTAAGGAACATAATTAGCAATCATCAACATTATGATTACCAAGTACCAACTAACCCCGGTTTGTGACCCCAAAACTTGCTGAAATGTTGTTTCATGTGGATGCTGCAGAGTCACAGAAACAGATTACTACTAGCATAAAACAGAATATATCTGCTCCATTAAAATGTAGGATGATATAACATTCATTCATTTACCTGGAAAGGACATGGAACAAGGCGTCCGAACAATTCGTCTGTCAAATCCACGGCTCTGATCGAATAAAGTGCGTTCTTAAGCCCGCAAGACAGCAGATATGCCTCGGATTCTTTGGGCAAGGTGTGACCTTTATAGACACTAACAGGAGGATCACAAACCTATTATCAATTGGGGAAAGCAAACAACACATTAATAGCTAGGTTTGTGTAGCATAAACAGAGATTTTAAGATGTAATTTAATTGGGGAAAATGAGATGATAAAATTACATACTGAAGATCCGACTTGAGACTGGCAGTCGATTAAGTTGGTGTAGACCCCAATAATATCCCCTTTCCGGACAACGAAGAAACCGCCATTCCCATTCTTCTTCTTCTTATCTTCCGACGACGAGGACTTGATAGCACCGGCGGCAGCGGCGGTTTTAAGGGAACAGTGACACGGACCACGAAAGGGAAACGCCGCACGGTCGAATCTTTGTATGTAAGTAGTCAAATGGGGAGATGAAAACCTCACACTCATTCTTGAGAATAACGATAATGATGACTTCATTTTACCCAAAATACGCTCCAAACTTTCTGCAATCACCAACTAACTAGAAGAATTGAAACAATTTTTCCATTATGCAGGCAGGGAGGGAGGGAATACGGTTGGGTAGTAGAGAGACTCAGACCACACCACAGGATTTCTTCTTCAAGGTTGGTTTTATTATTCTGTAGAACTCACCAATGGTCATTTTTGGCCCTTTAGAAACCCAAATTACTTTTTTTAATGACAAATTTGGATCACTTCCGATCATCTTCATTCTTCATCAGAAAGAAACTCATTATAGGTGAGAAAACTCTTGGCCCAACCTGTAACTCTCATTTATTTATTTTTTGTTACAAGTGGGACATTAACTCAAGACATCTCACTTTTAATGTCTTTGGTACCTCACCTTAGCCAATTGAACTAAGGATCATTGGTAGAAACCCATATTACTGGTAATCATATTACTACCATATGTAGAAGAAGAAGAAAAAGTCCTATATAATTTCCACATAATCATATTACTGGTAATCAACCCGGTTACTAGTATAATATGGAACATCAGTCACTCGGGTCCACAATCGAGCGATCAATTCCAAAACTTGCTACTGTTAGAGCATTCACAGCAGAATCTTTATCATATCCTTATAATTTCCTAAAAACTCCCATTTCCTAAAATTAACTTGCACTTTATAAAAACTCACACATCTGGTTCTTTATCTTTATCTTTATATAAGGATTTATTCTGTAGATTGGTAAAATATAAAGATAAGGGATAAGGATAAGGATAAAGATCCTGATACAATGATAAAAATACAAAAAAAAGAGTAAAAATTTAAATACAATGATAGTTTAAAGATCTTGCTGTGAATGCTCTTAGTTAGTTAAGTGGTTCAAAAAATGGTAAACTGGATACTTGCTGATATATGTAACCATCCAAGGTGGTTGGGTTCTCCATGGGTTCCATCCTCACTAAGTGGACAACTTTATGAATACAAACTAAAGATTGACATTATATATGTGTTACCATTAAAACCTTCCTTCCTTCCTTCCATCTTAATTACTCTAGCAGAGCTAGCTTCATATATAAGCTGTATATTAGGAACATACATATTGCATTAGTTTGACAAACCGCCCACCAAGTATTTGTTTTGTTTGGTGATTCTATATATGTGTTTTGCTTACTAGCTAGTATAATACTATTTTGTAAATACTATTATGATGACATCAATTCAATGTTGTTGAATGAGACGGTGGAATTGAAAGACATGAATCTTGTCCTTTAATTTAGTAGTGTATTACATTTAATTTATGTGTTGTTGAACTCTACCCATCCATCCATCCATTCTTAATTATATATGACAGCTTGGAATGGATGGATGTCCTACTCTGCTTTACTTACTTGTTGCATCACCTTCTACTCTGCCAGCTTGGATGGTTCTCCTGAACATTGGTCTTGTTTCACTTTAAAACTCAATTTGATTTATACAAGTTGACTGCCCAAATATTTTTTTATTTATTTTCATGCACACTTTTCATTCCTTTATTTAAGCAATTCCTGCTGCTGCATTTCTTAGATTTGATCTCCTAGTAGTACTAAGGGTAGGTCTATGATCAGGCCGGCCAGGTAATATATGAACGAATTGCCATCTTTGATTTATAATACAACAACTTAATTAGTGTATGCCACGGTACTGGGAAATAACAGCTGAGTTCTTGTACCCAGGGTCGATCAGAGTTTCTCGTTCATTAACTCCGATATACTTTGTAGACAAGGCCGCCATGATCTTGATCTTGATCTTGATCTTGAAGCACCCAATATTGATCCAGACCTTTGCCTCAACATTCTTTCATTTCCCTCCACCTAATTAGATATCAGTTAACCAAAATGCTTTTAATAATCTCCTCCTTGAATTTTAACTTCTTTCAAATAATGGGATTTTTTCTTTTAATTAATAAAGATACCTGATTTGTAGTATTATCCACTGATGTCTCATCATCACCACTTAAACTTTGGGCTTTGTTCTTCTTCATCTTTGCATGTTTTTTTGCTCTTATAACCTCTGCCACCAGCAAAACCACCACCATATATATAAGATTCTGCAATTACCAAAATTAAAATTTTAAAATTACCAGTAAATTTCTAGTTTTAATTAGGCTAACCATGAGTAGTAACAAGACGATAAGCTCGACCAAGAACAAGGGTGTCACTTGGCCGGAGAAGCTTCACACGTGTAAATCTAACGGTTTTATCATCTTTGTCCCCGTCAGCACAAGGCAATGGAATGATAATGGAGACATAATGTCCTGGATTTATCTTCATAACCTCATTTGCAGTTATAGACCAATACATTCTGTCTATCTTGCCATTTGGATGTTGTATAACTAATGCAGCTGCATCTATTGCTTGACAATTTCCCATTTTTCTGCTTCTTTAAAAAAAAAAGATTCTTATTTCTCTCTCTAGAATCTGCTGATGAAGATGATTAGATGAAGAAGGGATATGAGAAAAAAGGAGATGAATTGAAGTAAGCAAAGGTCTATTTTCTCTTCACCACCCCTCCCTTATCTATATATTTCAAGGCTTTACATTTTATAGTTACACCCGGCCTTAGGTAAATGTGTTTTAATGTGTTTAAAACCACAAAGTTACCAAATAAAAAAACTAAATCAATTTGAAAGGCTGGCTTAATAAGCATAAAGTTATTTATTCAAAATTTTAAATGCAAGTATCTTACTTCAAAAAGGTAAATCTGATCCATAAAGACACCTTTATTTGTAGGAGTAAACTTAGCTCTGTAATACGGAGATAAACGAACTTTCGGCCACTCATGAAAGTCTTTTTATTTCGTAGAGCATATCTTTTTTATCTTTTTATCTTTATAATTTATCTATAAAACATATTTATTCTATAAAATTTTAAAACTTTTAAAGAACACCCCATATCACATTCTTTATCCTTAAAAACCCATATTTTGTGTAATGGATTGGTATATTTATCAATCTCTTATATTTATCCCTTAAAATTTAATGATAAGGTTTAAGTATAAAGATACTGATGTGGGACAACAAATATATATTTCTTACATTTTTCTTAAATTTTAAGGATAAGGTATGATATAAAGATGTTGTTGTGAACATATATATATTTCTCACATCAACATCTTTATATCACACCTTATTCAAATCCAACCGACGGCACGCCGACAAGCACCGAGATGGGATGAGCAAATGAGTATCGACCGAACCCTGATCATTCGGGTTTCGATTCTGGTGAGAACTAGACTCAAACGGATCTTTATTGGCTCCAAATCTGACTTGAACCTTAAGCTTTCTAATCGGATGAATGGAGTTTGCACACGTAACAACACATTAAGGCCTTATCAGGACAAAGGAATGTAATTCAAACATGGAAAAAATGAAGATAACAACAGTAAACAACTACCATGAAAGAAATTGTGATTGGACGTCAATGTTTGAACCCTGGTCATTCGGGGTCGATTTTGATGAACTAGACTCAAACGGATTCTTCATTGGCTCCAAATCTGACTTGAACCTTAAGCTTTCTAATCAGATGAATGAAATTTGCACACGTAACATCACATTAGGTCAGGACAGCGGAAGATGACCCTCTGAAGACCCTTCAGGGTGAGAATAAGTATATGTACTTGGATTGGATTGAAGAAGATGAAGTATAGAGTATGAGAGCTTAACATACCTCATGGTGCTTCTTGGGAATCGAACTTTTATACCTTTTACATAAAGTGAGAGTCTAAACCATTCAAACAATCCTTAATTTTGTTTACGTTATCCCATTCCATATATATAGTTGAATATTTTCTTTAATTTTTTTTTTTAAAAAAAAAAATCAAAGTAAAGCTACCACATGACAAATTACCAATCCCCCTGAGAATTGTTATATTAATTGTGATGTATAATAGTGTTATGTAAATTTTCTTATGTCAATATTAATTGAAAACACTTAACTAACTTCAAATATATAGCCAACAAAAAAAATTAGAATTTAGGTAAAGCATCGTAAAAGCCATGTGAGGTGTTAGGTTCCACTTCCAAATATTGATTATGGAAAAGGACTAGTTGTGATTTTGTAGAGTCTATAATTGTGTTGTTGTAACCACTTGGCGTATACCAATTAAAATGACGTCTTTAATTATCCAAATTAATCATGATATATATAGTCACTAGATTTTTTCTGACGAGTTGCGACGAGAAAATCACAGGTATACATAATAGTAAAATTATGGAAATAAAACATGACTCGATCTTAAATGAAATCTATATAGCTATATAACTCCAACGTAATAATTATAACATAAAGATGCGTGACAAGAAACATGTAGGAACTATTGGGATTTGATCATACGACCCACGATAGGAATCAACAATGTTTTAACCGATGTGCATGAATCAGTTAGTATTCATTTTTGTAGCGTATTTTATTTAACATAAACCAGAATTGGAAAAATGATTAAAAGAAATTGTGATGATTAAACCGGCGACCTCAAACTCGCAGCAACACGCCAACAACCCTTACCATTGAGCTGGAATGAAATTGTGTTTCGTTTTCCTTACAGGATTAAGTTAAAGTAACACGAATTATGAAGAAAAAAACAACCAGTCACATGTTGAAACTATTCCAGCCCTGTAAGTTTTAAATATACATATAATAATAGTAGTAGATGGTGCCTATGCATTGCGACACTGACATTAACATTGTTTAAATATGTAAGAAGAAATACATTAAGTTGTGGTGGATTGGTTTTGAATTTCAAAATGTTAATAAAGATGCATGTCCATTAGTATATTAAGATATCAAGAAAAAGATAACGTCGTTGTAAAAATAGCATCCTATTCACTCTGAATTTATGACAAGCTTACCTACATGGAAGTCGAATATCTTAACCATTGGGGGTAAGAGCTACTCTTATTTCGTCGATTCTTGGAGCATGTCCTACTTATTACCCTTCGCTTTTTCTCATGCCTAAACAAGTTGAGATGTTGTAGTGACAATCTAGACTAGAGAGGCTGCATTGTAATATATTTGTGGGTGAGAATGAGATTATTAGGAAAATGACTCGGGTGAAATGAGATGTTGTAGTGACAATCTAGTGAGGTTCCGTTCTAAAAAGTTTGTGACAATGTAGACATGCTTTGTTCTTATGTTACACTTTACTTATATAACATCATTAAAATCCGATTATCATTAATCGATTGTTTAATTTTCAGTTTTTCATTATAAACACAATTTATATTCCCTTTCAAATTTCTTTTTTAAACTACTATTGTACTCTACTCTAATTTTTAATGTAAAAAGGTAAATTCGTCCATCTAAAATGTATTATAATATAATATAAATATATATCAATTTCAAAAGATATAAAGCTGTTATAAAGAAAGCTTATTACAACAGTTGTTTTGCTTTGTATGATCAACTATGTATATAAGAGAAGTACTTTCTATTCCTCGATCTATGCAAGACTAACATTATTTGTAATAGTTATTATGTTTTTAGTATTATTTTTTTTATTTTTACATTTTTTGTTTATTTATTCATTTTTTATACCTTTTTTGTATTTTTATATTTTAACCTTTTATTCTTAATTTTTATATTTTTTTCATATATTTTTAAGAATAATCAGATTGAATAAAAATTTTCATTCTATTACTTAAGTGAATTGAAAAAAAAAACATATCTCCCCTATAGAATGAAAATCTTTAAAAATGGAACGACATTCTTTATGTAATGGTTAATTTCATTTCAGTGTGCTAACAAACATGTCATCTTTAATTTTTCAACGTAATGACTAGTTCTATTTCTCTTTTCATTCATGCATACCAAACACCTTCATAATCTTGTACAAGTTCAATGTAATAAATTTCGAAAGAATTGAAATTCGAAAGAAGATGATGTTACTTGTCTTGTAATGCGCAATTGATGTGATTTTCTAAAGGGTTTTTTGACGTGGAAATTATTTAAATATGTCATCTTGAGGAATAATATCAAGATAAGATATTGCATTGATTTTTTATACATAATAGAATATAATTTTACAACATACCATATATATACTAAGCGGTGTCTTACATGAAATGACTAACCTAAGATAAATGAAAACTTCTATTTAAGAAAAGAAAATTGAATAATTTGGAATATTAAGTTTTATTTTAAAAAAAAAAGTCCTGATAATTCACCAAGATATTTTATTTTAAACTCCAATAAAAGATGCCACCTTTAAATTCTATTATTGGTTTGGTAGAGACGTATATATGAATAAATCGATAGGGACAAAGTCACAAAACCAAGGGCCATCTTGCATGCTATGCTAATATCACATCACTTGCCTTTTGCCTAAACTACTTTTCAAAAATTATAATACTTTTTCTTTAGCAATTCATTGCATAATATCCACGAATATAGTTTTTAAACGGTTGAGTTTCGCTATATAATGAAGTTTAACGTCGTAACTTTTTGCTCGTTCCCTTCTATTTTTTTATAAACTTTTCGACATCATGTTAATGGAATTAGGTATACCTAATGTAATTACACTATGAAAGAAATAATGAAATAATGAAAATATGAAATTGTGAAAACCAAGTCTCAATCTTTAAGCGAATTTGGTCTAACACTCTAACTACTATGTTTCATTTTGATTCAAGATACAAGATTCAAAACAGAATATTGCACAAAAGAAAGATCACATGACAATAACAATGTGGTATTCAAATTAACAAAGATTCGAATTTTCAATCAAACCGAAGGGAAAAACTTGTTGAGATTAAAGGGCAAAGAGTAGAATTCTTCGCTTCTTGCATCGGTTTTATACGATCTGTATTTGTCCCACCAATGCATTCCTCTGTCTTTCCTTGTTGCAGTATCTTTCTGCGTTAATGTTACATCCAGAAACATAGCTAGTAATCCACCCACAAATGCTTCAGAAGAGAATGGCACATTTACCATATCGTTCCACTAGAAAAAAAGACATAGAATGAGTGACTTTGACTTTTGGGGTTAGACTTGGTACTTTTCAAATGTGATTTTGTTACAAACAATGTTTTAAAAACTGGTTTTGAAGTTGAACCGGAAAAGTTTCAGGGACCGGTTTGACCGGCCGGTTCAACCGGTTAGGGGATTTTAATATATATTTTGGGAGAGGATCATTTGAGAACTAATTGGTTTTGATAACTTTTGAGAACCATTCTAAGCCACTAGTTTATATATATGGAAAACTCCCCATAAATTATAGTTGTCCCACCTAAAATTAGTGGTTGAGATTTGGTTCTCAAAATTTCACAAAATCAAAAGTTTTCATTTGAACCTAACCCTATATATTTTTATAAAAATGCTAATAAACTTGTACATTCCAACAAAAATAATTAAAATACAATTTTAATCAATTAAAAAATAATACCAAATAGATATTCCACAAGAAAATATAAATTTTAAAGTTCACAAATAATAAAAAATAACAATAAAGTATACACATATAATAAAAATAATTCAAAAAAAATAAAAATAAGAAAATCGGTTGAACCGGACCGGTTTAACCGGGAAAAACCAGTCAAAACTGGCCGGTTCGAATCTTGTGAAAAACCGTGAAAAAACTGGACATAAAAAACCGGAGACCCCCACAAAATCCGGTCGAACCGGTTCAACCGGCCGCTTCGAACCGCCGGTCCGGTTCAACAGGTTTTTTTATTAAAGCTAAAACCAGCAGCCTTATATGTCAAGTATTTTTTTTTTCAATAACTTGAAGTTGTGTTTGACCATAATTTTTATCATCAAAACATATAGATTACAATAGATTACAATTAGCACACTTTGGGGAAGAAGTGAAAGTTTAGGTCTTCATATCCATCCGCTTTTAGCATTTAAGTGGACGTGTAGATGTATATACATCTGTAAGGTTAATCATATTCATCCTAGTTAAAATAAACTCAAGGGTCAATCTTGTAAATATGTAAGGTCGGGTTTAGAGTCAGTGTCATTAACTCGTCATTAGAGGAAGCGTTATTTCAAGTATGAACGTGTCGTACAAGCCTGTACACAAGTCGAACTCAAGATTAAGAAATCAATTAAGATTATTCGTCGAATTGCTGTTGAAATCATATTGTGGATTTATGAATCTCCAACAACTTACATTACAATAAACAAATATAATCAAGAGAATGACACAATGAGGATGTTGATCATGATACTCTCATTGCTCATGCTTCATGTCAAATTGTCAAGTGTGCCGCCGTAGGAGGAAGTTGGTCCCTCCTCCAACGTAGCATTGGCATCGCCGACATGCAACTTCTACCGACTGACCATGTCATCATCTATGACCGGATAGACTATGATCGTTCCAACATATCACTTCCAGATGGGAAGCGCTGCAATGATTAAGGGACCAAGCTCTCAAGATAGACTGCACAAGTCACTATGTGGAGTACAATGTTGCAACAAACGTCATTCATCCCCTCACGGTGCTCACTTATGTGTGGTGTTCTTCGGACCCGTTAGTGTTTGATGGGAGCCTCGCTTAGACCGGGGGTTATAACGATGGCGAGTTGGTGGTTAGAGTTTTCAACAACTCTAACCAAAAAATGGCCGAGAAGAGATCCAATTCAGGCTGCTTCGGAAAAGGTGGTATGCCACCAACCACATAGTGCCGGATGGTTGGCAAATTGTCATCGGTGGTCGGTCGTGGAAAATGACATCGTAGAATACTTCTTGGTTGTGGTTTCTAAAAGAGATATATGATCCACCCAAAGTGATATGTCATATGTACCTAGTGAAGCCTCTTTTAGAAACCACAACCAGGAAGTCTTCTCCGATGCCATTTTTCCGCGACCGACCATCGATGACAATTTGTCGACCGTCCGGCAGTATGTGGTTGGTGGCATACCACCATTTCCGAAGCAGTACGAATTGGATCTCTTCCCAGCCATTTTTTGGTTAGAGTTGTTGAAAACTCTAACCACCAACTCGCCATCGTTATAACCGCCGGTCTGAGCGAGGCTCCCATCAAACACTAACGGGTCCGAAGAACACCACACATCGGTGAGCACCGTGAGGGGAAGAATGACGTTTGTTGCAACATTGTACTCCACATATTGACTTGTGCAGTCTCTCTTGAGAGCTTGTTCCCGTGAATCATTGCAACGCTTCCCATCTGGAAGTGATATGTTGGAACAACCATAGTCGATCCGGTCATACATGATTACATGGTCAGTCGGTAGAAGTTGTATGTCGGAGATGCCAATGCTACATTGGAGGAGGAACCAACTTCTGACGACAACGACGCACTTGGCATGAAACATGAGCGGTGAGAGTATTACAATCAACATCCTCATCGTGTCAATCTCTTAATTATATATGTGTTTTTAATGTAAGTTTATTAATTGTAGCGTTGTTTATATAATGTTTGGAGTGTTTAGCTTTCTCGTTCTTTTTAATAAAACATTAAATTATTAGAGAATCATAAGTCCACACATCCACAAGTGCTAAAAAGAGATGTATATACATCTAACACGCCCACTTAAATGCTAAAAGGAGATGGATACGAAGGCCTAAATGTTCACTTAATCCCCAAATTGTGGTAAGTGTAATCTATATGTTTTGTTGATATAATTTATGGTTTAGGGTGTCATAAAACCTGCATTTTTTTTTTTTTTTTGGTAAAACATAACACAGAGCATGGCATTTTGGAAGATTAACCCTTTGACCTCAAAACCCAGCTTTCTATTTTCAGAAGGTTTGAGTTTTGAATTATGAGGTATAATCCGCTACTTTTCAAATGCAAATTTGATTGATTTCCTTTCAACTGTCAAACCTTTTATGTTTCTATGTGGATCATTTAGCCATTTTGACCTTAAAAGAAGAAAAGTCAGCACCTTTAATTTTAACAAAAGAATGGACTTTGTAGAAATTCTTACCCATCTGGCTTTTGTGTGGACAGGACCATAACTCCTAATAGCAGCATACTCATTGAAATACTGCGGTATCGATAACCCCATGAAAATCGAGAATCCAAGAATAAACTTTACTCTGAAACTGTTTAGATTACAAAATTGTAGAAACCCAAGACCTGCTGAGCCTGTTTTCATGCAAAAATTACAAGAAAGTCATCCTCCTGAACAAACAGAAAATCAATCGAAAAAAGCAACTAGCACAAAGCTTAATTTAATGCATACCCACATAGGCGAAGAAAAGGCAATACAATGCTGCAACAATAGGTGCTGGAATGGATGCAAACACAGCCCCAAACTTTCCTGCAAATCAAAACCGTTTTACAAGAAATCAAGAAAAGGAATGTTCGATCAAAACATGTAGAAGAGAAGGTTGATTATTAGTTTATTACCAAGAATGGAAAAAAATATCATGAAGCCAGCAGAAATCTGCACGACCCTTCTGCTACCAACACGTGTTAAACCAAGTAAACCGGCATTCTCACTGCATACATTCGGGAAATGGATAAGAATCTGATAGGATCAAGAAATGCAAAAGGGACTGATTTGAAATTATTAATTGTTAATCAAATGATTAACAACACACTAGCCAATTCGAGAATGGCCAAACTCCAACTTACAAAATGTAAACCATATTCAAAAATAACCAGACACCAACTAGAACAGAAAATGCAGTACTTAAAGGTAAATTTAGCAGTTACTACTCCTAAAATTCAGCCCCTAACATTCAGCCCCTAATGTTCAGCCCCTAGCATTTAATCCCCAACTGTTTCAGCCCAAAACATTTGCTTCTCATTGACTGGGTCCAGGGATTTACTAAACAGATAAGGGTTGGACTCAGACGGGTCGACCCGACCCTTCTTGTGGGGAATCGTATCAGAATCTTGGAAAGAAATCTTGATGTGTTATATGAACCAAAGGTTACTTATGAACAGATTAGTTTGGGTTATGGTTTATTCTAATTGGTGAAGTTAATAAAATTATTTGAAAAAAGAAACAGATCAAATGGGTCAAACGGGTTGAAAGGTGATCAAGGTGTATATTTTTAGCGTACATCCCCCTAATTCCTTTTGTTTCACAACACTATATTATCGATGTAATAACATAGCTTACACGGATACAGATGAACCATTTCCTGTCCCAAAGATTCCCGAAAGCAGAACGCCAACTCCCTTCAGAAACATGAAAAAAGATCAGTAAAAAACTTGAAAACACTGTTAAAATCATAAATCAAACTCCCAAGAAAAGTATTCAATTTTAATGCATACGCCAATACCTGCCAACCAATGCCACGACTAAGAACAGAAGCTGGCATAGGAGTTGCACTTGCATACCTAGCTACTGCAATGAACGCGCCAGTAGACTGGTGAAAAATAAATAAAAGAAGTTAACAAATATTGATGGTTATCTTGTAAAAGAAAGAGAAACATTAACGTTAAACAACCTCGACTAGAGCAACAAACGAAGCAGCCATCATAGCAAAAGCTTCTCCAGCATCAAATGTTGGAGCTCCCCATTGAAACGGATAAGGAACACGTATCCTATAAATTAACTTCTTCTCTAAGAATATTGTAGAATGTAACGACTATAAAAATGACAATTTATGGAGAACATATACCAAGGCGCAGCGCCTATGATTCCAGCACGGTCAGTTCTACAACTTAGCTGAGTTTTGTCAGATGTGTTCTTGTAGGCCCCAGCAACAGTGAGTAAGTGAGCGTATATCCACACAATTACCACCGAGAATAAAACAGCAAACCGGTCATATACATGACTTTTTCCCTTCATAAGATGGGGTATGTACTGCAATAAACATCATCCGAGTTTAACATTAGTGTTGACTTTCTCCTCCAAATGACCAATTTGGAGTATAATAGAGGTGGAAAAATGGGCGGGTCGGGTTGGGTAACAGCTCAGAATGGGTCCAGTCAGCCCAACCTACAAGCATTTTTATTTTCTTTCTTTTTTAAGCTCTATAACTAATTAGTTTGTAAACTCGATACAGATTATGAAAAAAGCTATATTGTTACCATGATAATCAAAACTTAAAAATATAACAATTTGGGAGGTTTTACCTGTTTTATACACACTTTGTGTGACTCCTAACCTGTTTGACCCATTTCACTATAGCTACTTATAAAAATTACCCATTAGAGAAAAGTAATACCAAATCGAGGAATAAAACTCGTATACCACACTCTCAACTAGTTTGACCCGTTAGCCAAATTCACCTGCTAATCCACTATTAATGAGTAGAAATTTGCCTCTTTTAGTATAGACTATAGAGTTAAAGAACATTACCTGTGAGAAAATTAACAGAAAAACGATCTGTGGCAGTCCAATCTCAATACATCTCGCAACCTACAGAAAATAATGCAACTATATAAAACTAGTATTTTTTTAGGCACAATTAGCATCATCATATATATATCCTCACACACATATCATATTACATAATTATATGTGCATACCAAGGGAAAACCAAACTCATATAATCCAAAACCGGTTAGAGCGACCAATGGAACAGCAGACAATGGACTCATGAACCTGAAATTGGAAAAACCGAAATGCATTGAAGTAAAAAATTCTGAATACTCAAATAAGATAAAATTTGTAACTTGATTCATAACTAACCGAGTGATATTACGCCAAAGTCCACTAAAACCAAGCACAATTTGAAGAGTTGAAGCAACAATCAGAGCGCCTTGGGTGCCTCTCATAATCCTCTCAAATTTCTATATAATCATTAACATGTTTGGAATAAATTGGATTTCATTTTAAAGAAGTGCCACCTATAAATTTCATTAAAAGTTGTTGGTGTAACCACCTCTTGAGGATCCACAATGTCACTATATCGATCGGCCAATATGATTGAAATTGTAGTAGGTACGAAAGTGTATGATCCCCCGATGACAGCTGGCAACCGTGTCCCAAAAAGTGTTTGTGTCAACGTATTCAAACCCGCAACAAACAGTAGTGTCTGAATCATCTTTGCTTTTTCTTCCTAATATAACAAAAAGAAACCAATCCATGTAGTTGAATTAAATCAGCAAACAAAATACTAAAGTTTATAACAAAAAGAAACCAATCCATGTAGTTGAATTAAATCAGCAAACAAAATACTAAAGTTTATAACAAAAAGAGAGCACCAGTTATCAAGATTTTGTGAAAACTGGAAAGACTTACATTCCCTCCACCCATTTGAGGAACAAGAGTTGTTGGAATGAGAACTGTTGTTCCAAGCATCACAATATAATGCTGGAAACCTAAGAGTATTGCCTCAGCTGCATTAAAAGGGAATCTTTTTTAGGGTTCCATTTCAATTGTAGGATTTAAGACCTTGGATAGATCTAAGATCTTCACAGTTAATTACAGTTGATCACTTTCAGATCAAAGTATTTTCAGGGTTACCAAAACCTTGTAATCAAATTTGAAGCCGAAAAACAAAGCTGCTACCAATGGCTAGACAAATTGAAAGATCAAGAAAGGAAGACATAAGGTAAAGTTGGAAACTTTATCTAGAAAACAACATTGATTTTGAAATTTCATCCTGGTTATTAGACAAGAGGGTAGGGTTTTTACTTTTTACTAATGATATCATAACTGAAGTAACACAAAAAGATGGCATGGCATAATAAAGGCAGGGTATAACCATGAGAAAAGTTAGTTGATTTAGAGTGCAGTAAAAGAAAGAAAGAATAAGTGGAGAGGTAATTTACGCCATGGTGGTGGACTGGTCATGCAGTAAGAGACATTGGGAAGCTGATCTTTAGCAGGATGTGGCTGCTGATCATCTTGTTTAGGTGGCGGAGCTGGTCCTCCTCCTGCCATGCCCTCTTTTTCCTCTGTTTTTAAGCTCAAACAAAACCCCTAAAATCTGCACCTTTGATTTCAACAATATGACACAAAATCTTGAAATAAGTTTTGGGAAATCTCAATCACCATAACCCACCTGCAATTCTCCAACTTTATCAAGAAGACAGGATGATTTTGCAAAATGAAAGAGAGAATTGAAAAGGGGTGTGAAAAAGAATCAAGAAAATCAAAGTACATTCTTTATGATGATGATGGGAAGGAATCTATCTTTTCTGAATTGAATGTGGTTAGGGTTTTGATGAGACTTTTGTTTTAAAAAAAGGAAAAGTTGAAAGCAGCTCTCTTCTCTCTGTCTGTCAACTTTTACTCATCTCTGCACTTGGTACAGCCATGCACTAGCAAAGCATGATTAAATGAAGAAACAATTAATACTTTTGATTGTTACTTGAATCTTATCTAATCCAAATTTGTAACTAAAAAAGTGACGTTGTAAATGAAAATAAGTCTTCCTAAATGCAAGTTTATAAGTTCAAAAAATTAATATCTATCACACCTAATTC
Organism: Deinandra increscens subsp. villosa; assembly: GCA_039602395.1. Classification (NCBI taxonomy): domain Eukaryota; kingdom Viridiplantae; phylum Streptophyta; class Magnoliopsida; order Asterales; family Asteraceae; genus Deinandra; species Deinandra increscens. The sequence goes on along the minus strand of JBCNJP010000020.1, from coordinate 16,335,867 downwards.
ATGATAACACAACATTTTTTTTCTATAGAGAAAAAAGACACCAATAGAAGACTATCGGTATTTATTTTATGCTTCCACCTCCGTTCTAATCTCATATCATACAACAATGACATGTTGATTGACGGTTTGACTTTTAAAAGCTTGACAAGTCAAATTTTGCAAATGGCTATTTTAAGACGGCGATTTGAACTTTTTAAAAGTTTTTTTTGTAAAAATGTGAAAAGTTAAACAAAACAAAAAGTATAAAGATGTACCAAAAATCTATATGTTCATTGTATTAGGTAAATTAAAATCTAGGATTTTATATACAAGTGAATAAACATATATAGCACAGAATTAATCAATTGTTAGTTAATATGCGCGTGACCATTTTACGTTATCATCATGTGTAAGTTACGAATCTTAATCTAGTTTTCTTGATATGATAGAGAGGCTTGTATTGTGTGTGATCGATCATTCAGACGTGGCATTCCATTAGAAAGACAAGAGAATAAGATTCAAAGCAAAAAGGTACGTTTGCATGAGTGGGGGACTACTCGTGCTTTCATCTGCATATATAAATATTAATTCAATATATAGATAAATGCACCCTATACAATCAAATATTTCGTATATCTTTATCCTCAAAAAGAAAAAAGAAAAAAAAAGGGAAAAAGACGAAAATAGCCCATTTGACCAAGTTTGGGACGAAAATAGCCCCATAATTTTTTTTTCCCAGTTTTTAGCCCTAACTTAACGGTCGCTAACGACCTCCATTTAAACAAAAAACGACCGTTCCTGATGACCAACCACTGTGCGACATGTGTCCACCACGGTCGTTAATACGTTGGAAAGGTCGTCGACGACCGTCGTTTTCCGTCAAACGACCGTGGTCGTTGGCGACCACACACGTAGTCGCCGGTCGTTTGACGGAAAACGACGGTCGTCGACGACCGTCGTTTTCCGTTAAACGACCGTGGTCGTTGGCGACCACACACGTAGTCGCCGGTCGTTTTACGGAAAACGACGGTCGTCGACGACCTTTCCAACGTATTAACGACCGTGGTGGACACATGTCGCACCGTGGTTGGTCATCAGGAACGGTCGTTTTGGGTTTAAATGGAGGTCGTTAGCGACCGTTAAGGTAGGGCTAAAAGTTGGGAAAAAAATTTCATAGGGCTATTTTCGTCCTAAACTTGGTCAAAGGGACTATTTTCGTCTTTTTCCCAAAAAAAAATGCTTCAGAACAATACAACCGCAACATATATATGTACATAACGCTATAATAAAGATGTTAAAATTTAAAGGGAGTTGATGACATATGTCAGGATCGGTTCCACCCAATATAGTTGATAAATGATCCAAACATAAATCTGGCTCGCTCATAATACTACGGCATACCACCGTTTGGTCAGCAGCATAAGCATATGTCCGAACCAGACAACACTCTCTCATAAGGCATGGTTCGACTAAAGCAAGTTTGTCTATCCCACGCAGGCAAGCGCGGTTAGACCAAGCTCTTCCGGTTCGGTATAACTCATTCCAGGCTTTTGACACATTTAATGTCAATCATTTACCGTCATTACCCGATATAGGTATCTATGGACCTTGGGACTTGTCTCAATGGTCATCCGTCAGTGATAGGAGACCCGTTGACCGTGAGGCCGCTGGTTCGATCCTTGAGACACCCGATTTTACCACATATAGGTGGTGGATTTTTTCGGAGACGGATTAAACGGACGGCTTTGGTTACCAACACTATCAGCATGTCGAGAGTGTCGTGGATGACATGTTTGCTAGATATAACCCTGGGTAACGGGGCGTTGATGTTAAAAAAAAAGGTACTTATGCCTCCGGTCTACGTACCTACGCATTACTAAATCGGACAATGCATTAATGACGCTTAGAGACAAAAGGTTAAGGACTATAAATACCCTCCAACTACTTAGTTGGAAAAAATTATTTTCGTTCGTACCACTGCTTAGGACACACCCAAATATTCACCCTACATACGAGCTTTGTCGTCCTCTTTCTCACTTATATGCATGCGCACACACATATGCACGAAGAAGACCTATGATGGCTATGATGAAAAGGTCATCCAGATCAGAGTCGGAGGCCGCACCTTTCCTCTCATACATTAACTGTTGTTTCAAGTCTGAAGCCCCCAAGCGTGAATATTGAACGAGGACTCCTTCTCCTCACCTGTAGTCGAGCTATGTACCAGCTAGTCCATCCTTTGCCTTGCCACTTCGACCGGTCGAGATACCCCGATTCTACATTGACATCATTCTCACTCCATATGACAATATAGCACTTAGCTATTGATTCACAATGACTTCAAGATCTGAAAACCTCCAACAAATCCACTACCTAGCACTGGCCTTCGAGCCAAACTCAGCAAAAAGCGACCCGCCGGTAATCACGCTTGAACTAGTCCAAAGTAATTTCTTATAGTTACGGCAAATGATGAAGGACCATGTCCAAGCAGAGAGATTGAAAGGTGTAGAACTACACCTTTCCTTCTTAGAAGACGAAGAAGACCCAATCATCTCCATCTCACCGCCACGCCTGAACTTCAGCTGCAACACAGCGCGCCAAGCACGGTTATCACGACGCACATGTCACTTCTCAACTCTCAGTCTCCAGAGGGGGAATGGATCCCGGTTCGAACTTACTACAATACTGTTCTATCCATTTGAGCCATTTAGATATAAAGAAATTTATCTCTAATTTATAAGCTTCATGACATGATTTTGTGTTTTCTAAAACACACATTAGATAATAATTGATAGTTGCAATTTTTTAGTGGTAAAACTAAGCTCTGTTGGCACTATAGGAGCTGCTGTTTGGGATTAAAGAGACATCAGTGAGTTAATTATACCCCATCTTCTCTTTTAACACACCAAAAACTCATTCGACGTCTATCATTGCCGACTCTTAAAGCTTCTTGAATTTCTCCTTGATGTCAAACGGGTGATGAAAAGCTTTCACATATCTTTTTCTGGAACGATATGTTCCAAAAACTTCTTAAGGCGCAACCTCTTGGCTGCCTGGTTGCTACACTTGAATCAAGAAGGGATTTTCAAAAAAGAGTTTTTACGGTAGAGAGCCTTAGGGAAAAAATAATTATTTTTCTACTGCTACATTCATGAGATTGATGAACCAAGGGAAGTTTTATAGTTTTTCATTTAGTTTGTAGAACAAATAATTAAGTCGGTTGATTTTAATGTTGAATCTGATAGTGACAGTGTTAGATTTATTCGTTATGATTGGCTGAAACTTTTATAATTTCTTTAGGTGAACGATTTGAGTAGCTGCCAATTTGATTTTTGTTTAACTCTAGTTTGGATTGAATTTTATGGACAACTTAAGTCTTTTGAATTCAATTGTATGTTTGATTACATTAATCAACTTGGTTTGGTTTACAAAAACGTAACTATCATCATTTCTTGGTTTTCTTGCACTAGAAATAATTTGATACGGCGTAATTGTTTGGTATAACGGGGGTTGGGTCTAACAACTTAAACAAAGTCATGTCTATGTGACTTTCCAGCTAGGTTTAACTTAAGTTGAATTGGTAGTTGCCAAATCCGAATCCTGGAGTAATCGTTTTTTCTCTTAACTGTTTTCAAAACCAATTTCTATTTACTTGTTAAACCATTCAATTAGTACAATTAAACTTTCCACAAATTCCCCTGGATTCAATACCCTACTTACCCTAGCTATAGGTTATTTAGGTTGTTTAGTGGGCCACGACATACGCTATCAAATGGTGTTGTTGCTGGGGATTGAACCCGGGCCTCCTGCGTGACAGGCGAAATTTGTGGAAAGTGTTAAATTTGTGGAAAGTGTTAAATTGTACTAATTGAATGGTTGAACAAGTAAATAGAAATTCGTTTTGAAAACAGTTTAGAGAAAAAGCGATACTCCAGGATTCGGATTCGGCAACTACCAATTCAACTTAAGTTAAACCTAGTCGGTAAGTCACATAGACATGAATGTTTAAGTTTTTTGACCTAACCCCCGTTATACTAAGGCCGTATCAAATTATTCCTAATACAAGAAAACCAGGAAAGGGTGATAGTCACTAGCGAAGTTTGGGCGAAAAGTTTGGGGGGGCGAAGAGTCATGGATCCTAATCCCGGGGAGGCGGTTCTCAGTAAATATAAAAAAAAATTCAAAAATCACAAAAATTAGCACTACGGCCGAAAAAAACCGGGGCGGTCGCCCCCCCCCCCCCCGGTCCTAACTAACCTTCGCCACTGGTGATAGTTATGTTTTTACAAAGTAAACCAAGTTGATTAATGTAATTAAACATACAATTGAATTAAAAAAGACTTAAGATATCCACAAAAACCTAATCCAAACTAGCGTTCCGGCATCTACTCAAATCGTTCACCCAAAACAACCACAAAAGTTTTAGCCGGTCATAACGAATAAATCTAACACGTCACTATCAAATTCAATAATAAAATCAGACGGCTAAATTATATGTTCTACAAACTAAATGAAAAACTATAAAACTTCTAGTAAATTAAAAGTAAAAAAATAATTACTTCTTTCGTAAGACACTCAGCGAAAAACTCCTTACTGCAAATCATTTTTTCGATTAATGTGTAGCTAGAGATTGCGCGCCTCTGCCTTCTGTCAGCCGTCGAACCCTTCTTGTCGAACTCTCCAAAAAAAAAAATGGGAGATTTACATATAACCCCTTATTAAGTCTTTTAATTACATATATACCCAACACTAAAAATCAATTACATATATCCCCATTTTACCAAAAATTACCCATTTACCCTTTTAATTTTCAAAACCAAAAACAACTAATTAAAGCTTTTGTTGTTCCCCTTTTACCATCTCCTCCATCTTCAGTTGTTCAACCCGTCATCTGGCATCGTTTCATTGTGGTTCAACATATATTGGAATATTTAGGGGTATGTGCTCTGTCTTGATGCTTCCGATCTAAGTTTCGATCGCCGCCGACACCTTCCTCGTGATCGCTGCCGGGGCCACCACTTAAACAGAAACAACCATCAATTAACACTGCAATTGAGATGTTCGAATTGATTCAATGGTGGACTTACGGCAGATGTGCGGTGGGAGGGGAAGAGGCAAAGAGGAAGAGAAATATCATATTTGGGTTTTCTTTGGTCGAATATATACTTAATACGTCTAGACCTCCCTTTCAATTGGTATATTTTCAATTTGTGAAACAAAAAACAAGACAACCTGCATCAGTTGATGTTTGGATCTTTACATCTAGAGATTTTAGTTTTCTTTACAACTGAACAAGAAGATGTAAACTTACAGACAAATCTATCTTTTTAGTTGGGTTGAATTCAAGATAATGCATCTGCTGTTATGAATTTGTATTGCAATAAATGTTAATTTACATCTCTTGTGAAGATCTTGTGGTTAAATGAAAAAATGTGTTCAATTGAATCAGATTTTAAAGAACATCAATTGTAGTTCAAGCAGCGGTAAGCAAAATCGGTTTTTAATTGTGATCAACGTGCGGACAGATTCGGTTTTTGAAGGATCGACATTCGGATAGAAGGGTTAACCGAAATCTGATCGATGGTCGGCAAAAGGGTAATTGAAATTAATATCTAATCACGTAATCGAAATCGAAATTAACTTTTGAGGATCTCTGTTTTGAACAAAAGTTTAACGAGTTTATCTAATTTATTTTTTATAAATAAATATGTAATTAATGATTTCAGAAGGGAGAATATGTAAATATTAATAAGGGTATTTTTTTTGAACGGCCAACGAAATAAATATTAACACACCACAAAACGCTCCAAGAAGGAGCAAACACCAAGAGTCAAGACACCAAACTTAATAATAAGGGTATAATAGTCATTTAATAAGTTATTTTAAATAAATTGGATAAATATGTAATATGTATGTTTAAGGAAGGGGATATATGTAATTAAATTTTAGGCATGGGTAAATATGTAATTAAATGACTTAAGAAGGGGATATATGTAAATGCCCCAAAAAAAATTGTTGCTGCTGACTTCGTTTTAATGTTTCTCACGGTTTCTTTCTAGTAGCCCAAGCCCATTCTTTGTTATGGACTTTTAGAATCGCCCACGTGATTTATTCATAGCCCACGACCAGTGGCGGACATAGGTAGTGGGCTACGGGTTCGCCCGACACCCATGAATTTTTTCCGTGGTGTGTTATTTTTCCGATTTTTTACGAACCGAACCCCAAGAAATTTTGTGACCGAACCCCATAGATTTTTTAGACCGACCCTCAACATAAAAAAATATATATATATGTTTAAATTTTTTTATAATCACCAATAATTAGTAATCATAAATTAGAAATCTATTCATATAACTATAGAAAAAATAATCTATACGAGCAAAAGACCCGCGCGTTGCTGCGGGTTGAAACTTTTTGTGAACGTGTGCAAGAAATGTAAAATTGACCACTATATGAAACAGAATAGCATAAAAGAAGTTTAAATCACAGTTTGTAAAAACAAAAATCAAAACTTGTCCAGAGTTTTATAAAAACCTAAGCTATATATTAATATTATAATATATGTTAGTTTTTAGTAACCAATAACGTTATATTACCCAAAAGTAGACATATTGAACTTGAATCGAAGAAGCGAGCCTCTATCAGAGAAAGGAAAGCCGTTGCGTATTAGCGCATCCGTTTTCTTGCTTGTTAGTAGTAATGACATAAGAGAAAGGTATTTACCTTCACCTGAAAGTGAAGTAACATAAATCTGCAATAAAAATAGATGTGCATACCATTATGAGAAAAGAATAAATGATGAGAAGATAAATATATAAAGAGTTACATAGGTTAATATAGATTTATACATAGGCTTTGTTGAAAACAGTAAAGGAAAATATCATCATTTTACCATGAACTCATCATAAGCAAATGATGATTCTCTTAATAAAGGAAATTATGTGGACTTTTCAATCTTTAATTACTCATCAATAAGAGGTAAATTACTTGGACAAATAGAAGCAAATGCTATTCTATCAGCTCCAACTACTGCAAAGGAATAGTCATTGAAGAGTATTCCAACTAATAACAGCAGTTGTAAACCTCGAAGAAAAATTAATCCCTCCATCCGTAGATGACTTAGTAACCCCCAACCCACAAAACAGCAGAAGCTAAACCATTATACAGAGAAACGTCACATTTCAGCAGATACCATAATTTATGTTCAAACCTTTGTAATGATAGTCTTTACAAACTTCCACCCAGTGCATGATCTTGAAAAACAGAAGTCATATACCAGCCCCTAACCCACATAATCCTACTACCATACATCACCTGAAAATAGACATTTAAAGACATCAATAAAAAGAAACCTATGTACTTGCACATACCTTTTTTGTGTCATGTTCTCATATCTTTGATCAAAGCCATCGCAACAATATTTTCATGTTCTTGAACAGGAGCCTGAATCTGATATCATACAACTTAAACATAAAAAAAAATATAGAGACTCGAAATCACAGACAAAACCAAAACAGAGAACATATTAAAATCGCATGTTTGTTTTCAACTTTAATCCATCTTCACTTACCAAAAAAAATAGAGAATAAAAGTATAGGCTCAGATCATCATAGAGGTTTATAAGAAAAACTTAATTTATAGTTCTATGGCTGCAAAACTTATTGCCACGCCAAAATAAACCAAAATTTACGTTAAACCCCTACTCAGAATAATCTTCACAGCCTTATAAGCAAACCATTATAGCAACATGACAGCAATCCGAAAACCGCAGCAGCCTCAAAGCAACAGAATTGAACCATCGAAGGAGCAGGTAATCCAACCAATCAATATAATGAAAAAAGTATACACATCAAAACCAAGTTAATGATTTGATATGCACAAAGAAAGCTGCCAAATCAGCCATATCATCAACCAATGAAAACAATACACGTGGAGGGAATAGTGCTCTTTTAGTGTACACCTAAGCTTTCAATTTTGATATATATAGAGGTTCATAAGAGATGTTTATGGTTCTATGGCTGCAAAACTTATTGCCATGCCAAAATAAACGAAAAATCATCTTGAACCCCTACGTTTTTCGAGAGCTACAGAATTGATATTATAATATAGTAATGAGAACAAATAAGGCTCAGACCATCGAAAATTTATCTCTGGAACATCATCATAGCCCTCAAGATGACTCATAGCAACGTCAAATAGCCACAACTTAGATCATCATAGAGGTTCATAAGAGATGTTTATGGTTCTATGGCTGCAAAACGTATTGCCACGCCAAAATAAACCAAAATCATCTTGAACCCCCACGTTTTTCGAGAGTTACAGAATTTATATTATAATATAGTAATGAAAACAAATAAGGCTCAGACCATCGATATTTATCTCTGGAACATCATCATAGTCCTTAAGATAACTCATAGCAATGTCAAATAGCCAAGTGGATCTCAAAAATACAATATATTACCTTATATATCAAAACACATTGCTTATGTATACTCAGCAAGGGGACTGTTCTCGTGCCATGCAAACCAGTGTTTTCCTTGAAGCCTGAGAAGTACAGTCTATGTATACTCGTCAGATTCCTCTTTCGATATATATGAAAACAAATAAGGCTCAGACCATCGATATTTATCCTTGGAACATCATCATAGCCCTTAAGATAATTCGTATTAAAAAGTGGATCTCAAAAACACATCACGAAGCAACCAAAAAAATCCAACCCATTGCCCTTAAAGGCTAATCAATGTTTTTCTTGTAGCCTACGCAGAAATGGATTAGCTATAAGTTATTGTGCAGGAGATACTTGTTTTAGCTGGTGCTTACCTTAAATGGGTGACCATCATCTTCAGAAGGTTGCTTTCTTGCCTCTTCATGACAGAGCTGTTGCTTTTAATACGGGAGAGATAGTCTGTTTGGGTGTCATTTTGTGCATAATATGGATTAATTGATGAACTCCCAAGTCATTTAAAAATTAAAGAAAATAACGTCTTTAAAATCCTAATTGGAACATTAGTCATGTGCACCAGTTGATTATCCATTTTAGGATGATTGAGGCAATCTTGCTCTAAAGTAAACAGTGGCATATTCGAATGTAGATATAATACTCTTACACAATAATATTTGGTTCTAACATCCATAAATCAATGTATCTTAATGCTCATCTAACTTTATAGCAAAAGACGGCATCCATCCTACTTAACAATAGACTCAAGTGCTAATAAACCTATTTACTAAGAGTACATGTTCAATACAAATATAACCACACTATATGGCGAAGCTTACATAGATAAGTGTCACTATACTCTTTGCCTAACCCAGCATTGGTAACAGTGGTAGAATTTTATGGTACGTCGGCAATTTTCAAGCATGAATATAAGATGACACATAATCCCCACCCAAATTCCAGATCTAACATTAAAGATGTTTTACAAAATAACACCTACCAGTAGATAAAACAAAGGGAACGAATAGCAAAAGCAAGATATCTGCAAATAATCCTTTAAAAGAATAACATTAAACATAACCAGAAATAGGGACACAACGGTACATACCATTTCAAAAAACACAATAGGAGAAACCTATTTTGCCATTGACGGAGATTTAAGGAATAATAAAAAAACATGAAAATGCTGAATCACAAAATAATACAAAAACTATATAGTTCTAAATGATATAACTAATGTTCTGATACACTATTTAACTCTTAACGGTTATGCCTACTTTAACATCAACCTCAAAATAGCTGTTATGCATAAACTTACTGTTGTGCTAAAGAAAATAATAACTTAGTATATGTACATAAGAAGAGACAAAAGAAAACCATCTTTGGTTATACAAAGCTTGAAACAAATATCAGATATACACCTGAGCAATACAAATACCAGTGAAAGAAGTTAAATTTTATTATTTACACTTTCAATAACCTATTCACTTTCATGCATGGACAATTTATCACCCAAGACATTTAAACTGTACTAAGGCAGAAATGACACACAAATTTATCATCAAAGAAAAGAAGACATTTTATCGAACACCTTAAATGCATCGTAATAAACCAATAACATATGCCTTAAAGACTAAACAAATTATAAGTAAGAAACCGAAGACGATCATGTAATTGAGAATAGTTACCTGAATGCCCTACTCGAAGCAGTAAAGCCACATCCGATATGCACTCCCTTATTTTTAGAAGATATTGAAAGAAAAAGACTATCAAGCTTGAGGATCTAGGATTCTTGAAATGGAGAAGATGAGTGAATCCAATCTCCAATTCCTAACCTTCAAATTCAAAATCCCTTTAGCTTTTGGCTTTTGGCTTTTGGCTTTTGACTTTGTATTTGGGTTTTTTTTTTACGACAAAAGCTTTCAGATGGGGATCCAAATTTTACCACGATGATTCATTGTTCAAGTTCAACCTGTGAAGAAAAGTTCATCAAAAACGTGGAACAAAAGTTTGGGTGGCAATGAGGAAACGTGGCTTAACCTTAAGAGTGACTGGTGATACATGGTAAATCATGGAGTCTCTCTCAATATGAACAACACGGTCTGTGAGTAGACTCATATATTGTTTGATATTAGTTTTATTCTAAAGGTAGCATGATCAATACAATAACATAAACACAAAACAGTAAAATAATCAAAACTAAACACAGATTTGAAGTAATGAAAGAGATGATTGGAACTTACTTACAATGAAAGAGACAATGCCATCTAAAATAGACAGAAAATTAAGCACCTGCAATAAAAACAAATAAAAATATCAAATAGAGGTTTTATAGTGAGCCTATATTGAGACCACAAAAATTACTCCTTTTCTGTCTTCTTCTCCATCTCTTTCCCCTCTATTTTACTTTTTGAAAAGTAGATCCACCTTACAAACATCAAACTTGATTAGAAATAATGGAACAAACAAATAAAAACTGATTAAATGGTAATAAAAGTGATTATAGGCTCATACTTCACTTCAGCCAAAAATCTAGGCAAAATCTTCATGGATAAACCTCAGACTCAAGTCCATCAAGAAACAAAAAACAGAAACCAAATCAGCTTCTAATTCAACACAAATGCTTGAGTCTCGAGATAATAAAAACAATAACATATGCATGAACACACACAAACCAAAAATTTAAACCATAGTGAAAACCTGACTCACTGTAATCGATAAAATTAACTCAAAAATAGAAACCCTAGAATCCAAAACAAAACTTGAGAGAGAACTCACCAAACCGAAACGCTGGATTGCAGTGTAACGAATCTGCAGGAGCTTTTTAGTTCCAACTCTCAAAATCATGGAAACCCTAGAAGCTAAGGGAAGCGCACAACGGCGACAACCCACCGGCGGCGACACACCGTAACCGGAGCGATGCGAGGCTGGACAGTCCGGCGGCCACCATGCCGTGTTTCACACAGGGAATCGGAAGACGCAAACGACAGCAGCGCCAGTCACGGATTTTCAGAGAGGGCGACGCAAGCGGAGATCCGAGACTGGAGTAGAGATTTGTGTCTATGGATGTGGATTTGTGTGTGTGAGAGAAAACACATTATTAATGAAGATGAGGAAAAACTCTAGCAATCAACACGTAATCAATACGTGTCATTAACTGGAACAAAGGTAGCTGTCAACCACGGAACAAAGGTAGCTGTCAACCACATAAAGCAAAAATAAAACGAAAAAATAAGAAAAACCGCCAATGCCAAGTGTAGAACCTGCATCAACAAAAGACACACCCCATATACAAACCACTACAACAAACTGACTTAGCGGAATCTTATCGGGAAAAATAACATAAAACATATAAGTACAACGCTGAAAGAAAAAAAAATATAAAAAAAGAAAGCTGCCAAATCAGCCATATCATCATCCAATGAAAACAATACACGTGGAGGGAATAGTGCTCTTTTAGTGTACACCTAAGCTTTCAATTTTGATATATAAGGTAATAAGTAACTATATTAATAGAAATTAGATAAAGGCCCACTTCTAATGTTCAGGCAAAAAAAAAGGAATTGTTAACTTGGGCTTGTGGTCCGTGGTCGGTCGCAGAAGAAACAAAGAGCGGGAGGATTGGGATTTGGGAGTGTCGGCGACCGTGTGATCAGCCATTCAGCCGATCAGAATTTCGATCAACGGTCGACGGAGCCCGGAGATCACACGGATCTTCGAACGAAGACGTTCGCCACTGTCCGCCGGAATCAAGCCGCCGCCCGCCGGAATCAAGCCACCCCCGCCGGTTCTCGCCTCGCCTCCTTCTTCTTCCGCGGTTCCGCCACTGATCGGTGATCAAGGTATCTTGTGAAGTTGTGATTTTCTGTTTAGATTTTCATGTGGATCCGTGGAGGTTTCTTCAATTGTTCAACAATCAACACAGTTACACAGATTCATATTTGATATTTGTACATTTATATAATTATATGCAATTCTTTAAGAAAAAAACATGTTTATAGTTTGTACATTTATATGCAATTGTTTAAGAAATCAAGTGTTAATTTGTTGTTTTGTATGCAATTCTTTAAGAAAAAAACATGTTTTAACTTTTTTATATTATTGTCTTGTTTTGTAATTTTGTTATCGAATGCCGATTGATCCATCATCGACCCGACCCGACCCGAAACGGTCTAAAAGATATTTGTATATAGGGGGACGATAAAAAAGACAAAAAATGTATATAGGGTGGACGAACAAAAAAAAGTTACACACCCGAAAAATTCCGAACCCCATAAAAAAATTCATGGGTTCGCCACTGCCCACGACCCACGTGATCTTCACATTTACATTCTCTTTTCTTTTTAATTTTCATGTTTTCTCACCTGCACACTATAACACAAATAAAACTTGAATTAAATTTATTCACACAAAATTCTTTTATTAATTCTCGAGACCACAACCATCAAATTATATGAATTTGAGTTGTATAATATTTTCATTTTAAATAAATAAAAAATAATATTTAGAAAAAATGCTATGCCGCTTGACTCGTTAACATATCATTACTCGGGTTCAATTTAATTACACTGTTTACACTCTTTTTCTCAATAACATACTAAACACCAATAATTATATAAACATTGTAATTTGTAACCATATCGGTGAAGTTTTAATAAAAATCATGAAATAAAGTGTATATAAACACCACTTATCAAAACGAGTCGCATTTTGTTTCCAGTGATTGTGACCACCGCAATAATTTCAAAATAGTCATCTTCAGAATTCTTAGAACTACTTCACAATGTCGGAAGATCTGGTGGTAAAATAATATTACGCCTCATTTTTTGTTAGAGAAATATAGAGAAGAAATGTATTCTTTGGTGTAAAATGGTTTTGTATTTATAGGGTTAATCATTAATTATTATTTTTAAATAGGTGCGTAACCGTCCAACGGTAAAAAAACATAAAAACATAAAATGAGGAGGAAGCAACAACAGTAAGTAGTACCTAGCCGTGAATTTAAACCGCAAAAGGTAGCCCAAGGGTTGCGGCATTGGACGCGCTTAGCCATATGCCACACTCAACCCCTTTGTGCAAATTAAAGTGATTGTACTTTTTTTTTTGAACGGCCAACGAATGTCTCGGAAAACCCGATGACTATTTACACCAGTTGAGCTCATTCTAGGGAAAATCCACCTCCGCGAGCGGCCGGGTGATAAAACCTGGGAGCTCAGGGATCGAACTTGTGACCTTTCAGCCACAAGTCTCCCCTCATCGCCAATGTCCTTCTAAAGTGATGTCCGTAGGAATTGAACCTGTGTCTCAAATAGAGAACACAGACTTTCTACCACTACATACTAAGAAAGCTATATATATTGTAGTAATGTACATTTAATATGACACATGCATGTTTGTTTCATAGGGCCTCTATAAAAACACCCTCGCTCACTAACTTATACATACATACATACATATACATACGTGAAACTAAACTTGTTCTCCTCCTTGTTGCAAAAGAGGGGCTCTTTCTTCCACTAAATCCAATTTGGTCCTCCTACTTTCATCCTCTCTAATTTGACCCCACATCATAGTGTAGTATCCAATCCCGCTTATTGCTGCGGCCATTAAACTGTATGCATGCGCATATATATAAGTACTAAAGTTAACAAGGAGGAGAATAATTAATGATTAGGTAGATGTAAAATACCTTCCATAATGAAATGTTTCAGCAAAAAACAGGCAACCAAACATTCCGGCAATTGGAACTCCAAGAGGCTTGAACATAGTAACATACAACTGGCCTTTTCTTCGTATACACCACATATGTACATTACTTTTTATTACACTTCCGAATAGAGCCTGCATATATATATATATATATATATTATATGTTTGCAAATTAAATACTAGACGAAGGGACGGACCTTATAAGACAATTAGTCGTTGAAAGTAGTAGTAATAAGTTACAAATTAATATGTTTAGTTACCGTTAATACGATGACAAGGAGTCCCATGTCGAATTGCAACCTCCAAGCATTTGGGTCTCTTTCTACAATGATGGCAACCAAAGCAGTTTGGAATGTGCCAAATAAGCTATAACTAGAAGCCATTGTCATTACATCCGGACAATATTTTTCTAGAGTTCCCACCTGCATGCATGCATGCATATATATTACAATGTCCATCGATGATCATGAGTAGTGGACAAGAGTACAACAACTATAGATAGATATATCTAGGTCAAATAAATACGAGGGTCAGTCCTGTAAATTATAGTCAAACTGAGGTTTAGACTTAGTATGTAAATGTAATTAGTGTAGGGTTTATTGTGTCAAATCGTAAAATGTATAACTTGTCGAATAGAAGGAGGTGTCGATTCATCAGAAGTTGCAAACCTTCACCATATATTATAAAGTATTGAACATATATAGATTGAGAAATTAATCCAATCAAGGTTAGTTTTTATGGAATTGTGTTTAATTAGTTTGTCATTACAACGATCATATCAAGATAGACGAGTATAAAAACAATGGATAGATAGATAAATAGTTAGATAGGCGGATATACCTGTATAATGTTCCATATGGAGTAAGACAAGGATGCGGCTGCGAAAAGAGTACAACCAATAAGCCAGCTCTCGTTTCTCGATAGAAAAACAAAGAATGGAGGAGTAGTGAGGAGTAGTTGAGTGGAAGGGTCCTTCACCACTGGACCCCTATAGAGCATCATCAATGCGCATCCCGTCACTGATATTATCGTACCCATCAATTGCGTTCGACTACTTGAACTTCTCAAATCAATACTTGTCTTTCTGTAATTATATATCAATCAATTAATCAATTAATTCTTAATGATCTTAGCTACAGTGGCGAACCCAGGAATTTTTTGGATGGGGTTCGGAAATTTTCGGAGTTCGATCGTCCACCGTTATATACAAATCTTTTTAGACTAGTTCGGGTCGGGTCGGTTCGCGTTACATGATAAAAAAACCAACTTTGTGACCGCCGTGTGAATTCTCAATGCACAAAGTAAATTCTGAATATCTCAAATGATCAAATATATACAAATACATAACTAAAAAGTAAAAATAAAGTAGTGTTCTACCAATCTATCTAATGGATTCTTAAAGACTCATTTTTTTATTAATTGGGGAATGGTTATTGAGTTCAATATATTAATATTGTTGGGCTCATTAGTGTCAAATCATTTTTTTATACTAGAAATTAAACTTTTTTTAAAGTTGAGGGTCGGTATAAAATTTCATGGGGTTCGGTGACCAAATTTCTTGGGGTTCGGTTTAGAAAAAATCGGATATATACTAGAACGCGGCAAAATTTCATGGGTGTCGGGCGAACCCCAAGGCTAAGCCTCGGGTACGCCACTGCTTAGCTAGCTAGCTAGCTTAATTATACAGTAATAATGTACCCATAAGTAGCATTTAGAGTTCTTTAATTGTTGTGTTCTAAGAGAGTTTCTATCTAATTCAGATGTAATTTATAACTTATCTATTAAAATGGATGATTTGAAAAATATTTAATATCAATTTTTTTTTCGATTTTAAATTGTAATTCAAATGTATTATTTCATTTCTTAAATTGCTAGTCGAATGCTCCTGTTTAAGAAAAAATAGATTGGAATTAAACATAAAAAAATTATGTCCAATAATAAGACCATGAGTGAGAATATTTTTTTTTTTTAAATAAGACATTTTGATAATTTTTTTTTACCATACTTATTCGGTAAATATTTTTTTAACTACACTAATTTAAAAAGAAAAAAAAACACTCGTGTTAAAGATGGAGACTCATTTTATAATTACGTCACAAATTAAGCCGTCGAGCACGATGGTATGTATAAATTTAATATTAATATATTTTATTCAAAAGTTTTGTTTTTTTTTCTTTTGTGTTTTTAATAATAACTTTGCTTGATTCACGTCGACCACAGAATAGGGGCCCAACAAACAAACAAAACTGGTCGACGTCATTCCATGGTGCTTTGGGAGCCACAAGTTTTGCATCTAATTTCGTACGTGGTATCTTTTAATAATCTATATATATTTTAAATTGAGTTTAGTAAATTAATAATTAACGTTAATTAACTTATCAATTATCATCGTCATCCAAATCTTTTCTTCGTCAAAATACACCCGGTGATAATAGATGATTAGACAACCGGCCAAAAGCTTCAACCGTACGTTGGTTTAATTCCTGTAAAGTACTCTAAATGTGACTAGAATTTGCATATGTTATTTTAATTGAATCGAAAGCAATTTTAGATCATAATTAATTAAACATAATTCATGTTTGCATCAATCAATATATATATATATATCTATATATTATATATTGTTCAAAAAATTCAAATTAGTGCATGGCAAATATTTATATATATATAAACAACTTAACTTAACTTAAGTTTGTAAGTGTTAATAATTAATTTGAAAAAATGAGGCAAGTTGTTAGATGGAGTGATTGGTGTAACTTCTACTTTATATGTAGTAATGTTCATTAGTTTGTGTTTGGCCCACTTCTAGCGACTTGCTAGACGTTGGATTGTTTTAATAAAATCGTCGTTAAAAAAAAACTGACCTGCAAAGAAGGGCAAGAATGAAGGAAATAGAGGGAATCAAACAAGCCATTCCAATAGCAACGATAGGAGAGCTATAAGTCAATCCAACAAACGCCAGATTTTGTGCCATCGTTACCCTATATAGCAAAACGTACATACAATACGTACCTCCAATTATTCATTAAAAACAAAGAAGTTATATAATTAAGTGATAGAAACTTAAAACAAAACTCTGACTCTCGTAGGGAGTTCACTGGGCAAACGGAGCTCCCTACGAGAGCCCAAGTCAGCCACACTTAAACCCATTTCAGAGAAAACCTACAACCATGAGCAACCTGCTGGGCTTGGGTGATCGAACTCGTGACCTTTTAGTCCCGAGTCTACCCATCATAGATATACAATTCGGGCAAATGACTAATGATAATTAAGTGATGATGAAACTAGAAAGATATATGGATCAAGAATACAAACCCCATGAAACCAAGAAGAAGAAACCGCGGTATCAGTTCGGTTTTCCTACAAGATATATGAAGAACATTAATTAACCAATATGCCATTGATTAATTAAGCTAGGGAATCGAATTGATCATATATATATAATAATAATAATTAGGTATGTGTACGTACTTGTTTCTAGTAATGATGAATGTGTTATACGGGAGAAGGAAGATGGAAGCAAGTGCATTGGTGTAGACCACGAACACCCACGGACTTAGCCCTTTCGACAACACGGTGCTAGCCAGGATAGTCAGCCCGATGGTGCAAAACTCCATTAACACCATTAGCATGCATGCCACTGCTTCAACTATCATTGCTGCAGCCGCCTCCATCTCTCTCTCTCTCTAGATATAGTGAGTCAAGATTTTAAATTGGTAGCAGCGAAATGATATATATAAAGGAGTTGAGGGAGTAACCCTTGAGGAAATGGTGAAGGTGTTTTGCAGCAACTCGAGTAATAAGTGACCCAATCAGATACGGGGAAGGCAATCTTGTTAATATTATTTAATTCATTTTCATTTTTTTTATTTACTAGGTAGGTAGGTCCCGCCATCATGAAAGAAAATCAAAACAAAATGTGATTGATAAAGAGGCTCACTGATGACTATTTGATCGATCAATAAAGACACGTCCATTTAGGCGTAGTTAATTCCTGAATGAACCGGCCGGTTTCGGACTGTAGATACTGGGGCCGGCTGACCTTCGGTCCTCCCAGTCATCATAATGTACAGCTCCTTGGCAAATAAATCGCAATAGCTACAGCTTTCTTTTCCATCTTTTTATATGAACAAGAAGGATTAATGTCTAGGGTTACATCTGATAAATATGTTATACATTTAAAAATTGATATCAGATTAGAAGAATAAACACTAAGTGTTAGTTCTTCGATTGCTTGGATATTCCAGAAAGCGTGTTATCACTTTCGGATTGAATATTTCGAGGGTTCACTCGTAAATATCAATCGGATACGAGTCTGGAAACGACCCATGAATATTTCGAATTTTTGAATAAGAAATCGAACCAGAGAAAAAAAATAATGTAGAAGATGAAGTGATCAATCAGTTTTCAACAACAGGAGCGTATATACAGTTTTTCGATAACTGCATATACCCCGCTATCGGGGGCTGCCGCCCCCGAACCCCCGCTAACTCCATCGATACGAGTGTGCACTACCCCGCACCACCGAACCCGATCAATATAAGCTAGAGGACAAATCGATCCATAGTTAACCCAATTACACTAAAATACTAACACTAAGTTTATTAAAATAACTCGAAACCTTTTATTAGAATATATTTGTCATAATAGAAAACCTTACTTGGTCCCCTATATATAAGAATTAAGATCCTCATGACTTGATTAACAAGACTTCTTAGAATCCCACACAACTTTAATACAATTAAATAAACCACATTGTATGTTTAATTAATTCAAAATTTGAATTTTGTTCCCCAACCGACTTGTTAGTGACCCGCCCCAACACATGCTGACTTGCATGTAATCGGGTCCTGAATTGTCCCGTTCTAACCTTCACCCCCTAATTCGAGACTCGAATTAGAGAGGTCTTCAACACCAACTAAGTCCCACATCTATGTGAACCTTAGTCTTACTAACGACTTGGTTAAAATATCAGCCTCCGCGTATGTAATCAACTTCAACTTGTCCATTATCTACACGTTCACAAACGAAGTGATACTGCGTGTGGATATGCTTACTCTTGCCGTGAAACACGGTTCTTCATAAGAGTTGTAGCCGACTTATTGTCAACATTTAGCCGAACCTTTTGCACCTCTCGTCCCATGATTTGGCCGAGCATTTCTTGCAACCATAATGCTTGTTTCGTTGCCTCCGTAACAGCCATAAGTTCTGCTTCACAGGATGAAAGAGCAACCGTTGCTTGCTTTTGTGAACAGCAAGTTACCGGTGAGGATCCAAGATAAAAAAAAAATGTGACCCGAAGTGCTTCGACCATCATCTTTATCTATGTTGTGTGAACTATCGGTGTACCCACTTAGGATGCTTTCTCTTCCACGAACATACTCGATCCCATATCCGATCGTTCCACGGATGTAGCGTATGATATGTTTAACCGCTGCATGGTGACTTTCTTAGGTGTTTGCATGTACCTACTCACGACTCTTACCGAGTATGCCAGGTGGGGTCTTGAGTGTAAGAGGTATCTTAGGCATCCGATTAAACGTCTATATTGAGTATCATCTACCTCCTTTCCACTTTCATCTTTTGTAATAGCTACACCGGGATCCATAGGTATCTTCCTTGGGTTGCAATCAAATAACTTAGTTTCTTTCAATAAATTTCTTACATACACTTCTTTTTTTATTAAAATAAATTCTTTTGCTTGCTCCACTTAGTTGCCAAGATAGTAGGTGAGTTTTCGCAAGTCACTCATCTCGCACATGGTCAACATTTGTTGTTTAAAAATAGCTATGTCTTTGCTTTGTTAGTCAGTGACTATCATGTCGTCAACATAAACTCTGATATAAGAAGGTTTTCCCAAGCGTTTTCCTATATACGACTTGCCCGTGTAGACATCTTTGAAAACCAAGTTATTTTAAGTAACCGTCCAACTTTTGATTCCACGCCCTCGGAGCTTGTTTCAAACCGTATAAAGCCTTGAGCAACTTGTATACTTTATGTTCCTCACCTTACTTTGCATATCCCTCCGGTTGACTTACAAACACTTCTTCCTTTAGATCACCATGTAGAAAGGCGAATTTTGCGTTAACATGATGTAACACCCACCCTTCGTTAACCGCCAATGCAATAAGTACTCTCACGGTTTCAAGTCGAGCCCCGGGTGCGAATACTTTGTCATAATCTACTCCGGCTTCATGAACATAACCTTTTCGCGACTATATGCGCCTTGTATTTGTTGATAGTTCCATCGGCATTTTCTTTATCGTGTAAACCCAATTGAGACCAATTACTTTAGCCCTCTTGGGTAACTCGACAAGCTTCCATGTTTGATTTCAGTTAATTGACTCCAACTCCGTATTCATTGCCTCTACCCATGCTTGGTTTTTTCTTGCTTCATAATATGTTGATGGTTCTTCGACCTTGGCTAGGAGCAATATCTTGAAATCAACCCCAGTACTTAATACATAATCGTTTAAATGAGCTGGTAAGATCGAGACATGCCTTGACCTAGGGGTGAGCAAAAAATCGAAAAAAAACCGAACCAAACCAAAAAACCGACAAAACCGAACCGAATAAAAAACTAAAAAAAACCAAACCGAAAAAAACCAAACCGAAAATAGTTGTTCGGTTTCAGTTTCACCTAGATTAAAAACCGAACCGAACCGAAAAACCGAACCGTTTAAAAAACCGAACCGAACCGAGGGTATATATGTAAACTAGTGATTTATGAGGGGGAATTATGAAACTTAAAACCTTATTACGGTGGATCCCAATATCCCATTCCCACTTTCCCACGTCCTCTCCCAGACCCAAACCCTGGTTCTCGACGCTCCCACTTCTCCGGATCGCTGGAACACCAAACGTCACCGCCATCACCGGCGACACCATCGCCGTCAAGTTCCGCCACCACCAGTTCGCCATCACCGGCGACACCATCACCGTCATTCCGTCAAGTTCTGTCACCGCCAAGGCGCCAAGTTCCATCACGGTTCGAGTTCTTAGTTCCTAGTTTCCAATCTCAATTTTGTTATTGCTTTGCACACACTGTAATCCTTATGGCACAAGGGTATTTATTTCATTCCTAGTTGGCTAGTTTCCAATCTCAACTTTGTTATTGCTTTGCTACTGCTTTGCTTTGCTACTGAATTCAGTGGTTTTTATTTAATTTTTGTTAATAATTTTTTGTTACTGCTTAGTGTTCTGCTCTACTTTTGATGTTTACTTTTATGTTAAAATTTTAGATGGAACCAAGTAGCGAAAGTCTCGATATGAATAACAAGGATAAATCAGTTAATGTTAATCAGAAAAACATGAACGGACTATTGCATAGCAGTAATGAGCAAACAGTTGAGCAAGAAAAATGTACAGATGGTGGTACTAGGCTGAGATCATTTGTGTGGGATCATTTTACAAAGGATTGTTCTACCAACAAAGTAAAATGTCGTTATTGTAATGGCAAACTTGCGGCCAGTTCAAAGACGTCTACCTTGGCGGGTCATTTGAAAATACGTTGTAAGTCATCACCGCTTTACATGAAGGGATGCATGAAACAACAAACCATATTGGGTGTTAAGCCTCCAAGTTCCACGGACGGTAGTGCTACTTTGGCTTCACACACATTTAGCCAATATATATTTTTATATATATAATATTTGTAGATTTGATAAGCAAGAAGGAAAAACACAAAGAGTTTACCATGGAAGAGGATGAAGATGGGTTTCATGATCTTGTTTCATGATCTTTAGTTTTATGAACTTTTGAATTTCTAGCCATTTTGTAATTTCACTACTTTGTAATTCGTCATCTACGTCACTACTTTTGTGTAAAACATTGGTGTTATTTTCCTAGTGAATGAATGAAAGATTCCAAGGCTGGAAATTTGAATTTTTATTAAGCTATGGACCATACAGTAAGCTGGAAAAAAAACAAAAAAAAAACCGAGCCGAAAAAACCGAAAAAAAACCGAAACATTCGGTTTCGGTTCGGTTCGAGCCAAAAACCGAATCGAACCATGCTCACCCCTACGGGCTTGACCTTCTTACCCCTTCTGTTGCGATTTCAACTTCACCATTGCTTCTGGAATTTTCGGCCCAAATTGAACTGGGCTACTGATTGCAACTTAAGAATTCAACAAAATCGCTTGGGCCGTGGCTGTTGTTGGGCCCAGTTTGACTTGCAATGTCTTCTGTTTGCTGGGTTGGGTTTGTGTGTTCCGATCCATCACTTGGATCCTGGGCCAGCCCATTTTCTTCTTCAAATTTATAACCTGGAACAACCAAAACCTCATACATTATAAACTATTAGAACAGTTTCTTAGCTCAAAGTTAGTCCAATCATATTTAAGTTATTCCATGAAGTTCACATCTCTACTTATGACCACTTTAGATGTTTCGACTGTTGGTATCCTCCCCTTGAACATTTCGAAAGGTGTTTTATCCTTACCGTCTTTGTGTCGTGACGGCTTAGGATATATGTTGAGTGAACCACCACTTCTCCCCATAACACGTTAGGAACTTGTGTTGCCTTGAGAAAGGCTCCACCTCCTGTAAACCCATATGTGGATGACCTTTGGGAGGATAAAGCCTTCTAGAATTGAACATACGATTACTAGCTAACTGAAAACCCACTAGAATAGCCACTTGAAGACTATTACAAACTGGACGATAAAGTCCACCTTAAAGAAAAAGAGGAACCAATTGTTGAAGAACGTCTGGAGGATGAGTCTTTGTACTTCTTGATCTATGGGAGGATGAACTGAGAACACAACCGAGATCACCCATGTTGCTCCCATGGGATTCCGATTCTGATTCTGATTTCAATTTATTGTATTAGTTGTAGTATTTTAGATTTATGGTATTAGTTGTAGTATTTTAGATTTAGTTAATTAAATTGGGTATATGTATTAAGTGTAATTATGTTTAATTAATTAGTTTATGTTTAATATAATAGATAATTTTAATTTAAATAAGTTTTTTTTGAACGGCCAACGAATGCCCCGGAAAACACGGGGACTATTTACACCAGTTGGGCTCATTCCAGAGAAAATCCGTCTCCGCGAGCGGCTAGGTGGTAAAACTTTGGAGCTCAAGGATCGAACTTGTGACCTTTCAGTCCCAAGTCTCCCCTCATCGCCAATGCCCCTTGCAAAGTGTTGTCCGTAAGAATTGAACCCGTGTCTCCAATAGAGAACATAGGCTTCCTAGCACTACACCACAATTAATTAATTTATACTTAATATAACACATTTAGTTATTTAAATAAGTCTAATATAAGATTAGTTATGTTTAATATTATAGTTTAATATTAAAAGGGTTTTAAAAAATTAAATTAATGGGCCTCACAAGTTCAACACGTGCCAGACGTGAGAGGGCTGCCACGTGCGGTAGATCAACGCCTCACGCCTGGCCGTTAAGTAAGTTAGACATTTGGTAGCCTTTACATGGCATATTTGATATGTAATTCCTTAATAATTGGACGATGTATTTAGTTTAAGTGTTTCACCTAAATTTTAAAATAATTTGCCCCAAATAATTATTTTAATTAAACTGGTTTTTCGGTTAACCGGTTAGCTTAGATTACAGGTATTTAGTTATCCAAACCTGTTAAGTCAATAACCGGTTTTTTCGTTGACAAAAAAAAGTTGCCAGTTTTTTAAGAATCGGTTAACCGATTTATGCAACTCTAGGTTAAGGGGCGACCGTAGTTATTAAAGGTCCCGGGTTCAAACCTCCTGAACACCATATTTTTATTATTATGAAGCAACTCAAAGTTTTATCTTTTTATAAGTCTCTTTTCTGGAGGGCGTCTAGCCGTCCAGAAAAGTGGTTTTGGCCCCGTTCTTTTTAACCCCGGGTTCGAATAGATTGTTTTAATTTCTCTGTTTTGCTGTCCAAATTCCAAGTTTAGTACATGGTTTTTTTTTCTAACGCCATCTTCATGTATCTTCACTTTTGATTTCTTTTTCTCTTTCTTTCTCTTTTTTGTTTTTATATATATATCCTTAAATTATACATGTATTAATTTTCTCATGTAATTTTAAAATATATTAGTTGAATGCACTTAACATGACGTTTTAACGTTGTTATTTCCTCCATCTTTCTATATAAGTTTTGTTCAAAACTGGATTAGCAAACGTTTAGAGATAGATTTTGTTAGAAGAAAAAAAAAGAAAAAAAACTATCCGGATTAACTATAATGTGTTTTTACTTAATTTCAATGTTGGTTTACTCTTATAACTTAAAATTTTATTACTTTAGTTTAGAACACTTCTAATTTGATATCTTGATTACGTTATTTTTATCAAAATTCAGGTATTAATTTTGGTTTAAAATTGAGCCGGCCCGGCCTGATAACCACTTGTTTCTCCACATAAAGACAGCTAAAATTAAAGGAATAAGATGAAGGTAGGGCATGGGCCTTTATAAATATACGACCCCTGGTATTATTGGGTTTTGGTTGGGCTTTGCTTAAATTGCTTCTTGGGCTTAGTATTCGCCACTCCTCTAATCCTATAATAGGAAGGTGAAAAGAGGGCGAAATAATTTTTTTTTATACGGTTTTATTTTTCATCATTTGTCTGTTATGAAATTTAAACCCTCAATTATATTATTAGACTACAAGACATTTGATCAAATAAACAAATAATTATATCCAGTCATCGTGAATAGACAATTTTTTAGTCAAAAGTTTTAGAAGAAATCGACTTTAACTTGCCCTTTTAGATTAAAAAATAATATATAAAATATGAAAAGTTAGTAAAATTATGTATATTATGTATAATATATGATAAGTACTAGAACAACATACAATGCTCATTTGAATGGGAATATTTTCAATATACATTCTTTTATTGAATATCAAACATATAATTCTAAAAGTTAAACCAAATATTGATCCTAATTCCTAGAGCCCGTAATTCTAAAAGATAAAACCGCGAGAAGTTATACCTAATATTGATTCGAAGAGACGTATAAATTTCACAAAGTATACATTTATGTATGGTCTTAATAATTTAGTAACCAGTTTATGGTTTTGTTAAATGAAAACTAACAACAATTTGTAGGATGTTCAAAAAGCAATAATTGTTTATTTCCTTTAATGTAGCATGCGGCTTGCTAGTTATTGATGATATTATTATTATATTATGAATCAATTATAATGGGCATGATTGATGACATAACCCATTTGATCGAGGTACAAATCAAGTCGGTCTATACGTGTATACGAATAAAACTAAGCTGGCTTTATTAAAATCAACCACAATAAAACCATTTATCTTTCTTCTTTCTACTCTAATAAACAATTACAACTATTGACACATGTCAAAACTAGATTAATTCTCACATAAGTTTTCCCTCCCAAATCTACTCTATAAATAAATTCTTTTTTATTGAAAATTATATCCTATTCTATAATCATGTTATATTTTTATTTATTTATATTTATGGAATCATGACACTCACACATAAATTTGCATCTTATTTCTATTTAAAATTATTTTTTTAAACTATTATTGTTTTTATTTTAATAAATATTTAAACAACTTTTATATACCAATAAACACTTATTTACCAATAAACATTTATGTTGTATTTTTCAAATATACAACTATACAAGCAGAAACATGATCTAAATATTGTTTTTTTATAAAAAGGGTAAAGTCACAAATACCATATTATTAATTATAATTTTAGCTTTTTATTGTAATACGTTATTTCGGTAATAAGAAGAGTATGCATGAAATTATCATTTATATGAATTTTTCAATGATTAGACCCGTATAACATACGGGTTCTATTCTAGTATATATAATGCTTTGACACTTTGACCTATATCAAGAGTTAGGGTGAACTAAAAAATCTTTTAAATTTAAAAAGTTTAAAAAAAAAAACTATGGGTCTAACTTATATCTTTTTATTATTTTTAAATAGCGGTATTTTAGTCATTGTTTCTTACGTTTAGATCATTATGTTTTATGTTTTAAGTCATTGTATAATATATCTTCATCAATTTTTTACGTTTTAACTCGTTTCATATTATTTTGTCATTGTTTTTTCATGTAATAGATAATTTGTTATTATTTTATTATTGTATTTTATGTATTAGAAGTACACAAATTGTGTAATTTCACAATTATGTTGCAAAGAACTAATAATTTTAGACAAAAAAAATGATGACCAAAAGATTCAGTGACGAGTAAAAAGACACAATGACGCACTAGAAAACACAATGACCTGAAAGACCTATTCATTTAATTTTATATATAACAATACTTTGATTATTTGAAAGATAAAAAGCACTAGTTTTTTATGTAATCAAAAAAAAATATTGTTTGTAAAAGTTAAAACCGTTTAAAAAAATTAAGAAATTGATAAAAAAAAATCAACAAAATTGGTCGAGACTAAAATGTCCCTTTATAATTTCTTTTTCCTACCAATTTAATCTTCATCATATTTTTTTAACCCTACACTTTTTTTTGACACATCAATATCATATCATCACATTTCACTTTTATTATACCTCCCTCATACCCACCTCACACAATCATTCTTTATTTACAAATATTTAACCAAAAAAGTAAGAGAAAAATATATAGTACGGAAGAGAGAGAGACACACAGATAAAGGAACATGATGAACCTTGATGGTGGAAGGCCACACCAAGCCACAAAATTGCAGCCATATCCCCCATTCTTGATGAGCCATGTTGGGGTTCTCTTCCACCTCAACACATTGTGGTATGTAGTGGTAGTATTAGACTTCCTAGAATAACTCAACTCTTCACATCAAACCGTGTAAACTAGGCGCGTTTATGTTGCAATATTACTTAGCATTGCGCAAATCACTTTTGGTGGTTTATGTCTGCCAAAATAAATCGAATGATCATCTTAAGGTAATATTTGCAAGCTTGTTCAATTAGCTAGAATCATCTTTGAACAACGATCAGATATCTACTACCTAATAAATTATTATAAGATTAATTGGACACTTATTAACACTACATTTCACCATTTTTCCTGCCTAAACCCTCTTATCTCAAATAATTTAATTATTATTTTAATTATTTTTACTGTTAAAAAAATAGAAATTTATTCAATAATATAATACATCACAAATAAAAATGATTAAATTGTTTAATATA
This sequence comes from Deinandra increscens subsp. villosa, assembly GCA_039602395.1. Lineage (NCBI taxonomy): Eukaryota > Viridiplantae > Streptophyta > Magnoliopsida > Asterales > Asteraceae > Deinandra > Deinandra increscens. Next base: position 16,308,599 of record JBCNJP010000020.1, on the reverse strand, counting down.
ATGTAATGTCAGACCTTGGTTTCCAGACTGGTGCATGATATCAGATTATTGTATCAATTCTAACAATCAAATACACAACAAAAGTCTTATAGTGTCCTATCTAATTTTATTAGTACCACTACCCGAGTAATATTATTAATTAGAAACTTGTATGCAAGATAAATTACATATATAACACAATCAAAATGTTTACGGCAAGTTAGATCCCCGTGGGTATAGAGCGCGCGTCTACGTCCGCCATGTGCATGTTTTGAGCACCAAACCTATATGCAACTTAGAGCTAACGTTTGGTGCATTTTGGAAGTAACAATAAAATAATAGGTCTTTTTTTATCTTTTCAAAACATTAAAACAATAAAAAAGATGTATATTTTTTTGTTTTTGTCCTTCCCAAACAGTAAAAAAACTGTTTTTCCACTTCTTCGAAACAACAAAACAAAAAAATGTTTTTTTTTTCTTGGGTTGGGGGAGTAGGATGGGATCGGTTGAACGGGTCTAGTGAGTCTCATAGGCAGCGGGTTGAGTCGGTCGGGTCAAGTCGGAATGTTTACGTTTCTAAATTACGTTAAATCTAAAATATCTAATAACGTCGTGCTTGTGTTTAGATGATAGGGAAAAGATCTATAGAAAACCAACAATTTTCCAAAAAACCAAAAAACCAACATTTTTTTCTCTATAACTTCTTCATATATTAATAATTTTTAAAAAAAATTTCACCAAAAATTCTATAATTTTATTAGCTTTATTTATGGGAAAAAAAATTTAAAAAAATAAAAAGTTTAGTGATTTTTTTATTATTGCATCATGCAATAGTACTAATAGTATTGCATAATGCATTATAATTAAAACTACTTAAAAAGAAGAAACTTAACTTAAATATGGACGTGATTTATGCGAATAATATAAAAAACAAAGAATTGGCATTCATAAGATAATTTTATATTATTGTTGCATAGTGCATTATTAATTTCAAGCTAAAATCCGAATTTTATTTTATTTTTAAAAAAAACTCGAAAATGTTTTTAAAGTTTTTTCTTTTTCCAGTATTCTTAAAATAATGAAAGAAACATATAAAAAAAGTTTTTAAAAAAATATTTTTTTTTTATGGTTTTTTGGTTTTTTACAAAATATTGGTTTTTTATAGAACCCAACCCTTAGATGATATTGTACGTATTATAATTTTGTAAATCCTACTAATCTCTCCATCCAGAAACAAATTAAATTCAAACAAGTGCCGTACGAGTGCAGTTGAAAGATCCTTATCTTTTGTAGCTAGCTGGGGAAACGTAAAGAAGTCGACATTTCTCATTATTATTAATTAATTAAGGGTTTTGCTATTCGCACCGAGTCATTTATTGATCTGCACCGGCCCTATACGGGGCATTGAGGCCTCCACGCCCCATTTAAGTTTTAAAATAAAATTCATGTTAAATTAACTAGTTTTATTATTTAAAAAAAGACAAACGAGCAAATAGTACGACTAACGAGTAACATATAACGAGTATTATTTTTTTAAAACCTCAAACGAGCAACGAGCAAAGAGTAACGAGTAACGAGTATTATTTTAAAAAGTCTAACGAGTAACATACTCGTTACTCGTTACTCTTTGCTCGTTGCTCGTTTGACCTTTTTAAAAAAATAATACTCGTTATATGTTACTCGTTAGTCGTACTCTTTGCTTGTTTGCCTTTTTTAAATAATAAAACTAGTTATTTGTTACTCGTTACTCGTTTAACTTTTTTAAATAATACTCGTTACTCGTTACTCTTTGCTCGTTGCTCGTTTGACATTTAAAAAAGATAATACTCGTTATATGTTACTCGTTAGTCGTACTCTTTGGTCGTTTGCCTTTTTTAAATAATAAAAGTAGTTAATTTAACATGAATTTTATTTTAAGACTTAAATGGGGTGTGGAGGCCTCAATGCTCCGTTTAGGACCTAAATGGGGCGTGAAGGCCCCAATGCTCCGTTTAAGACCGATGTAATGAAAAAAATATCCGGTGCAAATAGAACAGGCTTAATTAATTGTAAACTACTACTACATTAATTGAAATACGTACTTGTCTAAGGGCATGAGGTATACCTCATGTTAACATAACATGTTAACATGCCACATAGGCGCCACGTCAAAGTTAACACCACTTAACACCACTTAACACCAGAGGGGGATACTCCATGCCATGTTAAACTATTTTAAATTAATTTTTTTTTCTTTTCACTTTCGAATTATTTTATTGACTACAAAATTATTTTTTTATTTTTTTTGTCTTCGAAAAAATTAAATAAATAAAAAAAATAATTAAATAATTATTTAAAATTAAAAAAAAACACTAAAAAAACATTTATTATAAAGATAAACCATACAAATACTTGAGATAAAAATTAAAACATACAAATACTTGATAAAATATTCAATGTGATCGTGATCGCTCGTAGATATCCTCGATCAAGTCCGCCTTCAATTGGTTATGGATGTCTCGATTTCTTATTTCTTGACGAATTGCACGTTTGCGATCCTCGTCGATTTCTTCATACGCCGTATCCAACTCCTCCTCGTGAAATTGACAAATTGCGGCACCCTGGTCCTCGAGAATCATGTTGTGTAAAATTATACAACCGCGCATCACGTTAGCGATTTTGTCTCGATGCCACATACGAGCGGGGTGAGCTATGATATGCCATTTATCCTTCAAATCGCCAAATGTACGCTCTATGTTTTTACGAGCCGCACTGTGAGCTTTCGTGTAAACCCTGCGCCTTTCTCCGATGGGAGCCGTAAACCCTTTCACAATCGTAGAGTATTCGGGATAAATCCCGTCTCCCAAATAATATCCCCGCTTGTGCGTGTTGCCACGTAGCTCAAACGATGAATCGGGCTCACGTCCCTCGATGATATCATCCCAAATGGGTGATCGATCCAACACATTGATATCGTTGTTCGACCCAGCCACACCAAAATATTGGTGCCAAATCCACATGTCGTACGAAGCAACGGCTTCTAGCATTATGGTTGGATGGCCATGATCACCCCGCATAAACTGACCCCGCCAAGCGTTGGGACAGTTCTTCCACTCCCAATGTGTGCAATCGATGCTACCGAGCATCCCACGAAAACCCCATTTCTGCTCGTGAAACTCGTACAACTGTCTAATATCGCTAGCAGTGGGTCGACGTAAATATTTTCTTCCATACAAGTTGTAAAGACCTAATTTTAAAAATACGTATGAGAATAAAACAAACATGGTATTTATAAAAAATAACTAAACAAATGTTGTACGATAAGTATTACCTTTACAAAACTTTTGAACGCACGTCCTAATTGTCCGATCGGACATCCTTATATACTCGTCGAATGAATCACCCGTAACACCGTAAGCCATAAC
>JBCNJP010000020.1:16286717-16304717 GCA_039602395.1 Deinandra increscens subsp. villosa | reverse complement strand
TTTTATTAGCGATAATTTTATTTTTTGTTTAACGTTGTTTCACAGTCATTTTGTATTTTTATTTTCTTTACGTTTTGTATTAACAATACAATTGTTTTGTGTACTTGCGTTATCTCTACGGCAACATACGGATATCTAGTGATTAACAAAAGACATGTTAATAATATATCCTAAATAACTAATCAAAATAACTATGAAATTTACGACATTTGATGGGGGTTAAATGATTATTGTTAAATTACACAATCAAATCCTCTATTCTAAAAGAACTTTATCATATATTATTTGTCCTAGTTAGTAACATAAATAAAGTTACATAAATAGTTCATGTGATCGATAAGGTCGTATTATATATTTGATCATTCTTTTCAGAAATTACTAATATGATTCCATTAGTTCGTTCATCAATAATATATCTGATCAATCTCACTAACAAATATTAGAATTAGAAGTTATGACTAATAAAAATAGTGATCACCTTCACAGTAGACTTTACAAAATAAATAATAATAATAATACTTTCACTTCTTAGTAATGAAGGTAGTGATTACATTTATAATATTCTTACTAATAAGATACTTTAGCACCTCTTCACATAGATCTCACAAGTAACGTAGTGATCACTTGTCTCATTGATGTGTTGGTGATGTGTACATGATAGTTGGCATCTAGTTATGAAGTTTTATCCTAAGTTTGCGTGGAATATGATTACTTTGTCCACATGAGCCTACTGGTATATTAATGTTAGATAAGACTCTGCCTTTAGAAGTTGTAAGGTTTCAAACTATATTATAGACACAAAATTGTTGTTAAAAAAATATAGAAGAAAGTGCAAATTTTTGGTTTTTGGACGTGTCAACATGAGGTGAATTGTAAGTTTCAATGAAAGAAAAGTAGAAAATGAAATTTATCATAGTCTACGTGATCGAATCCATCGTAGTTTATGGTGATAGGTCAACATAACACTGGGTCTTGTTAAACCACAGACCACTAGGGTATTAGTGTAGATGTTTTAGTCCACCGTAGTCTACAGTAGACTCGTCATGGTAAATAGTGTACCTGTGAAAATTGTAGTTTTAATTAATTTGGTCATCAAAGACATCAAAGTTTGGAGCAAAGTTTGGTTTGATAATCGTTGTAATCGTCGTGTTGACTGGACTAATTGTATGATCATGTAATCTATGTTTTCCTCTTGGGGCTTTGTACTGTTGGGATTTTTGCCCTCTCTAGCTCCTGGCTAGAGGGTCCCCTGGTGTTTAATATATTTATAGCCGTTCCAAAAAAAAAAAATTGGTGACGGTTTGTAAAGAAAAAATGCTAGGGTTTTGACATTATCATCCTGGCGACTAGAGGAGAAGAGATGACAACTTTTGACACATAAAAAGTGATCTTTAACTATGGGTGAGAAAAAAAAAAAAAAAACCCAAACCAAACTAATAAGCGACAGTTTGGTTTGCAATATACTTAAAACCGAAAATTTGCATTGTTTTTTTTTTTGGTATCGGGTGAGGAAAAAACAAACCGAATGAACCGATCTATATAAGTTTTAAGTTTATATAGACATTTAAGTAAGTAATTTAAGTAACTTGATTACAATAGGTAACGAGTTATTGTCCAGCTGATTTGGTAGTTACAATTGTAACTTATATATTGATTAGGTTAGTAACCCGTGTATTACACGGTTTGAATAAATATTCATAATATGAGATAACTATAAAAAAAATTGATATGAGATTTAAAAAGGGTGCTACTATTCGTACCCCCCTTATAATTGAATTTTACTTGTTGCACCCCCTCCCCCAACTTATAGATAATTACCACTCAAACCTTTTGATTTTAATTTGGTATATTTTAACCAATAATTTTTTTTAAACAGTTTTTTTTTACAAAAAACTACAAAAAAATTATAAAAAATAATTATGTTTTTTTAAAACTGAGCGTTCTTTAAAAAACTAAAAGAAAACTGTTTAAAACGTTTAAAAACTTTTTAAAAAGTTTTTTACAAAACTGTTTAGAAAACTTTTAAAAACGTTTTTAAAAATAACAGTATTAAAAAATGTTTTTAAACAGTTTTGAAAAATGATTATAGTTTTTAAGTAAAAAATAAAACTGGTAATTTTTTTTTATTGTTTAAAAAACGTTTTTTTTAAAAAGTTGTTTAAAAAACGTTTTTTTAAAAGTTGTTTAAAAACCTTTTTTTAAAAAGTTGTTTAAAAAACGTTTTTTTAATGTTAAGAAAAACATTTTTATAAAAAATCTGTTTAAAACGTTTTTTTTTCTAAAATGAAAAAAACTCTTTAAAAAACTGTTGAAAAAAACTTGAAACGTTTTTTAAACAGTTTTAAAAAAATGATTATCTTTTTTGTTATTTTATTTTAAAAAACTGTTTAAAATAAACGATTTTTATAAACATAATTTTATATGGGTGGAATATGATAATTTTTAAAATAAAATCTCAGGGGGGGGGAGTGCAACAAGTAATTAGGGGGGGTACGAATAGCCTATCCCTTTAAAAATTGTGAATGATATAACTGTGAGATCATATCAAATAGTTATTTATAGCAGCTAAGTAAAAAGTATATTTTTTTATATAATATAGTAAATTAGAGTATTCCGTATATCACAAATGAAAAATAAATTGCTTAATGGTTTAATTTAAAGTAGTGTAGATAATTACAATAATAAAAGTGTTATCATTATTTAGGATTACTTGAAATTTCAGAGAATGCTAAAGGATAATTAAAATATGTTGGAGATGATAATTGAACTCATTAAAGTTATTTTTCACAACATAAAAGGGTGTTTGACATTCTAATATTTTAATTGAATAAATTAATCACCCTAATATATAATTTTTTTTAATTAATAAATATTAGTAATTATTATTAAGAATTCGAAATTTGACTATTACATCTCTTAATATTAGAAAATTCAAATAATTTATGTAAATTTTGTAAGTTAATTAATAAATAATTTATGTACATATATACTTAAAAATATTAATAACTATATATAATTAATATTAATTAAATGTAATGTTAAATTATAGATTTAGAAAGTTGAAATATTAAATTTAGAAAATTTTAAATTCTTAAATGAAGAAAATTTAAAATTGAATGTGATGTTGACAAATGGATAAAACATAGATGGAGACCCTAGAAAAATGACATTTAACACCCAAGTTAATGCTTTATTAGAATAAAAGAAAAGAAAATATTAGATCAAGTTAATGCCTAAAAAAATATGAAGAGATTTCATCATTGATTTTATAAATTAATAGTTGAGATTTAAGTGCAATAGAATAGAAAAAAATAAGGAGAGTGGGATATTTTTTGTATAGCATTTTTTGTTGACTTTTTAGGTTCCCCATCACCCACGATTTATAAATGTTCATAACTTTTTTTATACGATATTGATTTTTTATAAATACATCATAAAAACGAATATTTTTTTTGCTCTTTAATTTGAGTATAGTGTTGATATATAATTTTTATTTTATTATTTTTAAAAAGTGTACTATTTTGTCATATTTGTAATAATTTTCAAAAAAATGTACCGGTTTCTAATAATTGTATTGTTTTACATTTAAATAGTATGACTTGTATTGTAAGTTTTGTTTACATTAAAACAACTATTTTTATGTTGTTTTGTATTAAAAACTACATATTTTTTTAAGTAAAACAACACATATAAGTGTTTTGGTTTGTGTTAAAAATTACTGGTTTAATATATTATGACAATATTATTTTTACCGTTTTACGTTAAGACAATATTATTTGTATTGTTTTACGTTAATAAAACATCATTTGTATTGTTTTAATATAACACCTTACATTGGTATGAGCAGTTAGATTTGAATTTGGATAGGTTAATGGATTCCAGAAGTTTTAAAAGTTGTTATAGATGATTAGGGTCGAAGAACGAGGGTTAAACCGAACTAAAAATGTATTTTGGATAAGCCTACACCCAAAAAAAGACAAAATAGTCGAGTAGGAAGTTTTCTACCAGAAACCTACCAACTTAATATATATATATATATATATATATATATAATATAATATATATATATATATATATCTATATCTATCTATCATCTATTCTAATAAACGAAAAGATTTTTAGGTGAGGTGGCATCACCACAGCCCTCCCCTGAGTTACCACAATGACTCACTTTTCACCAATTAAGGGCAAAAAAAAAAAATTACGCTGGATCATCTTATATACCACGCGGATCCTCAGACTTGATCCTTACAACCCGATTTTAATACCCGATCGATCACAGACTCAATAAATACCTAAAACCCTAATCGCTAATCTTCAACTCAATCGACGCTCTCTCACACTCTCTGCCGATCTTTAACCTACGAAGGATCATCATCATCATCCGAGTCGAGTCTGTAAATGTATTTCCGAACCCTGATCCGATTTCGTTTTTCATCGCCGTTTCTGTGTTATAAAGATTTATCATATTGAACTTTAGTTGCGGCATTTGTTTCTCTTTTATTTTATGGTCGCATGTAATAGATCTTTAATCGTTAGCACCTTATACATTATTTTCATGATTTAAATGTTTCCATAAAAACCCTAACTTTTCGATTGTTTTTTTGTTCTGAAATTCTCATCCTCCTGTACTGACCTTTGATCGATGTCATCATCTCTTAATGATTCCCCCTATCTCACATTTACCAACTTTTGGAATTAACATCACGTGCTCTCCAATTTCTTTTTCCCTTTTCCAGTCACGTGCCTCCCTTTTTCCTTCTTCTTCCCGGTAACCGCGATTGCATAATTCCTTTGCCAATTCCTCCATTGTTCTCTACTTTGCTCTCCATCCTCATTTACGCCCTTCCTCAACATCTCCATACATCTTTACTTCTCGACTTCCTCTATCAGATATTACACAATTTAGGGAGATATCTCTTTCAATTTCATCCATCAAGATTCACGCGATTGCGATTTTATCCATCGGGGATTCACGCGCTTTACTTCAATAGGCGATTTCCCATACAACATTTTCCGACTGCTCCTACATTCTACCCTCACAGGTTCTTCACTTCTATTACTCTGATTTTTTTTTTCAATTAGGCTTACAGAAGTAGGGTTTCTTTTCTTATCTTCATGTTCTAAGGGATTAACATGATCTTCTTGAGTTTGTCTATCAAATTAATCAAAATATTGTCTCTTTCTCTGCTTTCGTGATACATGAAGTAGAATTATATAATTTTATATCAGATCCATTATCCCTAAATTAGTTAACTTTTACACCCATCGGTATTCGGTTTGTTACAATTGGTTGTTTTTAAGGTTATTTTTCATATGTTCAAATTCTTGAAAGATTCTGTATGACTCTGTTGGTTTCTCATTTGGATTCAAAGTGAAACAGTGATGCAATTTATGTTTGAACACTAATAAAAAATAGAACATGTTCAACCTTTGAAAGAATTGAAACAGTGATGCAGATTTCAAATTAGATTTTTCATATATAGATGCACCTAGATGTTCATAAAGAAGGGTGAACATGTGATTGGCTAAAAAAATTATATCTCTTGACATAGGTAAATTATTCTGACAATCATTTAGTTGAAATCAGTAGAAGGCAAAATAGGAAACAAATATTTAAAAAACATAGATTAGCGAGATGTCATACACTGGGAGAATACACATTTATTATACACACATAAATAAAAGGAAACAATTATTCTGATGGAGACAATATGATTATGTATAAGCCAAATGTAATGCATATGTTCTGTTCAGTTCAGTGCTTTGATCTTCCGTAGGTATGAGTTCAACCGCATTTTAATGGCGATATTTGTGTTTAGTTGGTTAGATCGTCGTTATTTTAGTCTCTATTTGACTTCATTCTTCCCCCTTTGTTGTTGTTAACACTCGAATTATGTTCCATTCTTTTTCTTTAGATATTTTGGTTTTGACATTTATTTGACTTTGTTGGTAAAGTGATTGATAGCATGCCTACTATTTGGGTTTACATATTTATAATCTCTTCTACAGATTTGTTCACAAGGTTTCTCTTTTGTAGGCGATTAGCAAGTTATTTGTTTTAGTTGTTCATCATTTGGTACTTACAAACTGGCTTTTAAAACAGGTGACATATCAAAGCTAAGAGATATAGCTAAAATTGATGAAGGGGTCAGAACTATAAGTTGAGTCATGAACACTTTTTAATACCTCATAATCTTATATATATCTATACCTCTGTATTACTAAGACATTTGACATTTATCCCAAGATAAGCAAACCAAGCCAAGGATGTAGAACGATTACAAAAGTAAAAATTTGATTGCTGATAATTAGTCCCAAAATGGACAAATGTGTTTTTTATCTTTGTTGCTTCTTTTTAGCTGTCAAGTTTTTTTTATATTCAAATTGCAGGGTGGATTTTGAAACTAGAAACTTTTGTTCATGTTGTTAGTAGAGCATTGGTAACCATAACCAATTTCATTAAGTACTTTTATTCTTATTAATCTAACTAAAAACTTGAATATTCTTAATGGTTTCACTTATCTAATTTCGAACCAGCTCTTAAGACAATCGAGGAGGATATACAAAGGGGAGCAATCTGACCAATGTTACTGAGATTATTAGACCTTCATGGTGCAAGCAACTTAAACTCATAAATATTGTTTTGGCCGTTTAAGTCTATCATTTCATTAATTGTAGGTGACTTTGTATGCAGAATGACATTGATTCTTGGTCCTACTAGAAAAAAAGGTAAAAAAATCATTTATCTTTGATAATGCATTTTATCATGTTTATTTCATCCAAAATGATAGTGATGCTTATGTGCAATTATGTGGTTTCTTTATATGAACTTTCATCTAACACACTTTGATTTTCTCTAAGTTGTCATAATAAATCTCCTACAATGGCCATGGTCTTAAGGAGTTTGTTCCTCAGAGAATATCGGTTTATGTCAGTCAACTAGACTGGCATATTGCATAACTTGACTTATCTACGCATTGTCAAGGTTTTGGATTTAAATATGGTAAGCTCTTAAAGATTCTGTTAGCTATATGTTATAGGTAATATGCATATTTTATTGGGTGCAAAAATTATGAATGATTGGTGTCCGTTGTGGATATGCTTACGAAATTTACAAGAACAAAAAGAATTGCTAGAATAAAACCCGATGAAGATCTGAGTATATTTAGGAAGGTTTGCGATGCATTCAGAAAGGCTTTCATTATTAGATGTTTTCAACCTTCGTCATTTCGATTTATTGTTAATTTAAAAAATCAATATACTTTTTGTTTAGGCGTTGGGCATATACTTACATATAGGTCAATAGTTTTATATATGGTTGTAATACATGCATGGTTTGCGTGGTGTAATACCTACTGTTTTTTATATATATTTAAATGTTAGTTTAAGAGTAAGATAGCAAGTTTCATGGTCACTTATATTAATAGACCCAAATCAACCATTAGCAAAAAGAATTGCCTAAATCAAACCATCTCTTGAAGAATTGGACCATTTGGCCCACTTTCTGTTTCCATACTACTGTATTTCAGCTTAGATTTTGCCCACTTTTCTGTTTCCATACTACTCATATTTAGTTAACAATCTAGATATTATAATGCATATATTGTTTTAGTTTAGTTGTTATCTCATTTGCTCACTAATACATGATTAGTTGAAAATGAAGAATGTGTTATTGGTTTCTCAGAAGTTTTGACCCCTGCAATTTTCCTTTGTTATGAGTTTCATAAAGATTTCAACTGCAAGAAAAATCTACACTTTGAAACAATGTGTTTAAAAAATAATCGTTAATGAAAATCGATTAACAAAATATTAATTAGGGTAAATGCAGCTTTTATACAATACTTTCTTCACATATAATCTACAAGTGCATAACAATTTCAATCAACCTGCAATTTCGTTAGCCACAAATATATTTTTCTTCCGTTGTATATGTTCTTTTTGTGACTACATTTAACTAATAAAATGCCAATTTTGTGATTTAATAAAAACATACCTATTTTGCAACCAAATACATTTTAATTTTATTATATATGTTTTGGTTAGATATGGTGCTTCTTATTGACGATGGGTTGCCTTTTTTAACTAATACAGTTTAAGATTTGTTTTTAAGATAACGAGTGTACTCAAAGTAGCCGACGTTACAAATGAAAAACGTTTCAAGCGATTTGTCTTGCAAAGCAAACCTAAAATAATGGTAATTATTGAAGCTATAGATAGTTTTAGTTTGGCTTTCTTTTAATTAATATTGTTTTATGTAATTTTATAATTGTATTATTACACGATCAGTACTAAATTATTGTTTTATGCAATTTTATAATTGTATTATTACACGATCAGTACTAAAGACACTCATGAAATAACTATAACAATGTCATGTATCCATTACGAAGATGGTTTTGTCATGTAAGAAACACCCATCAAATAAATGACTTCTAATCATACGCAGCAATTAAGAAACTGGTCTCCGCGGCAACGCGCGGGTTGGAAATCTTGTTCTGGTACAATACCGATTTCATCAAATCTTACTATAATTTCCGATATTCATGATTGATGATTCAAATGTCCTTTGTATAAACTTTTTGTTTTTCATCAATGTTTAAAAGAATGTTTGTTCTTGAATCGTATACGATTAATAGATTCATAGGTAGTATTCTGAATAATTATTTCTTAAAAGGATACCCTAACTTACTTAAGATGAATTAATGATAAGCTTTTGTTTCAAATAATTAGTTTCTTCGTTGTTTACTTGAATATCATTTCTATTGTATCAACATGAACATGAGCTTCCTGTTATGAAAGGGTTTTATTTTATAAGTTTACTCAACTTGATAACAAATATCAGATTTGTCAAATACAAACAGATTTTTTGGGGTGTCATTCGTTGTGACCGGCCGCTCTTTGCAAATCAACGTCGGTTACAACAGATGGAACGAAGGTGCTGGAGGCTGCATCGGTTCTTTTTACACCATCATCTAAGAAAGAAAGTGACTGAGAGAGACCGGAAAGTAGCATAGGTGACGGCACGACTTCCTCTGGTCAGTTATTTTTTTCTTTGGTTTTGATTTGGCTGTATTGATGAGTTATCTTTATGCATAATGAGTGTAATTTTGCATCTCTTATTCTTCTTAAACTCAATTTATTGCCCGCTTAAGCCTCGGTCTTCATCTTTCTTTTGCGTTTTGCTTCGGCCTCCGTTGTTCATCTTTTCCCTTTTATTGGTTTGATGATTTTGTGTGTTTAATTTTGTGGATTTTATCCCCTTTTTGTGCCTATCAGGTGTTTGTGTAAATGCCTATTTTCAATTGTATGTCAGTTTCGTTTTCCTTCGATTGGTATTCCATTTTGACATCAAATGAGTGATTTGCAGGTTTCAGCTACTTTGAGCCTTGCAACAACTTCATACTTTGCAGGCATAACCATGTGTGCATGGTCAACGTTGTGTTTGTTTGGAGGTAAGTCTTTAGGCATTATTGTGTATTCTATTTGAGTGACATATTTTCTGTTCAAATGATGGCCATATATGTGTTGTTTGGATTTGTTTGCTTTAGGTTTTTTATAAGATTAGAGGGAAAATGATTGATGAAAAACAGGGTAGAAGTTTCAAATGGATGGATAGGCTGAAAGATATGATAAAACAAACGTAATCTATCCCTTCTGTCTAGGTTGGTATTGGTTTAAAAGAACAAAATTTTGAATTGCATTTGATGTTATTTTCCTTATTGTTCCCTGTATAGTCACCTCTTGAAAATCTACAACCTGTCTTGGTCCTTCCTAAACAAGAAGAGTTTTCTTACTTGAAAAAATGGGTTGAAGTTGTACCTTTCATTTAAAATGGGAAAATGAAATTAACAATGGAGGAAACAAACAAAACCAAATATGGATTTTGTGGGGAAATCTAATCGGATAGACACCCCCATCATAATTTATTTTCTCCTGGTCATTAGTCATAAGCAAAGGTTTATTTGTATGAAGAAAATGTACCCTCTAGGGTTATGAATATCTGGCATTTTATAGATAAGGGTATATTGTACGTGCATCACCATGACCCAGAGGTCTTTGAAAAATAAAGCTCCAATTCTAAGATGTAGAGTGCATCTAAATGCATAATCCTAACCCCTTTCTTAACATTTCATGTTATCTTCTTTTGATTTTAGCAGCTCCTAATTGAACATCCTCCAATATATTCACTACTGTTATCGCTTTTAAATGCCGTATAGTTTTATGTAAATTTAAGACATAACATGTGAAGACATATGCTCTTAAATGTGATCAAATTTAGAGCAGTTTGCTCATAAAGGTGATTGATTTTTCATTTGCAATCTTGCCTCCCTCTTTCTCTCTTTATGTATGATTTTGTTACTATGTTTCTATTGCAAGTTTGTTATAACTTGCTGCAATGACTAGGATATGAAGGCTTTGGTATTTAAAACCAAAGGAAGTGGGTATCTTGGGTGAGGTAAGCAGCAATGGAAGTGATGAAGAAATGCCTGATGCTATGGAACACATTGAACATGAAGCCAAGGAGGATTTAGATTTTTTTTTCCGTTTACCTTATCACCAGAACCCTAATGAGACTAACTCATTTCTTCTCTAAAAAGTGTGGGTATGTTACCTAGCAAGACAGAGAGATAGTTCGCCCTACACTATCCAGGTAAAATACATGTTGCTTCTTTATTGATTCGTTTTCGGGTCTCAAATTTGGGGTGGGGGGTGTGATTTATGTTAAAGAATGAAATTAGCTTAATTTTTGGGATCAACATGCAGTTTAGTGACTTTTATTTATATTTGATTTCTAGGTGGTTAATTGGAAGCCACGACTATCGAAGGTATTGCCCAATTCGTCTTCTTTGTTTTCCTTTTTCCATACTCTACCAGGGATCGAAGCAGCAGTGCAATCAGTGCTACGTAAAATCAATCCTTTTTACAATCTGGTTTTTCATATGGCCTACATCATCGGCCAACAAACAAATTATCCATTTCACAAATTTACCCATTCTTATAAGGTTTGATAATAGTTGTTTTGATAACTAAACTCCATCTTCCCTCCCCCCCCCCCCCCCCCCCCCTTTTTTTTTTCTTTTTTTGAGAATATGTTACTGTTGGTTTGGTTGTTTTTATTGAAATCAGTACAATCTGGTTTTTCATATGGCCTACATCATCGGCCAACAAACAAATTATCCATTTCACAAATTTACCCATTCTTATAAGGTTTGATAATAGTTGTTTTGATAACTAAACTCCATCTTCCCTCCCCCCCCCCCCCCCCCCCCCCCCCCCTTTTTTTTTTTCTTTTTTTGAGAATATGTTACTGTTGGTTTGGTTGTTTTTATTGAAATCAGTGACTAATTTTTATGCAAATATTGGTTCATGATGATATGAAAGATAATTGTATAGTTTAGATTAAAATTATTTGTCTTGAACACTTAGGTTTGATGGTAGGGAATGCTCTATGATGGATATTTTTATTATTTTTTTAAATGTCATCGAATAGCATTCGTCACGAAGCGCGGATTACAACATTTTGTGAAGAAAATATAGTGCCACTTTCATTGCTCATACACAAATTGTTCTTTATGTGATGTTCTATTAAAATTTGGTTTGTCATAAATAAACTTTTATCCATTAATATTGTTTAGGTATGCTTACAAATGATAGTAATTACGTCCAGTAAAGTTAGTAAAGCATATTTTTTTCAACCGCATGTAACACAGGTGTTAAGAATAGAGCAAACAAACGTATTTTACATGTTATATCACATAACTCGAGATTCATTAATAATATAAAACTAATATCATGTTTTCTGATATTGGATGAAAATGGAAATATGATAAATAAGACATTGAACATTGTATTTAAATTAGAATCTTCAAATTTATAACTTTTTAAACAATTTGTTTTCTTTTAAATATTTTTTTCTCTATCCGGAAAAGTTACATGTTTGATTCAGTTTTTATTATTTAAGTACTTATACAATCGAGTAAACTATTATTGTTTTTTAGAAAAAATATTTTTTAAACTCCAACCGTGCGATGCACGGGTATAAAAGACTAGTATACTATATAAAAGAAAAGATTGATGCTGAGGTGGCATCACCACAGCCCTCCTCAGCATCATTTTCCCGCCTAAATGATTCCCCCTCTATCAAAAGACATCTTTCTTCCTTTATACGCTCAATCAATATCTAAGGTTTTGAGATTTTTTCTCTAGCAGCCATGATCATCAACGCTTTCGGTTCGTAGTCTCCTCCGAAATCGATCAAATGAACTCCATCATCATCGAATCATCATTCGATTAATCATTCTAATCAACAGGTAGGTGTTTTCTTTTCTGTCAATTTATGCTTTTCTTAAGAAAAGATCGTAGCTCTTCAAAGGCGATTCACCTAAAATTAGTCGTCTTATCATCTTTTAACCCATCATTGATTCACCCAAGAACCCTAATTTATGACTTCTGATTGTTAATACTCAATTTTGAAATCTATTTTACAATTTATAAGACTCACCTAATAACCCTAATTTAAGTCTAAGAATCAGATTTATCTTCATATCTATTTTACAATTTCTTGGAGTTTGGAGTTTTAATATTCTTTCTGTATATTTCTTAATTGATTATAAAGCCAATTGCATATATGTACATATATGTTTCTTAGTCAATTATTCCGTCAATTGAAATCAGCATTGGGCTAAGATCCTTTTCAGTTTTGTTAACTCAATATTGTCTTCAAAGTTAAATGTGTATATCAAACCAATATCTGTATCCTTTTCTGTATTTTGATTTGGACATATTGATTACTCTTTATGTTAATACATTATATAACATCAAATATAGACAGACTGCTTTGTAAATTTTGTAGAAACTTCATATCAATTTGTGTACCATGTGTCTCAAAAACTGATATCTACTTATGTTCTTTTTGTGTGCAGGTCAACTTCACGTCGGAAAAAAAACTTATTATGTGAAAACATGGGCCAAGAATTGTCAAATTCCTTACAATACATTGTTAGTTTTCCTTCAATTGACTTTTCTAATTTATGTAAATGATTTTCTTTAGCAAAACTAATTTGAGCAGACAGATGTTTGTGCATAATGGTACTCACTTATAGAGGTTTTTTATTTTTAGCTTGGTAAAAATATAAATTACCCTTGAGGTATGGTTATTACCTCTCCATTAATGATATGGAAGTGACTAATGTGTATAATAGAAAGTGAAGCATGTTTGATTCACTTGATCAGTGTTTTGCGAATTTCAGGTAAAAACCGCGTGTTTTATGTTTGATTTATGTTGTTGTTTTGATTGTTGTTTGGATCAGATGCTTGAGTTTGATTAGTGTATGGGTAAAGTACGATTAATAGTGTATGATGAGTAAATATTTTACATTCAAATCTATATTCTTGGGTTATTTGATTGATGTTCATAATGGATTTTGAAACAGAGGATTTATAATGTATAAATTGGTTTATGGGAACTGTATCTTCTCTTCAAGTTATTGACCTCTTCTTTTGCCTAATTCATCACGTATAAGTTACAGTTATTGATTTTCTCTTATCATAATTAAAGACTTGCAGATGGACGTTCAGGATTTGTGCTTTTTTCTAGACAAATCATCTGATAGCGTAATTGATAAAAGGTATAGACTTATTCATTCATCAATATTCTAGGTTTAAACAAGCAAGTTCTAACCATTCCACATGTGGTATTCAATGAAGATTGTTGCTTTTCATATGAGACTTCTGGTATATTCCCTCTTTACATCCTTTTTCATATAATCTTTTATATCATTATCTTAGGTAACATGTCTAAATATTTTTTGATGTTTCTCTTTTCTCTTTTAGATTATAAATTTTAAAGAGGTAAAACACAAATTCACAATGGCAGTTGTAAGGTACGTTTAAAACCGTAATAATTATTGTTGATTATGTATTGATTGGTCTCGGTTAGTTCATGGCCAAAGTGGTTGTTAATTTAGAAATTTATCATCTTCATTGTCATCACTTTTCATATGAGCATTAGAGTCCAATTATAATAAACGGGTATATTTATTAATCCGTTCTTTTAATCTGGCTAACCACTACATAAAAAATATTGTTCGATTCCATCTTAGTTAAACTTAGTCATTTCATAGAACTTAAAAACATTCTTAAAGCATTTAGTTAGAATATGTATTTTTAATGGGTCAGTATTATATAAGGCCATTGTAATTACCAAGCTGAGAAAAGAACATATTTAAATGAAGAGCAAACCTGGTCGGATTTATTTGAACAAAAAATTGCTGAGGTTACCCGTTTTCCCAGGTTGTTTTTTTGGTTAATCTAAGCAAATAAGTTTTACCACAGTATGATATGTCAAACTGCCTTTGTGAATGGTCCATCGATTTCTTCCACGGGGCAAGCACGAGGTTTTTAAATCCAGGGACAGAGCTTATATTGTGAACTCATAGGAGGGATGGTAGCTGCATTAGCTGTCGCTCAAGATGATACACCAAGTGGTAAACTCATCTATGTCAAAAGACAATCTTTTTTTATATTTATGATGTCAGCAACTAAAGATGTAATGAATCCTAATTTTTTAGATGGTGTTAATTTTGAAACACATTTGGTTTATTGTTGTTGGCTTTTGCGTTCACAAAAGTGAATGTTGTTGACTTTTGCATTCACAAAAGAGAATGTTGATAGTTTTCTTTAATTCTAATTATCGAATTACATTTAATAGAGTATGTTATTATAATTATTATTTTCTAATGACATTTACTAAAAATTCTCATATTGGATGAAGAGGGAAAAGTGACAAACAAAACATTGTTGTTTATAAGTTTGTATTTTCAAATTTATAATTTTTTTTTCATTCTCCAATGTTAATTTTTTTAACTCCAATTATCGAATTACATTTATTATAATAAGTTATTATAAGTATTAATTTTTTAAAAATCCGCCCGTGCGTGGCACGGGTATCAAAAACTTGTATTATATATATATATTGTTCCCTTTCCATTTTAAACCAATCTAACACCTATGCAACTACTCGGGTTAACTTTATGAAATGATCATGGACATTCTAAAATATTTAGAAAAACTCAAGATTCTCGATAAAATATAAATCGCATATCAAAATCTTGTAAAAACTACGAATTGTTTTATTTTTTGATTTATAACAATTTTCCCTTTTACTCAATTAATTATTTAAATATTTAATTAATATAAAATCCTTTATTTTTTTTAGAAAATATTTATAGGATCGTTTGAAATGTTCATTAATTGATCTGAAACCCTCCGATATACTTTAAATCGAAAACCGAAAATGCACGAAAATTTTAAAATGGACCGGGTTTTGCCAAAATGATTGAGATGAGATGTTATATTATGTCTATGTAACAATTTTATAATAATCAAACAAGATCTACGTTATCTATTGGTAAATGAACCTTGGGGGTGGCCATCTTCCATTCATAGTTTTCAAACCTCTTTCAATTCGAAGTTTACAATTTCGTCTAGTTTCTGCAATTTACTTTACCAAAGTGTTTTCATAATTTCAATACCCAGGGTGAGGTTGTTGTGAGAAGTTTAGTTTGGATAAGAAAGATAAGAAGGAAACCTAGTCATTAGATCTTCAATTAAATGAAGATCTATGGCTTAAATTTTCCTGGGTAAATTAGAGAGAAAAACTAAAGAAAATAAGAGATGGAAGGGTATTTTTGACTTTTTATCAAATTCCTCCCATTTTTTAAACCTTCATAACTTTTAGATACGACATTATTTTTTTAAAAAAATTACACCATAAAAACGAGCGTTTTTTTATCTTTAAAACGCGTATAGTGTTGCCATATAAAAAATTAATTTTTTTTACTCTTTCGATTGTATCAAATTGTTCAGATCATTGTGTCATTGTGTCGTTGTGTCATTGGGTCAAAATGTTAAGATCATTGTGTCATATGGCGTTAAAAACCGAAAGATTAATTTTTTTTAATTTTATATATAACAGCACAATATATATACTTTTGACACGACGACACAATGATCTGAACATTTTGACACGATAACACAATGATGTGTCAAAATGTTCAGATCATTGTTTCATATGATGCCAAAAACCGAAAGAGTAATTAATTTTATATATAGCAACACTATATATACTTTTGACACGACGACACAATGATCTGAACATTTTGACACAATGACACAATGACGTGTCAAAATGTTCAGATCATTGTTTCATATTGTGCCAAAAACCGAAAGAGTATTTAATTGTATATATAGCAACACTATATATACTTTTGACACGATGACACAATGACACAATGATCTGAACATTATGACACAATGACCTGTGTCAAAAATCGAAAGGGAATTCTTTTTTTCATTTTTTATATAGCAACACTATATGCGTTTTAAAGATAAAAAAAGCTCGTTTTTATGGTGTAATTTAAAAAAAAAAATAATACCGTATGTGAAAGTTATGAATGTTTAAAGAAAATGAGGGAAGTAGGTAAAAAGTCAACAAAAGTGGCTAAGACTAAAATACCCCTCATTCCTTTTTTATTAGATCAAGATCCAATGGCTGAAATTCTTTCTTATCCTTCTTACCCAAAACAAACTTTTCATTTGAACCTCTCCCTCAATACCCAATCAAAGATAATTCTTCCTTTCTAGTTAATTTAGTTAATTAATCATTTAGACACTATCACAGACCATAAACTTTTTATAATTCGACATCTTACTTGTCCTATTAGTTAAGGTGATTAGAAAGATAATTCTTTCATTATCTTTGATTGATGCTTTGATGCTAATCAATCACCATTATATATGGTAATGATAACCAATCAATTTTCTCACTAATAAGGTAGTATTCTCTTCTTACTAATCTAAATAGTATTCACCTCTAGAGTGGTATTTGGAATTTTGGACGTGGGTATTACAATGAGCCTAAGAAACACAAAATGAAGAGCATTATATATGGTATTGATCACCAATCAATTTTCTCACTAATAAGGTAGTATTCTCTTCTTACTAATCTAAATAGTGATCACCTCTTGAGTGGTATTTGACTATTTGGAATTTTGGATGTGGGTATTACAATGAGCCTAAGAAACAAAAAATTGAAGACAAAAGAAAAGATTACAATTTTATACACAAAGTAATAATAATTATATAATAATAACAATAATAAAAAATAGTATAGTCTACACCAACCTATGTAATAGATACAAAATTAGTTGTTATCTAGCTAGCTAGCTAGCCTCGCTTTGTATCCATCCATATATTATTTTTCCATCAACCATTTAAGATATGATTTTCGAATATAGAAGGGGTGGGGTCGAAAATGCAAATAATACAACTTTGGTGTATGGATACATACCAACAATTAAGAAAATGTTTAGCGTATAGTGGAGGCGGTTTCAAGTTTGAGACACAAAATTCATTATGTTAGGAAAATGTTTCTACAAACATACAATTCAATATTTATTATAAAAATTGTCTACATATATATAGTTAAACCTAGCTAGGTACTCATGTATAGAGAATAAATTGTTTTAACTTTTCATATATACTAGCTAGCTATTTTAGGTTCAACTAGGGTGGGATGGTTTTTCAAAATTTTCACTTGCTCACAAAATGTTATTGGGCGGCGTTAGTCTGGTCTCACGTCGCGTTTTGGTGTGGTATTCCTCCCATTTTTGCTTTTGAAACGAAATATATTCTTCTGGTGCATAAATCTTTCCCGACTGCGAATGATAAGGCCAAGCTTCTTTACGCAGTGGTGCTTACGACGTGTTGGTGTTTTAGAAAACTCGTAACGAATCGTGTTTAATCGTAAAAGGCCTTGTCTTAGTCGTATCATCAAGATATTAAAAGTCTTAGTTCTATTTGGATTAAAAATAGGGGCAATTGTTGTAATGTGGGGTGGAAAGTTTTTTGTGCTCGTTTCTTGTTAGAGGGTGGCTTGTTTAATGAAATTGCTTTTTAAAAAAAAATTAATATGTAATTTAGGAAATATATATATAT
>JBCNJP010000020.1:16183223-16286217 GCA_039602395.1 Deinandra increscens subsp. villosa | reverse complement strand
TAATATTTTAAATAAACAATAATTTCCTTAAAACATAATAAAACAATACATCAAGCATAAAAATAACATTACATAAAAGTAAACCAACTACCCTAACGAACGCTCGTAAATATCGTCAATAAAATCAGTCTTAAGTTGGTCATGGATCTCTCGATTTTGTATTTACTACGATTAGCTCGCTTTTAATCTTCGTGAAATGACTCATATGTCGTATCCAAGTCCGCCTTGTTAAATTGGCAAAACACATTTTCTTCTTCCTCGATATAGTTTGGTTTGAAACTATTGTGGAATTAGATTGTTTAAATAGAAGGTTAAATGGTTTAAAAAATTCAAGTTACATTTTTTAAAAATCCAACTGCAAAGGTCCTTTTGTGACCGTTCAACGGTCACAATCCTCCTCACGTCATTGCAATTTCAACGTCAAAAAGCCACGCGAGACACCGATGTCACACCGGGACGGTAGTCCACGGCATGAGCTCATGCCACTCACGCCACCTACTCACGACATATACCATATGTATTTATAAAAGTTATATTTATATGATGTAAAATAAGAATATTTTTCTAGAAACTAGGAAGACAAACCAATAGTTTTTTTTTTTGAACGGCTAAATTATTACAAACTCCTATTTTAACCCCATAAATTATTAAATAACTGTCAATGCCTGAATTTGAACCCAGGACCTCCAGGTAGGCCAAAAGCTTTATCACCTCCCCTTGACCACTAGGACAAGGACTCAAGATGAAAGAAAATGATAGGAGGGGAGAATTAAAGATGAGAATGTGGACATCCAACTTACTCGTGGATGTTGTAATT
Organism: Deinandra increscens subsp. villosa; assembly: GCA_039602395.1. Taxonomy (NCBI): domain Eukaryota; kingdom Viridiplantae; phylum Streptophyta; class Magnoliopsida; order Asterales; family Asteraceae; genus Deinandra; species Deinandra increscens. The sequence continues at coordinate 16,285,400 of JBCNJP010000020.1, read as the reverse complement.
CAATGCTACCGCCAAATTATTGAGTCAAAGCAAAAAAAATTAATAATAATAATAATAATTTTGGAATGCCAACACTTTTTTGATTTATTTTTTTAATAGCAAATACCTAGATTTTCTAGAATAACATGATACTTATACTTAGAACGATTTAAACACAACTTTTTAATTAGGAGTACATCTTTTATCATTTTTCAAGGGCGTTTAGACGTAACCTTAAATCTCACTCGGGACATCATTTGGTAACACCCCCCCCCCCCTCTTTCGAGTTAGCTTTTGAACTTGAGACACCAGAAATCCCTATGGATTTATCATTGTTGAATGCCTTAAATTCTTGATTTAGGCTGTGTTTGGCGCCATAAGCTAGCTTTTTTAAAAAGCCCCGTTTGGTAATGTCAAAAAGCTAGCTTATAAGCTAGCTTTTAAAAAGCTAGTTGAAGTAGCTTTTCAACTAGTTTTTATAATAATTCCAGTTTTACCCTTTCCTAACTTATATATATTTCCACTTTTAAATTTTAATTTATTTATATACATGTACTTTAATGACATTTTATATTTTTCAGCTAGTTTATCAGCTAGTTCTAACCAAACGCTACTAGCTTATAAGCTAGCTTATAATTTATCAGCTAGCAGCTATCTTTTCAGCTAGTGCGCCAAACACAGCCTTAAAAGCTTAAAATCGTAGCCTCAACCTTTGAATCACTCGTAGCTAGGGTTTAGAAAGGGGTAGAAGTCGACGTTCAGAAGAAGTATACGACTCCCCCCCCCCCCCCCCCCACGGTTTTAAAAGGTTTATCATTTATTGTTTCTTTAAATGCCATATATTATAAGATTATCAGTTCTGAAAGTACTAAATTTTTAATATGAATGGTACATATACAATATTAGTGGTCGTTAAATCACTAAGTTTCACGACATTAGATTCGTGTTTGGGAATTTGTTCATACTGTAGTTCATTGATAAAAACTAGTTCTAGGTTTTAAGAAATTACAAAAATCAGTCCATTCATTTTAAGAAATTATAACAACTATTCCTCACACTAACTGAATTAGTGTATTGTTAACGACGATTCAATATAGACCAATAATTTAATAATTAAGATTATTATGAGTAAAACTCAAAACTGATATTATTATCGGTCAATATGTGACAAGTGAAGTGGGATTAATAGGAATCAATTTTCCTAAAAGAAAAAAAGTGAAAAAGGGCTACCCAGTGTGCAGCAAGGCATGTCTGGACGCTTTTGGGGAACATGCGGTCCATTGCAAAGAGCTACCCGGTTTCAAATACCGACATGACCTGGTCCGGGACGTCTTATTCGACATTTTCAGAAGAGCCGGGATATCTGCTAAGAAGGAAGCCCCGGTTAATTTCTTGTCGGACCCAGCGGACGGGCGTTCCTCCCTTCGGCCGGCGGATGTCCTTGTCTTTGGGTGGCAACATGGGAAGCACGCCTGTGTCGACCTTACGGGGTTTCCCCTCTCGTGGGGTTCAAGGGCTCTGGTTTTCGGGCTGGCCAGGCTGCCACGAATGCTGCTGCAGGGAAGGTGCGCAAACATGAAGAGGCGTGCCTGGCGAATCAACATGTGTTTGTGCCTTTCGCGTTTGATACCTTCGGTTACCTTGCCCCGGAAGCTGTTGAAACTTTGAGCAGGGTCCAGAAGGTTATGCATGGGAACGTGGCGACTCATAGTGGTTTGAATGTGGTTTTCACTCGGTTAGACTTTGCTATTCAGAAAGGGCTGGCGGCGCAGCTTGTTGCCCGCCTCCCTTGTACTTCATGTTGAGTTGTAACCGTGTTCAAATTAATATAAACATGTATAATAGTATAAATTAACTATCAAAAAAAAAAGGGCTATATTTCGATCCCAACCCGCTATCATCTTTATGGACAAACGTTTTGTAAACTCAACTTATTTTAATTTTGAAAGACTCTTATTTAGGAATCTCATGCATAACTGATGGTCTGATGTCGAGGAAGGGAGCCTTATTTGGGATTTGAAAATTGAAATACGAAGATAGACGTCGGTAATTAACCCTATTACGTTTTGTTTTGAATCAAAAAAAAAAAACAGACTAATCTACTCTTAAAGTACATCATTGTTACACCATCTATAGTGAGCGTTAAATCCCGTTTTTCATGCCCCATAGTACCTCCACCACCGCTCCTAGAAGCGCTATGGGTGTTAAAATTTAGCTAGGCATTTTATCCATGGCACCCTTCCCCTCACACATTTCAAACAAATAGCCGTTGAACGACTCTTTCTAACGGGCAAAAAAAAAAAATCTTTTTTTATATTTTATTAACCTATAAGGCTATAAATACATGACATTTTATAGAATTCTAATGACACCACTTCTACTCTTTCTTTCATATTTCTATATCTTTTAAATTTTCTCTATAAATGTTTCCTCACAGTTCACCTTTTGACGGTTCACTCAATCTCCGTTTCCAAGCACCATGGCAAACGTGTGATAACGAACAACCACCACTGACACCAACCGATGATGGTTTGTTTGCCTACATCATTGGTTTGAGAGTGCCGCAAACTCCGCAACAACCATATGGTTTCACTCATGGGTACGATTTCAATGCGTTTTTCAATAACAATATCAACCATTTTAACAATCTCAAGCATTCCAACAATCTCAACCGGTGGATCCTGAAGTGGTACTGGAAACACAAGAACTATAGGGGGGGGGGGGGGTTAAAACCCAAAAAAAAGGTCCCACAAGAAGAAGGCCACCGACACGAGAGAGAAGAAAAATGTTCAAACATGGACCGATGATGAGAAGTATGCGCTATGTCGAGCTTGGCTCGAAGCGTCGGAGGACCCCATTTGGGGTAGAGTTTGCTATATATTTTTAACTATTAAATTTTAGCAATTTTTTAGTAATTTAACAAGTTTACTAAAATAACTAACTTTTAAATTTTAGCAAACAATCAAGATAAGACGTAATTTTGGAACAGTATCCGTCGCACCTTCTAAGTAGTGCTCAAGAAGGATCCATACCAACCAAATGACTCTATATCAGGAAAATGGCCGACATCACAAAAAGTGCTAGTTCTGCAGTAACATTTACGAGCGGATGCGTGGTGGTACGTTGGGCTAGCGGTGAAAACGACGTAGACGTTCAAAACAAAGCCTTGACTGAGTATCAAAGTGAAAGAGCCTCGTTTCCGTACATGATGTGTTGAAGACTACTTCACGATATTCCCAAGTGGAGGTCGCAACCGGATCTGACAAATAGAACAAGACGACCCGTAAAAAAAGTTAAAAACGTCGTCTTCTGCAGATCCTGAGTCTTAACATTCAGACACTCGGACGTTTCACCTATATGACACCGATAACAAGTATGAAGATGTGTTGGTTGAGGATGAGCTTCCAAGACCGCCCGGTCGGGACCGCTCGAAGGGGAAGCGAGCGGCTTCGTCATCTAGCCGAACAACATCCACCACCGCTCCCTCCAACACCGCTCAACAGGAATTAATGAAAAACTCGGCCGCTTATTGTTGATGAGGGAAAAACAAATTAAGGACGTGGAAACCCGTCAAATGCAGAAAGATTTAGAAGAACTTGAAAAATCACTCACGGATAATGAAGCGTCATGAGCACTAGCAATTAAGACAAGGAACGAATCAATAAAAAATATGGACTCTATTTTTTTATTATGTAATTTTTTTATTATTAATTTATGTTTTTTTATTGGAAAAATGGATTTTAATAATACAAGTTTTACCTTGTTGACGGATAATAATACGAGTTTTGAAATTTCCTCACAATAATACGAGTTTTGTGGGTATTGGATTCTAATGATACACCGTTAGTTTTTTTTACTAACGGTGGTTAGTCTGTTGCCTACGTGGCAGGTGCCACGTAGGAGAAAAACAGTCCACGTCAGATGCCACATAGGCAACATACTAACACCGTTAGTAAAAAACTAACGGTGTATCATTAGAATCCAATACCCACAAAACTCGTATTATTGTGAGGAAATTTTAAAACTCGTATTATTATCCGCCAACAAGGTAAAACTTGTATTATTAAAATACATTTACCATTTTTTATTTGATTAAAAGTTGTTATTTAATTAGTTTATTTGAATTTAAACAAAAAAAATTGTGTAATGATTGCAAATGGGCTTTATGACTGCGTCCATTTTTCTCATAACCCCCTTGATAACTGATTGACTGTACTGCCACATGTTATCTTTTGTCCAAGAGAGAGACTTTATGACTAAAGGTAGCCTTAGGGATGAAACCCATGACCTGTACTCTAAAAAGTTTATCAGTTTGGCTAATCCCACATTAACAAATTAACCAAGAGTTTGAATTAGGATTTATTTGTTCTTTTAAAATTAATTAGTTCTAAATATGATTAGCTACATATTTTATATGTTATATTACATTTTATTTCTTACCAGATTAATAATCTAATTATATTATATATATTAACAATATGGATTGCTTCTCTTAGACACATAATGTAACGTCCCAAATTCTCTTATATGATTTTTATATGAAAATGTTTTGTTTGACACGGGAAGGGTCGGGTTGTGTGGTAGTAAACGCACCTCGACGGGTTAGTAAATACTAACATAACTATTAAGTGGTGTTTTATGACTAGATGAATTGTTATTAAAAGATTAGGGGTTTAAATGAATAAAAGATGAATCTGGGCATAAAATGATAAAGTAGTAAAAGAAGGGGGGGCTAAAGTGTAACTTGAAATTAAAATAAACAAAAGAAAAGGAGTCTGGGATTGCTCCCAGACGTGTATCGCGACCAAGAGGGAGGGAGAGGAAGAAACTAGGGTTCTTCACAACTTCACCCCAAATTCTTGAGTGTGAGTGAAGTTCTTGCTAAGAGAGGGCTAGAATTCGACTAAGAAGGAGTCTAAGCTGCGATTTTATCACCAATTTCGAATTCTTGCACCCAAGTAAGTGTGTTTGATGTAGGTGATTTTGTGAAAGATTAAGATATGACAAATTGATGTTATGTGTGATCTTGTATGCGTAAATTATACATGATTTTGCCCCTGCATGTTTGTGATTACATGATTTCTAGTAGGAATGAAGTGGGTTTAGGAACCCACCTCATGTGGGCCGAAAATTGGGATGTATGGGTGGAGTGGGATGGATTTCTAAACCATGGTAATATGATCTGAATGAAAGATTCGTTATTTCTCATGTTGTATGATGAAACTATGTATGTATGATCAAGGATGGTTTGATTGATAGGTTAAGAACTTCATAAAAGTAGGAATGTTAAAATGTGCACACCAAGTGTTTGATAAAATGCCTAGATGAGAGGTGATAAAAGATTAAGATGCTTTCTTGTGCTAAACTCGTTATGTTATGAAGTATCAATAGGAGGGTGTGCTTGGTTTTGGTTGATATCAATTAAAGATAAACTCTTGATGTTCTTCATATATGCTAGTTGTTGTTAAAAGATGGGTTAGGAAATCAAGTGTAGAAACACTTGATAATTGTTGGAGTGAGTTTGTGTAATGTAGATTGTGTTGATGTTCATGGTTAACTAATAATCATGGTAATATAGGTGAATCCGGTGGAAGCTCAAACCACCAACGTGAAGGCAAAACAAAAGTCTAAACGCCCAAGGTAACGTAAGATTTGGTTTAGTTATGCATATTACACAACAATGATTATTGCATATGTATGTGATATTATATTCATGGTAACCAATGATGAAATGTACATGTTGCTAAAGATGTGATAGACTAATGAATTTGAGTGAGTTGGTATAAAATCTGTAAATTGACCCATTTGGGTAAGATAGGAGGAATTGGCCCCTTTGGGCAAGAGGTGGAAGCTACGCTTCTAAGAGAATGGCCTTCGGGCAAGAACGAAGTAGAACTTGATGTAGTTCGGGTGGAAAAACTGGGTTAAACCCATGTAGTAAGGGTGTGAACTTGATGAATTTGTAAAACGGGTCAAACGGGTTGGGATTTCTTCGATTTGATCCTTGTATTATGATTTTAAGAGTGTGGTAGTAGGACAATGGAAGTTTTCATGTAAATGCACTAGATAGGAGAAATGGAAGTAGTTTTGCTGAAATTGGTTTTGTGCAGGAAATTGGAACTTGGCCAGGAAATTGGCTAAGTATGAAAACAGGGGAAATCTGGGCGGATCCCTGGAAATCCTCTTCAAGGCGTATCGCTTGGAGTGCCTTACTCAGGAGGCGATACGCTAGAAGCCCTAGGCGTATCGCCTGATGTATCAGGAGTTCCAGGCGATACGCCTGGAACTGCATATTACGGATTGTTGTTGTTATTTACTTTAAAGTCTACAATAGCTGATTGAATTTAATATGGTCACCTATTACTAATACGTTACTGGTAATCTGGTGGCAGGTGGTAGTATTGAAGTGGAAGCGGGTTCGGGTTGAGCATTTTGGATGAAGAACCGAACACAAACCCATGTTTGATGATAAGGAAGACAACGTATTCCTAATTTGAATTAAATAGCTGTGTACTCTGATTTGGGAATTAAGATGTCAAACTTAATAGTTTTGTGAAATTAATGTAATGATGGCCAAGTGTGGACCCATCTATTTATAAAAAAAATTTAAGGGTCGTTTTCTCATTACGAAAATTAAAAGATAGGTAATGGGATGTCACAAGTTGGTATCAGAGCCACGGTTTGAGGGATTCAAGTGTTGTGGGACACTTGAACTCAAACCAAGAGCTCGGGGGGGATTGATACAGTGTTCGGTTCAAGGCTCAATCGGGTGACCCGGTAAGTATTTAGTGTTGTTTAAATTCCATATAATTATTGACATTAGATGAACAAGTATGAACTTAAATGTACGTGATGCGTACAATTCAAGTAAGAATGTAAAGATGGGATAAAACTAAGCATCTGAGGTGATGAATGAAATCTCACACTCAAATGCGTAAGATGTAACAAGAAGGCCAGGTTGGCCTAAGGGGTGAGTATGAGAAGTAAGAATGATGAAATAACCCTCGATTGTGATATTCACAACGTGGGTAAGATGGAAATAAATAAGAATGGTGGTAAATGATTATCTTGTAGTGACGAGTGGATAGTTATGTTGAACTTTGTTTTCGCATAACGCATATGGATTGTTAATAAGATGCTAACCTATTGTAAACTTTCAGTTGCAATGGTGAATGAAGATGATCAAGGGGGAGCTTTGACGGAAGCCATGTTGGCGGAGGTCAAGAAGATTGTATCCGATGAAGTTGAGACCTCCGTGGATGCCGGTATACGACTCCACGTGGGTAAGATGGAAGAAACTCTAATGGAGTTATTGGATAAAAGGCTTGAGGCTTTGAAGGATGAATTGAGGGGTGAAGAAAGTGCAGCCAAAGATAAGGGAAAGTGCACGTATAAAGACTTTATGGCGTGCAAACCCCCACTTTACACTAGTGAAGCAAATCCGATAGCTTGCCACAGGTGGCTAACGGATATGGAAGATGTGTTTGAAAGATGCAAGTGTGATCCAAGGGATCAGGTGATGTTCGCTACCGGTCAATTACGGACGCGAGCAAAAGATTGGTGGGACATGATGAAGCTTGAAAAAGGAAGGGAAGTGGCGAATGCCATGGATTGGGGGCAATTTAAAGAATTGTTTGAAACTCACCATAGCCCTCAATCAGAGGTGGAAAAGTTGCAAGAAGAGCTCTCTCTATTTCGACAAAAGAAAGGGCAACCAATTGCGGAGGTGATAGGCTTCTTCCTTGACAGGGTGAAGTTTTGTAAAGATGAGTTGCGAACCGAGAGACAGAAAATTCATCGGTTCAATGGCATGTTACACATGGACTTTAGGGAGTTTATAAATGCCTCTAAATGTCAAACCCTTGAAGAATTGATCAATGCGGCACGTGAAAGAGAGATGGAAATTAAGAGACAAGTTGAAAGGGGTGAAAAGAGAGGGATTGAGAGTAGTGCCACACCTAGTAAGAAACCAAAGGTGGCGGAGACTCCAAAGAAGAATGAGGGTAAAAGTGGTGGGACCTCGGGATGTCCCCACTGTGGTCGAATGCATAAGGGCGAATGTTTTCTAAAGACAAAGCCATGCTACAACTGTGGGAAAACGGGACATGGGTACGCTCAGTGCCCTAATCCTACAAAGTTGTGTTACAACTGTGGCCAGGCGGGCCACAAGAAGAGTGAATGCCCGGGGTTAAATCCGGGGGGAGGTTCAAGTGGAGTAAAGGTAGAGATTCCCAAAGCCAGAGGGAGATCTTATCAAATGACCGTGGAAGAAGGAAAGATAGATCCAGGGGTGGTGACAGGTATATTCCTTGTAAATTCCATTCCTGTTCATGTATTGTTTGATACGGGTGCGAGTAGGTCGTTTGTTTCACTCGACCTTATTCGTCATCCATCCTTTGTTACTGATAAGTTGCTTGTACCTTTAGAAGTAGAGATAGCTGATAACAAGAGCGTAGTAGTATTTGATGTATGTCGTAACTGTAATATTTCCATTGAAGAGGAAGACTATCCAATTGATCTCATACCCATGTTAATGGGAGAGTTCAAGGTAATAGTGGGAATGGATTGGTTATCGAAGTACCAAGCCAACGTAGACTGTCGCCGCAAGGCGATACAATTAATGTCGCCAAGCGGAAAGAATGTTCAAATCCAGGGAGAAAGAGAAAATAAGATGATGCTATGCTCAGTTATGAAGGCTAGGAAGTACATCCAACATGGGTGTAAATCTTTCCTTGCTTACGTGAAGGATACTACGATGGAGAATAAAAGGATGGAAGAGGTACCAATAGTACGGGAGTATCCCGATGTGTTCCCGGAAGATTTGCCCGGTATTCCACCGGATAGAGAGGTGGAGTTCCACATTGAATTAATACCTGGTGCCAAGCCGGTTGCTAAGGCTCCGTATCGTTTGGCTCCTACAGAGATGCAAGAGTTGATGAATCAGTTACAAGAGTTACTTGACAAGGGGTTTATTCGACCCAGTGTTTCTCCTTGGGGAGCACCGGTTCTCTTTGTTAAAAAGAAGGATGGTAGTCTAAGGATGTGTATAGACTACAGAGAACTGAACAAGCTGACTGTGAAGAACCGATACCCGTTGCCTCGAATTGATGACTTATTTGACCAATTGCAAGGCGCGAGTTGGTTTTCTAAGATTGACTTAAGATCGGGCTATCATCAATTGAAGGTGAGAGAAGAGGATATACCGAAGACGGCGTTTCGAACTCGTTACGGGCATTACGAGTTTCTGGTAATGTCTTTCGGGTTAACAAATGCACCCGCGGCTTTCATGGATCTCATGAACCGCGTGTGTAGACCCATGTTAGACCGGTCAGTTATCGTCTTTATTGACGATATACTTGTGTATTCAAAGAGTAAAGAGGAACACGCCCAACACCTACGTGAGGTGTTGGAAATTCTTAAGAAAAGAAAAGTTGTATGCAAAATTTTCAAAGTGCTCGTTCTGGTTACGAGAGGTGCAATTTCTGGGGCACGTGATTAGCTCTGAAGGGGTCCTGGTGGATCCTTCTAAAATTGAAGCAATAACAAGATGGAGTACGCCGAAAAGTCCAACGGAAATTCGTAGTTTCTTGGGTTTGGCGGGTTATTATAGGAGATTTATACAAGATTTCTCTAAGATAGCCTCGCCTTTAACCAAGTTAACTCGGAAAGATGTGAAGTTTGAATGGGGAAGAGAGCAAGAGGAGTCCTTTAGAATTTTAAAGGAAAAATTAACACATGCTCCGGTATTGACTTTACCGGAGGGCACGGAAGATTTGGTGGTGTATTCGGATGCTTCTTACCTTGGCCTCGGGTGTGTACTTATGCAACGAGGAAAGGTAATTGCTTATGCCTCTAGACAGCTGAAGACTACTGAGGCTAAGTACCCTACTCATGATCTTGAGTTAGCTGCGGTGGTTTTTGCTCTAAAGATATGGCGACACTATCTCTATGGGGTTAAATGCACCATTTATACAGATCACAAGAGCTTGAAATACTTCTTTGATCAAAAGGAGTTGAATATGAGACAGAGGAGATGGCTAGAGCTTATCAAGGATTATGATTGTGAAATACATTATCATCCTGGAAAAGCTAATGTAGTGGCGGATGCCCTAAGTAGAAAAGGAAATTTGGCTCCTATAAAGGTGAGACCCATGAGGTTGGTTGTGACCTCAAGCATCCTTGATACTATCAGGAATGCTCAAGTGGAAGCGGTAAAGGAGAATAATTGGAAGCAAGAACGAATTAAAGGAATGGTAAAGGACCTGGTTGATGGCGGGGACGGCTTGAAATACCGGTTTGGTCGTCTGTGGGTGCCTAAAACGTGTGGGGTACAGGAGTTGTTGTTGAACGAGGCCCATAAATCTCGTTACTCAATTCACCCGGGGGCTACTAAGATGTATCGCGACTTGAAATGCAATTATTGGTGGCCGGGTATGAAACGAGATATTGTAAAATATGTGAGCAAGTGCATGACTTGTTTGCAAGTGAAGGCGGAGCACCAAAAGCCTTACGGGAAATTGCAATCACTTGAGATACCCGTGTGGAAGTGGGAGCATATCACTATGGATCTGCTCACTGGCTTGCCAAAAACGGCAAGGAATACGAATGCGATATGGGTAGTTGTGGATAGACTAACCAAAAGTGCCCACTTTGTACCCATTAACGAATCTAGTGGCTCCGAAACGTTGGCAAGGATATTCATAGATGAGATAGTATCGATGCATGGTGTTCCTGTTTCGATAACTTCTGATAGGGATACGCGTTTTACCTCGCGGTTTTGGCAGGAATTCCAGGGGAATATGGGTACTCGATTGCATTTCAGTACTGCATATCATCCTCAAACTGATGGACAGAGTGAGCGGACGATTCAAACTCTCGAGGATATGTTACGAGCTTGTGTCCTTGACTTTGGGGGGAGTTGGGATAAATATTTGCACTTGGTGGAATTTGCTTATAATAACAGTTACCACTCAAGCATTGGTATGGCTCCATATGAGATGTTATATGGTAGAAAGTGTCGAACCCCACTGTGCTGGGGAGAAGTGGGTCAAAGAGAACTTGCCCACAATGAGATTGTGGAAATAACTACCGAAAGGATTGATATAGCTCGAACACGTTTGAAGGCTGCCCAAGATAGACAAAAATCTTATGCTGACAAAAGGCGAAGGCCTATTGAGTTTCAAGAAGGGGACCATGTATTGTTAAAGGTATCCCCTTGGAAGGGGGTAATCAGATTTAGAAAGAGGGGTAAGTTAAGCCCAAGGTTTATTGGGCCTTTCAAGATCGTCAAGAAAGTGGGCAAAGTTGCCTATAAGCTGGAACTCCCGGAGGAACTTGGTGGCATACACGACACATTTCATGTGTCTAATTTGAGGAAGTGCCTAGCGGATGAGACGGCTTACGTACCGCTAGACGATATTGAGGTGGATGATAAGCTAAACTATGTGGAGAGACCTGTTGAAATCTTGGACCGGAAGGTCAAGCGTCTCAGAAATAAAGAAATTAATCAAGTCAAGATAAAATGGGAACATAGGAAAGGATCGGACGCCACGTGGGAGTCCGAGGAAGAGATGAGAAGATACTACCCGCATCTCTTCGGGTACGTATTTTAGTTTCGGGGGCGAAACTCCCTTTAAGGGGGGTGGAGTTGTAACGTCCCAAATTCTCTTATATGATTTTTATATGAAAATGTTTTGTTTGACACGGGAAGGGTCGGGTTGTGTGGTAGTAAACGCACCTCGACGGGTTAGTAAATACTAACATAACTATTAAGTGGTGTTTTATGACTAGATGAATTGTTATTAAAAGATTAGGGGTTTAAATGAATAAAAGATGAATCTGGGCATAAAATGATAAAGTAGTAAAAGAAGGGGGGGCTAAAGTGTAACTTGAAATTAAAATAAACAAAAGAAAAGGAGTCTGGGATTGCTCCCAGACGTGTATCGCGACCAAGAGGGAGGGAGAGGAAGAAACTAGGGTTCTTCACAACTTCACCCCAAATTCTTGAGTGTGAGTGAAGTTCTTGCTAAGAGAGGGCTAGAATTCGACTAAGAAGGAGTCTAAGCTGCGATTTTATCACCAATTTCGAATTCTTGCACCCAAGTAAGTGTGTTTGATGTAGGTGATTTTGTGAAATATTAAGATATGACAAATTGATGTTATGTGTGATCTTGTATGCGTAAATTATACATGATTTTGCCCCTGCATGTTTGTGATTACATGATTTCTAGTAGGAATGAAGTGGGTTTAGGAACCCACCTCATGTGGGCCGAAAATTGGGATGTATGGGTGGAGTGGGATGGATTTCTAAACCATGGTAATATGATCTGAATGAAAGATTCGTTATTTCTCATGTTGTATGATGAAACTATGTATGTATGATCAAGGATGGTTTGATTGATAGGTTAAGAACTTCATAAAAGTAGGAATGTTAAAATGTGCACACCAAGTGTTTGATAAAATGCCTAGATGAGAGGTGATAAAAGATTAAGATGCTTTCTTGTGCTAAACTCGTTATGTTATGAAGTATCAATAGGAGGGTGTGCTTGGTTTTGGTTGATATCAATTAAAGATAAACTCTTGATGTTCTTCATATATGCTAGTTGTTGTTAAAAGATGGGTTAGGAAATCAAGTGTAGAAACACTTGATAATTGTTGGAGTGAGTTTGTGTAATGTAGATTGTGTTGATGTTCATGGTTAACTAATAATCATGGTAATATAGGTGAATCCGGTGGAAGCTCAAACCACCAACGTGAAGGCAAAACAAAAGTCTAAACGCCCAAGGTAACGTAAGATTTGGTTTAGTTATGCATATTACACAACAATGATTATTGCATATGTATGTGATATTATATTCATGGTAACCAATGATGAAATGTACATGTTGCTAAAGATGTGATAGACTAATGAATTTGAGTGAGTTGGTATAAAATCTGTAAATTGACCCATTTGGGTAAGATAGGAGGAATTGGCCCCTTTGGGCAAGAGGTGGAAGCTACGCTTCTAAGAGAATGGCCTTCGGGCAAGAACGAAGTAGAACTTGATGTAGTTCGGGTGGAAAAACTGGGTTAAACCCATGTAGTAAGGGTGTGAACTTGATGAATTTGTAAAACGGGTCAAACGGGTTGGGATTTCTTCGATTTGATCCTTGTATTATGATTTTAAGAGTGTTGTAGTAGGACAATGGAAGTTTTCATGTAAATGCACTAGATAGGAGAAATGGAAGTAGTTTTGCTGAAATTGGTTTTGTGCAGGAAATTGGAACTTGGCCAGGAAATTGGCTAAGTATGAAAACAGGGGAAATCTGGGCGGATCCCTGGAAATCCTCTTCAAGGCGTATCGCTTGGAGTGCCTTACTCAGGAGGCGATACGCTAGAAGCCCTAGGCGTATCGCCTGATGTATCAGGAGTTCCAGGCGATACGCCTGGAACTGCATATTACGGATTGTTGTTGTTATTTACTTTAAAGTCTACAATAGCTGATTGAATTTAATATGGTCACCTATTACTAATACGTTACTGGTAATCTGGTGGCAGGTGGTAGTATTGAAGTGGAAGCGGGTCCGGGTTGAGCATTTTGGATGAAGAACCGAACACAAACCCATGTTTGATGATAAGGAAGACAACGTATTCCTAATTTGAATTAAATAGCTGTGTACTCTGATTTGGGAATTAAGATGTCAAACTTAATAGTTTTGTGAAATTAATGTAATGATGGCCAAGTGTGGACCCATCTATTTATAAAAAAAATTTAAGGGTCGTTTTCTCATTACGAAAATTAAAAGATAGGTAATGGGATGTCACACATAATTACTGTGCATCATGAGGACCAATAGGGTTGCTTCATTTCTTGCAAATGTAGTTGAGGTTTAGACAAATGTTCGCAAAAGCAATTGAGGTTTAGACACATGTTCTGACATACGAATGGCTTTCTACTTACATGTGTAACTGAATTAACCAAGGGTCAAACACGTGTAAATTGAGCAGGCTTTATCACACACAAATGTAAGTTTCTGTGTGACCCACGTGTTCACCTAAAGCACATATGTCTTCTTTCTATATAGTTTCATTTCCGAAGTTACTCTTTGCTACATTTAATTAAAACAAATTCATATTGAAATGGAGATATGAACCGAATGCAGAATGCAAATTTAGATATGAAACATGGTTTTTATTTGTTTCAGAAAAGGGGAAATGGTGAAAGAAAGAACCGCCTCATCCATCCATCACCGTCCTCTCTTCACAGACGTAGACGACGCATTGCTCTCAATTAAATTTCTCAGCGGTGTAAGGCAAGTATTATTCTACTTCTTGGTTCAATAAGACAGTGACAAACATAATCACTCTTCCATAATTTTATCCCTTACAGGAGCTAGCTGAAGAATCAGGTGTACCAGAAGCCATGGAAAACGACGACTACTGTCTTACCAAAATAAGATGGGTAGGGAAACCACACGAATTATTTTTTTTTATTGGGTAAAGATTGTTACACACATAACATGGAAAACCCCCAAAATCAAACATGCATATAGATAAAAGAAAAGAAAATCAATTTGAAGCTTATGTCGTCAGTTAGGCTTAAGATGGAAAAATCCAGAAATTATTTTCTTCAATTTGAATCTTATGTCGTCATTAGAGGCCGCCGGGAAGCTTGAATGATATACTCGAGACCGCGGTCGCACCAGATCTAGAGAAACCGAGTGAAATGATTTTGGAATTAAACGAGATTTAGGGAAAATGAGTGTCTGCCATGGTTAACGAAGGTGAACGGTGGTGGTTCTTGATACCAAATATCGACATCAGGATTTAGGTCCTTCACAATCAAAGGTATTTTTCATAAAATTCCTTATTCTTTCGATTGATACATGAGAAGAAAGGCTTTGAGACGGAGGCTAAATATGAGGTAGTGTTGGAAACGGAGCTCCGGTAGCGGATGTAGTGGAGGGAGTGGTTGGAAACAGAGCTCCGGTGATGAGCGGCCATGTCGTTTGATGTTGACCAACATGATCGGTTGACTATGGGGTGGTTAACGTTGTTTTAGGTTTTCTAAAACTGCAACCGTATTTTTGTACAAATTAAATAATTAAATAATGAGCTAGCTATTGTAAATTGATGGGTATTCAATAATCATATTTGTTCTTGAACTTCATTTTTTGTTATACAAATTTTAGTTCTTCATCATTTTTCTTTTATATTTTTTTTTTGTTATGAACTTTTATTTTTATTTCTTTCGGATATTTTTACGAGCTATCTAACATTATTGTTTCATTTAGTGTAATATTGTCACTTTTCCATTCAAATAGCGAGATTAAGCAAACCTACACCAAGTCTAAACCTTTCATTTTATACATATATGTAACTAACGCAAATATTAGTTTAGATTGAATGACCCGAATAAAAACCTTTCAACAACTACTCATTAACTGGTGGCCCGCCGCAACGCGCGGACGGGTTACCGTCTCGTTATCTGTATATAAAATTTTCATAGAGGTGAATATAGTAATGTATATAAAATTTTCATAGAGGTGAATATAGTAAAATGTACTTTTTGCCATTTATTGCCTCTCATGTGGTAGGCCTTGAGTTCTTTTTTTAAAGTAGATTTGTGTTTTCTCATAAAGAATTCCTAAGCTATTCATTGGGTTTGGCAAGGCGTAGAGCTAAGTTTAAGGTAAGTTAAGTTTGATGTGCTATTTTCCTATTTAGTGTAGTGGGAAAACGGATTTGTTATAAGCACTTGGTGCTATGTTTAAGGCTTTCGGCTTCCCACAATTAGTTTTCAATCAATTTTATTTTCTTTATTTGTACTTTTTTTTTTTTTTTCAATCTTTTTTTTTCATTTATTTTTTTCAGTAATCTTTTTTGTTTTGTTTTTAATCTTAAGTTTCAGACTTTGGGCTTCCCACGATGACTATTATTTTCTTAGTTACTACTTTAGATTTTTCTATCTTTTTTTCTTTTGTTTTATATCTTTTTTTGGCTTTCTAATTCTTTTTGGTCTCTTTTTCCTTTTCCCCTTTCCTTAGGTTTCTTAGTTGTAGATTATCATTGTTGCTTTAACGTTTCAAAAAAAATAAATTCATTTGTTATTTGTATTTAATATTGTTTTGTATTCCTTTTGTTTTTGTATTCTTTTATACATTGCTTTAATTATTTAACTGTTTTTTAGCGGCGATATTTTCACGTGTGAATACATCTAGTTACATACTAATAGTTAACCAGAGTGTCCGACGGCACGTTGTACCTCAGGCTAAGAGATCCTAGTATGTGTGGCTAAAAAATTCGGTTCCGTTGTGAGAAACATCACACTGCCATCCGTTGTGCCGAATAATTAAGTTTTTAACGCGTTAGCATGCTCTACAACGATAATAATAACATTATGTTCCGCATCGACGCGGGCTAACATATTTTCAAAAAAAAGCCTACGTGCAAATTTATATTGGTGCACACTTTGACACAACAATAAAAATAACATGAGTAATAAGAAATTAAAAAAAAAAACATAAATAATCTATCCGTGATGTAGGACCGGTCATGAAACAAAAAGGTAAAGAACCAAGACAATGGAAAAAACGTAAAGGGATGGTAATAATCTAAACGTAAATGAAATACAACGACAAAACTTTAAAACATAAATATTTGAGCTACAGAGGCTTTTTATAGTATTCTTTTATCTTTTAAGACGATTATATAAAAAATTCAAAAACTCTTCAAAATGATGCACTCAAAAGGAAATTTCCATATTATCTATAATGTAAAAATGAAATAAAGAAAAGAAAAAACGCATAGAGAAAAGATAAACTATATTTTACTAATAATTAAATATTAACCTTAATAGCTTTAAAAAAAGACAATGAGCTAAATGAAAGGAATAATAATTCCATGTTTTTGGTTCGCGTGTAATGTGACGACCACCTCACAAATAATTAAATAATTTGAATAATTGAATTTGGATAAAAAAAATAAATAAACAAGCTGACCGACAATAAATTTGGAGATTAAATATTATAATCTATCCGCTTAGATATCTAAAATCATTAGGCTATATGTATTAGGGCGTTAAAAACACTTTTTATGCCCCCATAACGTTTTTATGGCGCCCCTACACCACTACGCTTAAGCGTTATAACGCACTTCCCCCCCCCCCCCCCCTTTGGCAGTATACATATCACATCTCCGCCCATTACCTCGCTCCTTCTCTGATTGACTCATTCCTTTCTCTCCATCTCTCATTGGCCACCTTTTATTTTTATTTTTTAAACAAATTGATTTGTATTATAAAGTCTTCTCCCACTATATCAGTTTTGTGATAACACCCATTGTCATGTAAAATCATTAGGCTATATGCATTAGGGCGTTAAAAACACTTTTTATGCCCCATAATGTCTTTATGGCGCCCCTACACCACTACGCTCAAGCGTTATAACCCATTTCCCCCCTTTGGCAGTATACATATCACGTCTCCGCCCATTCCCTCGCTCCTTCTCTGATTGGCTCATTTCTTTCTCTCCATCTCTCATTGGCCACCTTTTATTTTTTTACCTTTTTTAAACAAATTGATTTGTATTATAAAGTCTTCTCCCACTACATCAATTTTGTGATAACACTGATTGTCATGTCATCCGGCACATGACTGGTAACCCCCAAAGAGAGGGGGGTTGCCACTATAGATAGCATTACCAATACTGTTCTAAATAGATATATAGGTGAGGTATCCACATTGACGGATCCATAAAATTTTGTGAGCGGGGACAAACAAAATAAATGGATCAAAATGGGTCATGTAAAAATAATTCATATTGTTTTTCAAAAAATTTATTTACTTGACGATATTATAAAACTATTTATACTTATTTACTTAATAATATTATGATGATTTTGATATATGTTGATCAGATTCAAGTGTAGATACATAATGAAATAGTAGGTTAACACTAGACGTTGCTTTTGGTTGCTTTTGATTTTTTTCGCATGGACTCTCTTCGGGATAGAACTAATATGAAAACCTAGGTTAGAAAAATTATGTTAAAACAAACACATTATGAAAAGAAAAAAATAAGAAAGACAAAAAATGCAAAGGTAAAAAGGGTTATAATATCAATAATAAAACACATTGAACTTGAAGATATTCAATTGAAAATTTACAAAGTAAAATACTTATCAATATGAACATATAATGTGAATTTGAATACTCTACATTTCTATTTGAATAAAAAATACATGTTTAAACCTAATATCAATAAAAAATATGCTATAAGAGTATTGAGAGCGTTTATAACACGTGTCCATCCTTATCCATATAATTTAACTAAAAAACATTATATTTCCTCTTCTTTTATTAATTAAAATAACATTTTTAACACATTTATTATTATCTTTTCCTTCTCTTCACTCATAACCCTTAAAAAATATATTAAAAAATATAGGAAATCTATAATGTTTTCTCAAATATAAGATGAACAGTAATCTTTTCTCTCCCCTCCACTCACAACCATTCAAAACCACACCTTAAATTTTAGGGATTATACTAACATATTTTTAGAAAATGAGCTGTGAATTATATACCCAATTTAATTAATTATGGTTAATAATAGCTATCATGAAATGTTTAAGTTTAAGGTTATGTAAAACTCAAATTAAATTAAAAGGTGTAGTTTGTACTTGTGTTTGAACTTAAAGGGAGCAATATAAAAGTTCCGATTAATATATTTTCAAAAATTGAAACCCATTTACCCATCAACTTCCCAGTTCCTCGGCACCGGAAAAAAACCTTTAAGGGTGGACGGAGTGGAGCGACAAAGTCGTCACGGCTTCGACGGTTTGGGCGGCAACATCGTTGCCACCTAAGCAACTAGTGCCCACGGCTTGCAAACACGCCTACAACTAGTTGTTGTATCTTCGTGGGAATCAAGAAAGATAGACTTGGGGGGGGGGGGGGGGGTGATCGTTTGGGTCCATTAAAAAAGTGTAAATTGATCTTTTAAGTTTTAATCAATATAAATACCCATTCACCCTACACAATTTTTTCACATTTTTTTCATCACTAGTCTACCAATTTCTTCACACCTCTTTCACAATCATTCCAACATGTGATGAATATCGATTCTCTAGTTGCCAAGGCCTCGATGGAACAAGAAGGTGGCCTTCCAAAATAGGGAGATGTATTCCAGGGGATAGTTTAGAGGCTAAAGATCGAATAATAAGGCGTTACTTTAATGACGATGCCTTATATAATGAAGAAATCTTCGAAGACAGATTCCAAATGTCCAAAAGATTGTTTTAAGGATCGTTGCCGACGTAACCCAACACAACGAGTACTTTCAAGAGGGGATGGATGCGCGAGGGAGGGAAGGCTTCTCGTCTATACATAAATGCACATCTATCATTCATCAATTCATGTATTGTAACGTTCCTGACGAATATGATGAATATTTAGCTATGGCTGGGAGAACCTCACGTAAAACATTAGATCATTTTGTCACTTCAATTTATGAATTGTAAAAGGATGAATATTTGCATGCACCTGCTAGTCACCACATTGCACTTTTATACGAGGCACATCAAACATATCCTGGCTTACCTAGGATGCTAAACAACATCAACTGTACCCATTGGGTTTGGAAAACTGCCAAAAAAAAAATATCAAGACCGGTTTCATCGAGGTGATCACAAATACTCAACAATCATACTCGAAGCATTACATCATAGGATTATGGGCTTGGCTACAGGATTATGGGTTTGGCACGGGTACTTTGGTGTTGCAGGTTCCAACAATGACATCAACGTTATCAATCAATCCCCTTTGTTTGAATAAAGTAGAAAACGGTTCCTAAAGGGATGAAAGAGAAAGTGCAATAGTTGAGCAGGATGGAATGAAATGGAATGCTGGTATTTATAGCCTAAGTCTCGTACAGTTGGCATGGCCTGTACCTGCTTGGCACAACCCCGTGTTGTTCACTAAATTTTCAAGAAATCTTCAAGTACATGACACGAGGGTCCGCTGACTTGGCACGGGGCGTGTTGTCAGTAACAGAAACGGGGTGTGTGTTGTCAGACTGGTACAGTAGACACATGGGTGTGTTGTCAGAGGCGGCACAGGGCATGGTAAATCATGGCACATGGCGTGTTGTCAGCATCCACGTTAGCAACCAGCTTCACAATTTGCATGTGACACGAGGGCATGCCAGAGAGGCTCGCTCGTGTTGGGTCTAAAGATACAAAATCTTTAGTTTTTCTCTTCTAGCATAAATGCCTACTTTCTATATTTTGGCCCTCGATCGTCCTGAAAATCAAATATGAGCCAATTTAACACTATTTTGTAAATAATATCTCAGAAAATGATCCAAAAGTGGGAAATATTTTATATAAAAAGATGTATAATTTGATGTATATTAGATATGCATTCCAACTAAATTACTATGCACCCAAAATAACAAAGAGTCAAAAACATATTACAAGCAGTAGGTACTATGGGCAAAAATTACATGGATAAAAATAACAAAACACCAACATGAATTGGTCTTCATTTCAACGTTGCTTCCTCATCCGTCAAGCCTTTTACCCCAATAACAGTTCAGTGTCGCCCTTTTAGCACAATGTTCTATCCAAACATGTGACCATATCTTAATCTTTTCAGTAGTATTAGTAATATGAGCCGATTTGTTTATGTATATCCTTTCATTATTTCCTTTCAAATACACCAACATGCCATCAGGCATACTGTATACAGCCTCCCGCTTAAATGTGTTTGGCTCCAATGTAATTATGCATATGTAGAAACCGGGGATGGAAAATGCAAACGTGGGTGGTATGTTTAACAAAGATCCTACAAAGTGCCTGATGGAGTTCAAAATGTAACATGTAATCCAAAAGCAATCGGTAGTCTCATGTTCCTCATGGCATAGCGCACATAAAAGGGAGTTTACATCTATGTTTGTTCTTTTAAAGGCATCCAAAAAACGAGCATTGTATTCAAAGCCAATTTCCATGCCAAAATATTAACTTTTATAGGTGCTAGGTTGTTCCACTCGGTTATAAATCCTCTAACCTCGATGCTTACATGGGTATCAAGTTTCCTTCTGATTATACTAACCGAAGATTCCCCAAAAAACACAACATCATGGATAACCATATCAATGGTAATATCGCACTTGAGCAAGCCCTTTCCATATTTTGCGATCGCCTTCCACACCCTGGAAATTGAATTGTTGGTCAAAATAGGAATCTTTATTTTTTCCAAATGGTGTGGTGTATAACAATGATTACTTGGTTCCATAAATTGTTTCCTTTAGTTTTAGACCTCAACCCCACCGTCTCGCCATAAGACCCATATTTTTCGCCTATAAGGATCCCACACCAAGACCACCATGTTACTTTCGGAGTATCACTTTAGACATGGCAACCCAATGTATCTTTTCATTTGTTTCGTTTCCTATTGATTTATAAAGTTATTGCAAAGGTTCTCGTCATTTGGAGTAAGCCCGTTATGAATCATTTCATCAGCTTTTCTCAAAGGAAAATTCATTTTAGACCATTCCTTGATGCTAAATGAGTTGGTAGCATCACTAAAACCAAGTAAAGAAAATGCCCTCTTCTTCAAGGCGGACTTCGAAAAGGCATGTGACAACTTAGACTGGGGTTTTATTGACTTTATTCTCACCAAATGGGGTTTCCCTGGTTTGGAGGGGATGGATTAGAGCATGTTTATCATCATTGAGAGCATTTGTTCTAGTTAATGGTTCTCAAACCGCATATTTCAAAATGGAAAAAGGGGAAAGACAAGACGATCTGCTTGCACCGTTTCTATTGGTCATAGGGATGAAGGCCTTACACATTGCCTTCCAAAAAGTCATTACATTGGGTCTATTTAGTGGTATGCAACTTCCTTATGAGGGAGCTCTAATTTCACACCTTTTTTACTCATACGACACAATCTTTATGGGTGAGTGGTCCATCACAAATTTTCTCAAGCTTTCAAGAATACTATGTTACTTCCATATTGTTTCTGGATTAAGAGTTAATTTCCTCAAAAGTAACTTATATGGAATTGGGGTCGAGGAGGACATCATGGATTCTATGAAATCCATCATTTGATGCAAAAAGTGGTACCTTTCTATTTATTCACTTGGTTCTCGTTGGTGCGAATATGAAGCTATCAAAGAACTGGAAACTGGTACTACGTACATTAGTATGAATCCAGATTATCGAGGTGGAAGTCCAACTTACTATCAATGGGCGGTAGAGCCACTCTCATTAAATAAGTTTTAGGAAGCATTCAGTTACATTATCTATCATTGTCTGAAGCTCCTGCGCAGGTCTTAAAAAGTCTAGAAACTATCCATAGAAACTTCTTTTGGGGCAAAAATTCACACCACGAAAGCATAAATCTTGTCGACAAACTGCTCAACAATGAATGAATCTTTGTCCAATGTGTTAGCTTCGTCCTCCCTTTACCTTGGAAGAACTTGGTGTTGACAATGACACCCGGGTCTTTTTGGTGGCTCTGGAAAGCTATGAATGATTAAGTTTTTTAGAACAGAAACTCGTGTGTAAGAAAATTAATTGAAGAGATAAAGTCCTCCACCTTCATTTGGGTAAAACATAGGGAATGTGAAGGAGTTGGATTGGCAGAAACAGAATTAATCAGCCTCCTATTTTCTTTAACTAAGTTGTAACTGTATGTCGTTTTTGTATTCCATTTTAGTCATTTGGCTAGCTTCTTGCTAGTTTTATTTTAATACAATCTTGTTGTTATATAAAGTTGAATAAATACAAAATAAACTTTAATTTGAAAATAATTATTACCTAGCTATATGCATTTGACAACAATGTATATTACCTATTATACCCACAACGCTAAGAGGCTGTTTGTTTTTGCAGACAAAAATTGTCTATAGTCTGATTTCATATCGTTTCATGTCTGCAGCTGGAAATGTGGTATGAAGGTCTACAATCTGAAAATATAAGACTGTTTGTTTTAGAAATTTGATATTGTCTGCAAAAACCGAAAAATATATAACTGTCAAACTTATCTTACTAGATAAAAGTCATTCAACATTCAAGTTACAATAGAAATACAATAAAAAACCAAGTATCAATAACATAAAAACAAGATGGTGGTGGTGGTGGTGGTTCTTTTTTTATTAGGTTTGTGATGTGAAGATGAAATAAGCATGCAATTTTATTTTTAAGAAGTTATAGCACACATAAGATCTTCATAAGAAAAAAACAAACAGTCTTCAGAGGTTATGTTTGTGCGCCTGTAGACATAAGCTCCCCTAAAGATGTTTTAAGAAAAAACAAACAACCCCTAACTGTCTTGATTCCACAAATATCCCAATTAGCATGTCACATCAGATTTTTACCCATCTTTTTTCCAATCCTCCCCGTAAACAACATTTAACCCCAACGCTGCATTTCATATACACACTTTTATTTCCACATCATCATTTCTTTTCTATTTATACTAATGAAATATTTAATTATAATTAGATAATTAAATATAATTTTAATTATATTTATTTATTTATGTATAATTTTAATTATATTTATTTATGTTTATTTAGTTTCTTGATAATTTTAATTAGGTTTAATTTTTTATACTTATTAATGTTTATTATTTTTTTTAAATAATTTTTGTGCTCGATTTTATTTTGTTTTAGCTAATTCATAGTGTGCCCCAGTTTTGGCACAAGAAAAGCGACTTGGCGATCTGCGAGAGGCCGACGGACGGTGGTCACCAATGTAAACCCTCTGGTGTGCATGGTCCTCATAGGCGACGGGATATCCAACTAGAAGCGCAATGGAGTTAGTATCATAATATTTGACAATAATGTATATTTCCAATTATAACCTTAGTGGTCTTTGTTGTCATTAGGGGGGAAATAGAAAAAAATACACATTATTATACTTTTGTTGATCTGCCAACTAAACGAGACCTGAACTTGAATCGGGAAGCCAAATAGCAAAAAGCCGTGTTCGGCGCCCAAGCCTATCAGGTAACCAGGTCCGGGAAAAACCACATCCGCAAACAGCCAGGTGAAAACGTGTTAACTCAAAGACTCGAACTCACGACCTTAAAGTCAGGAGTCATCCCATCATCGGTCATACCACTAAGACAAATCCTAGCTTAGCTGGTACATCATCATAATTAATTATATATATATAACAACAGGAATTGATGGTGAATAGTAAAGTTTTACTTTCTTTCATTTTGACCACAAATATTTTCTTAATTTTACAGTTTTGGTCCACGTCTTTTTTTTTCTTTTTTATACTTTCGCTACTATTACTTTTTAATTTAATACTTTGATCACGTGACTTTTAGAGTTTTACATTTTATACCCCTTAATACTTTCGTTTTTAATATATTTTTTATAGTTTTATACTTTGACCTACGTTTTAAACCCTTAACTTTTGTACTTTCGGTTTTAGTATACTTTTTGAATTTTTGACTTTGGCCACGACTTTTTTATAGTTTTATACTTTGACCACGAAGTTTTTAGACTTTTACGTTTTATGTCCCTTAGCTTTTCTACTTTCGTTTTTAGTATACTTCTTATAGTTTTATACTTTAACCATGAAACTTTTAAACTTTTACGTTATATACCCCTTAATTTTTCTACTTTTGTTTTTAGTATACTTTTAGAGATTTTGAATTTGACCACTATTTTTTTTGTTTTGTTTAATATTTTGACCACATTAAAATGTCTATTACTTAAACTGGCGGGTAAATGGGTGTCCCACCGTGAAACGTTTTATACTCCTTAATTTTTCTACTTTATTTTATTTGGCCACGACACTTTTAACTTTTCTACTTTCATTTTTATTATACTTCTTTAGTTTTATACTTTCACCACGACACTTTTCAACTTTTATGTTTTATACCATTTAACTTTTTTTTACTTTCGTTTAGTATACAAATTCAGCCCCGCAGCAACGCACGGGGGGTAAACATCTTGTTAATTCTTATAATTTATTTGTAATAATTAATCATTTCTTTTTAAAAAATAGTATAGAGTAATAATTAATTATGTCTTTAGTAAAAATTAATCGATTCTTCTAGTAATTAATTCTTTTAATTTAGAATAATCAATTAAATTATAAATAAAATTATTAGTTGTTTATAAATGAGTCGTGGTAACTTTATATGTATTTTTTACATACTCTTGCTCTATTTTTTTAAATATATTTTATATTAAATCATTTTTTGTATCGCTTCACTGGTTTAGTATTAATTTCACACTATTGTATGTAGCTATGTAATTTTTTTATAGTGTAATATTTAACTATGCTTCAAGTTATAACGTTGTTACTTAGTTTTTTTATATTTTTATTTTATTTACATTTCGTTTAAGCAATGTAATTATTTGTTATACGAAGTCACCAGTAATTCTAGTGTAAAACCATCGGTTACTTGAAAACAAAACATGCTTTTTTTAGTACCGGATTACAAACTCTTTGGTCATAAAATGATGATTATAACCCTCCTCTTTGCTCACATCGACCTCCGCCTCCCTCTTAAATCCACCACCCACTCATCCCCCATCACACGCGATTATTAAAATACAGTTTCTAACCTACAATTAGAAACTTCCTTTCTACCTTTTTTGTGTTTCATTCTTCGTTCCATGTTAGTTCAACTGCTTTCTGGCACTTTCTCACAATAAGCAAACAATTTTCGCCATCCATCGCTGTAAATTATTATATGCTTGGTGCTAAGTAAACAATTTCTGAGTATTTTATTGAATGTTCTTTCTAGGGTGGGTGTCTTCTCCCCATTTTAGTTAATTAATTAATAGTACTCTTTACTTCCACCTTTTCAATCGAGATTTAGCCATTAATTCACAGTTTCAACCCAATTTGATCACTTCCCTTCAATGGGTCATCAGCTAATCAAGATAAAGGTGGCTTCTTTATCGATTTAAGGCAGCTTATTATGGATCTTGAAACCGGATTTCGCCAGAATCATCTAAAGGTGAGATGGGTATGTTTTAATCTGTCAATAATCTGTCAATATATTGATTTTTATGGAATACCCATCTGAAATTTTGTTTCTTTTTCCGTTCTATTTCTTTACAGAAACAGTCTTGGACGACGGTTTTGACATTGGCTTACCAAAGTTTGGGTGTTGTTTATGGAGATTTGAGCACATCACCCTTATATGTGTTTAAAAGCACTTTTGCAGAAGATATTGAACATTCAGAGACTAATGAAGAGATTTTTGGGGCACTTTCTTTTATTTTCTGGACTCTTACTTTAGTCCCTTTGTTGAAATATGTATTCATTGTGCTCAAAGCTGATGATAATGGTGAAGGAGGCACATTTGCACTCTATTCTTTGCTTTGTAGACATGCTAGAGTCAGTTCTTTGCCTAATTGTCAGTTAGCTGATGAAGAATTGTCAAGCTATATAAATGAAACACCTAATTTAGCGTTGACTTCTTTTGGGTCAAGACTTAAATCAACATTGGAGAAATATAGAGTTTTGCAGAGGTTTTTGCTTGTGTTGGCTCTTGTTGGGGCTTGTATGGTCATTGGTGATGGTGTTCTAACTCCTGCCCTTTCAGGTTTGTTGTTGGTTTAACTTGTTGGTTAGTTTGTGCTTGTTAATTTCAAGTTTGGAGACTTCTGGCTTTAATATACCAATTAGTTCATTTTTATAGGTTTTTCCCCAATAAAAAATGAAATTTATTGGGTCAAAATCAAATTAAGGCTGTTTTTGGTGAGAATTGGTTCAGTTTACATTACACTGAATTTAATTTCTGTTTTTGTTTTTGGGAATTTTTGGAAAATAATAATGATAATAGTATCTGTTTTTGGGTGAGTTTTCTTTTGATATCCTGATTCCTGCATAAATTATTGTTCTTTAACTAGCTGGATTGATTTATTGTTTTGACTATTTTTGCAGTTTTCTCAGCGGTTTCTGGTGTGGAACTTGCAATTTCCAAAGAACATCACAAATGTAAGATACCTTTTTTTTTTTTTTTTTTTTTTTTTTTTGGAACGGCAAATGTAAGATACCTAGTCCTCCTATGTTAAATAATTAACCTTAAATATAGTGTTGTCATTGTTAACAGAAGAGGGTAGACCATGGTCAATCATCTGCATTGGGTGTTATGTTTCTAACAAACTATTTGTCTTTAGTTTTATGGCTTTTAGCACAAGTAGAATAATAATCTTTTTTTCCCGGCAAAAATCCCCTATTTTCAAAGACTTGTTAATGAAACAGGTTAAAAGTGTCCTATCACAGTCGATGACCTTGTAGTTACGTTCGAGAAATCCTAGGTTGTGCAGATTTTAACCAAGTTATGGTTTATGGTTTCTTGGATGTGCGTTTTGAAGTTGATTATTGAGGTGACTTGAAGGAATCCAAATCGGATAATAAGCTAAATAAAACTCCAAATATGTAGATAATAACTTGAGCAATGTATCACACATCATCAGCCACTAGAAAGAGTCCAGTCTACTTCAAAAAGAATCGCATATTATTTAGTTGTAAACTTTACCTGCATTCAGTCACACAATTGCATTTCTGTATATGAAAAATGATTTAAGAAACTGAAATATTGTTGCAGATGTAGAAGTCCCGGTTGCATGCATCATACTGATAGCATTGTTTGCCCTGCAACATTATGGGACTCACAGGGTCGGGCATTTGTTTGCACCCGTGATCATATTGTGGCTCTTTAGCATCAGTTCAATCGGTTTATACAACATTATTCACTGGAACCCTCACATCTACAAAGCACTCTCTCCTGTCCACATGTATACATTTCTCAAGAAAACTCAAACAGGAGGCTGGAAATCTTTAGGTGGTATCTTATTATGCATCACAGGCAAGTTTTTTTTTTTTTTTTTTTTTTTTTTGACATTACATGTGTAACCCGTTCGTCTTGTAGGGGTAAAGTTGTCATTTTTACAATACGTGTGTTCATATTTCCAGGCTCGGAAGCTATGTTTGCTGATCTTGGACACTTTTCACACTTGTCTATACAAATAGCTTTCACATCATTTGTTTATCCATCCTTGATTCTTGCATATATGGGGCAAGCTGCTTATTTATCTCAGCATCATGTTATTGAAAATGACTATCAGATCGGATTCTACATCTCTGTACCCAGTAAGTTTCTTTTGAACTTTTGCATTCCAAAATCTGAAAACCGATAAATGGCAATAATGTGTTTGGGATTCGGGTGGTTTTGTTAATTCAGAGAAGCTGAGGATACCGGTGCTGTTGATAGCCATACTTGCTGCAGTTGTTGGAAGTCAAGCCATAATTACCGGGACCTTTTCGATTATAAAACAATGCTCTTCCCTCGGGTGCTTTCCGAGGGTGAAAATAGTCCATACATCTTCAAAGTTTCATGGGCAGATTTATATCCCGGAGATCAACTGGATCTTGATGACATTATGCCTTGCTGTTACCATCGGGTTTAGAGATACAAAACGTATGGGAAACGCTTCAGGTATGGCGTTTTACGAAACTTTTAAACAGTTTTCCGAAATACCCAAAAATGCAAAATACTCTTTTTATTGATTTCATTGTGTTGTGAACTTGTGATCAGGTTTGGCAGTTATTACGGTTATGCTGGTTACAACTTGCTTAATGTCTCTTATTATCGTCTTATGCTGGCACCAAAGTGTGTTTCTTGCAATCGCTTTTGTGGCGTGTTTCGGGATGATCGAAGCGCTGTATTTTTCGGCTTCTCTTGTCAAGTTTCTCGAGGGGGCGTGGGTCCCGATAGCCCTCTCGCTCGTTTTCATGCTCGTGATGTACGTGTGGCACTACGGTACGCTTAAAAAGTACGAATTTGACGTCCAAAACAAAGTATCAGTTGATTGGCTACTGAGCCTGGGTCCAACACTTGGCATAGTCCGGGTTCGAGGAATCGGGCTTGTTCATACAGAGCTCGTTTCGGGCATCCCCGCAATCTTTTCTCACTTTGTAACCAACCTCCCAGCTTTCCACCAAGTGCTTATCTTCCTTTGTGTGAAATCCGTCCCGGTCCCACACGTGAGACCGGAAGAACGGTTTCTGGTGGGCCGTATAGGCCCACCAGAGTACCGAGTGTATCGGTGCATAGTCAGGTACGGTTATCGTGACGTTCACAAGGATGTTGTGGAGTTCGAAAAGGATTTGGTTTGTAGTATCGCCGAGTTCATCAAGAAACAAAAGGACGATACTGACGGGAATCGCGTAGACGGGAGAACGGGAAATGACGAAGAGGTGATGAGGGTTGTCGGTACGTCTTCCACGCACGATAAAATCCGCATGGGCGGGCATGGCGAGGCGGATACGGATGGGTCCGAAGAAATAAAGCCGGTGAAGAAAAGGGTGAGGTTTGTGGTACCGGAGAGCCCGGAAATGGACGACGGTTCACGGGCCGAGTTACGGGAGCTGATGGAGGCTCGGGAGGCCGGGGTGGCTTACATCTTGGGACACTCGTACGTGAAAGCGAAACAAGGGTCGAGTGTCGTTAAACGGGTCGTTCTAAATCTAGGCTACGAGTTGTTGAGACGAAACAGCAGGCCGTCTACGGACGCTTTAACCGCACCTCACGCTTCGACCCTCGAGGTGGGAATGGTGTATCACGTGTGAAATGAAAACAACACACGAACGTCTGTTTTTTTGTAGTTGATATACGAAAGGTGAACAGTCGGCAACCACCGGATCCATCGGTTCAAATCGGTTTTCGCCAACTAACAAGTGAAGTGGATATATATTTGGTTTTCAACTTTTCACACTTTTGGATTTCCAGGATTATAAATTTATAATATTCATATATTGTATAGTTTCGATCGTACCAAGTTGCCAACGGTTATAACCGTCGGTTACGATAATTTTTTTTATAAAAAGTTATAACGTTTCATTCAATCGTTGTGATGGTATGGTTCCCGTACTATATAGGGTATAGGGACGTTATTTTGTCTATTTTTTGGCTACATCGTTTTCATAACAGATTGTATACCTATTCTTGTTATTTTCTCATTAAATTATCCGATTGAAATTTCGTAAATTTCTATCTAATTAATAAAAGCGGTATTCACACGATTTAGAGAGATGTTTCAATAGTTATAAATTACAAAAACCTAAATGATATTCATGTGTTATGATTGTTGGGTTTGTAATTAGAAGACTTGAAGACACATGACACCAACTCTAGGGCCAGTTTTCTATTTTTGTAATCCTAATTATATATTCTTTGCACTTGTAAATTCCTGTAACTAGTGAGCATAATAATTATTGAGGTGATTATTATAAGGGTAAGTGTAATATTCCTATTTCACGGTGCGGGGGAGATTACATTGACGGCAGTGAAGTGCGGCTACGTCAAAACGTGTAGTACAGTGTCACAACAAAAATGAAGATCGCGGCACCACTCACCGCTCAATATTCTCTCTTCCCTTTACTTTTTCTTCCTATTTCTCTCTCTCTCTCTTCTTTATAATTTTTTTATAATAAAAAAAGTGAAGTGTGGTGTGACATGAGTATTGTGGGGGTAAAGTATAAAATTGTGGGGTGATGACGATGAGACGACAAAAAAAGTATAAAGTTGAAAAAGTGAAGTGTGGGTATCATTATCATCCTAAAATAACAAAATGAGGGTTAAAATTTATCAAATTATTATTTAATTATTAGTAATATGATTACAAGTTAATTGATTTAGTTAAAAATCAATTGTTATATATATATACCAACTAAACAAAATCAAGTTCATGTGAATAGTATCAGTCACGTGGCAAGCTTCCCATGTGGCAATAAATGATTTTTTGGTTTAGAGAGACCATAATTTAGCTTTGGATGATAAATCGGAGAAGATGACACCAACAGACTGGGAAAACTTAGATAATAAGGCGAAGTTGTTATTAGATTGTCGCTGAATAAGGATGTTGCGTTTAACATTCTAAAGGAAACCTCAGTGAAAGGCATCATGGAAGCATTGTTTAATATGTATGAAAAGCATTCAGTAGCTAATAAGGTCTTATTGATCAGAGAGGTGGCTAGATTTGAAGTCTTCAGTCGGTTCTTAATTAGACTTTGAAGGATATCAGGGTGATTTCAATTTTGAAGAAAATATTGATTTATGTTAGGCTAAATGGATGAACAAGGACATGAAGTTAATTTTGGGAATGGACATCAAAAGGTGGTCAAGAAAATATGGTCATTGCTCGTGAAAAAAAACGAGGTTAATTGTACATGGTCAGGATAAATCTGAAAGAAGTGACACTCCAGTTCAAAAGATTAACAAAGTGCGGTTCACAGAGGCTCATTGACAGAAGAAGGTTTGTTTTGCAGGAGATAAACCCAAAGCCACCGGAAAAATTCAAGTTGAACGTGCGTATAAAGGTTCAGATCCAGTTAGAGGTATTTGTGACAGTGGGAACACAAGCCATGCTTCAGCAAGAGTTCCTAGACAACAGGGGAAGAAAAGAACAAGTGTTCATTGTCAAAATCATCTAGAGAATTACCTGCTACAAAGGGAGAGTGATTGTTCTCGTGTTTCTCGGATCCGACAGTTCATTTCAGTGGAAGCTAGTAGACATAAAAACCGGTAATGAGCTACTATAGCAATGATGGATGTGTTGGAGCTTCAACATGACTTTAGGTTAACTAATGAAGAGTCGATAAATGCTACAAGAGGTTATTACATGTTTCAAGATCAAACCTCCAAATGAAAAATGAAAGATTGTTAGGCTTGCTATATGTTTGATTTGACATATAATTAGAAGACTTGAAGATCGTTGGGCTTATTAGTTCGTGGTCAAAGGGAGGGAATAATCCGGCCCATGGCACCACCTCTAGGGCCCATTTTCTATTTCTTGTTTTTTATGTTCTTTCTACTTAGGGTATTTGTAATACCTCAAGATGATACCACAATACCGAGCTCGGGATCGCGGGAGAGCGCGGGAACACTTTTTGCATGTAATACCTCAAAATCCTCTCCAAAGACCCCAAACCCTTCAAAAGTGGGGGTGGCCCACAATCTCCAAGCCTTTCCCGAGCTCTTTCTCCTCGGTACCCCACTCCCACGGGAGTCTCCCGAGTCCCGATCCCAAGCACCCTGTCATGGTGTTCCCGCGCTCTCCCGCGATCCCGAGCTCAAGATAGCCTCCCAAACTTGAGGTATTACAATCACCCTTATAAATTCCTCATAGCTAGTGAGAGGCAAAAAAAACAATAGAGAAGTTTCCTAGTTGCACCCTGTAGCTGTAGGCCAGACTAGACCGAGCAATATTAAATCTCGTGTTCTTCACCTTCTTGTTTCCGCATCGTGATTGTGTGTTTGCTATACCCAAATCCCCAACAATGATATGTTAATAATGTTTAACTTGTTAATTATACTTTTTTGCGGTATAATATTAATCATGTTGTGAAAGGTTAGTTTTAAGTACAATATGTTGTTTTCCCTACTTAATTAGTAGGTGTACGTTATCAAACTTAAAAATATTAGGCTTTGGTATGTATATCTTCGAGTCAATCAACAACCACAAATGAGGTCAGGTATTAACCTATATATACAAATTACAACATATTGTACCACCCCCCAAGCTTATAGTACAACCACCTAAAGCGCCGCCACTGTTCATCAACAGTGGTCAGTGGCATGGTTGTAATTTAGTGAAACTTTGAGGGTATAATTTTGTAGCACAAAATCAGGATAGGGGATGGCTTTGTAGCAGAAAATCAGGGATAAGGGATGGTGGGTTCTTTCATTTTCAACAATCTGGTCTCTTTCTAGGCGGCGGCCGTGGGGGAAGTTCGCGGCGGAGGTGACGAATCCGATGAAGAAACGGACGAGAATGTGGCTGGGGACGTTTGATACGCCGGAGGAAGCCGCGTTTGCGTATGATAAAGCCGCTTTTGAGCTTCACGGCTCGCGGGCTAAGCTGAACTTCCCTCTCTTGATCGGCTCCGATCATCGGAAACCTAACGTGTTACCGTCTCGAGATCCGTCTCCCCCGGCGCCATCCTCATCGTCCTCGACCTCCGCCGGAAAAAACAGCGGAAAAGACAAAAGAAAAACCCGGCGGCTCAGTCTCTTTCGTTGATCCATCGTCTTGGTGTAAGTCTTTGATCTCAATTCATCTATAGATTAATGATTCTTTAGATCATTGTTTTGTTCCCCTTTGCCTCCATCACCCCCATTTCATTCTCTCCAAAATTCTCCTGCAATTTCATCCACCCTAACAACAATGGCCGCCCCACCACAACCCGTAATCCTCCCCGTCTCCGGCTCCAAATTGTGTTTGTGTTTGAGTTGATAGATTTAATATAGTAGTTCATGGTGATATACTCATGTGTCCTGATTCATGGTCTTTTGCTAGGGTAGCACAACCATTATTGCCGAAATTCAATTGGGGCATTCTCTTAGTAGAGGTTTTTGATATCAGGTATTCGTGCCTTTTGTATATGAAATGTTGTCTATCATCATGGTTAACAAAGACAATGCCATATTTTTTTGGTGAATTGCCCTACCTAATTCACTGTTACAAAGTTATGTGTTAACATAGGCATGAGAATTTTTGTTTTGTGGTTTTTTTAGTTTCATGAAATAGCTATGTCATCAAATTTAGGATCTTTTAGAGTTTTCTAACTGCTGTTTATCTTTTCTACAGGCTTTAGAAGTGAAGGTAGTTATTCTATGTCCCCTATCTAGGTATGTATGTTGATATGGAAGGGTCTAAAAAACATTGAACATATTGGTCAAATTGGATATGAAGCCAAAATGTAGATATTCTATGTCCCCTTATTATGTATGCATGCAGTTTCAAATCTTCTTTTTTCCCCTACTAATGATGGATCATCTAGGATTCATTTTTACCGATTAGCTTTTATGAGTTTTGGTTAAATCAGTTGCTTTATGGTAGACTTGAACATTTACTAATACTTATTATAATCAATGCGCTTACAAGGTTTTACTTGAAATCACTAGCAACTATTGTGCACATCATGTGAAATTTGGTGAAATTTTTAATCAAATGAGAGAAATAGGTATGTTGTTGATTGCATTATATAATTCTATGACTGTAAACCACTTATACTATATGTTAGGTGTTTTATGGCATTTCATTACAAGTTTAAAAAAAAGATTGTTCTCTTATTATTCTCGATATCTAAATTTGAAAGTCTTAGATATGTTTTCTTCTAGACATTTGAGACTTACTTTCAGTTGAACCAGTCAAAGAGCTTATTCCAGTTTATGTAATAAATTGTTAGAGATTGTGAACATTGGAAGTGGATTCCCACTACGTTCACAAATTTTTTAGTAAGTGGGCTTCAAATTAGTAACACCAACCGTTATGGCTGCAAAACAAGAAGGGAAACATGATGAGTATATTCGTAGGAGTTCTATGTTTACTGTTTGTTTTTTCTTTTCATTTAATGGTCAGGTGTGTAAAAAAGTAGCGTGCGTTTTGAATGTTTTATTGTTCTCTTTGTAAGTGGTTAATCTTTCTTTTATAAGTTGTTAATGTTTCTTTTGTTTTGTGTACCCCTTCTTTTGTGCAGTTGTGGTTCATTTTAGTGGGAACATGAAGCCATGGCTACAGATTGGTATTAGGAGGCCTTTATGGCAAAGGTATGTCAATAGAACTCACCCTTATATACTTCACTGTGCTATGCTGCAAAGTGAGGTCACTTTTAGTCTAAAGTCAAATTGAATTTTTTTTTTGGGTGGTAAGTAATTGATTATTTTGTTCATATATTATATAGTTGTTTGTAAACTCTAAACGGCTACTCTTGAAGACAGAAACATGCTAACTGGATTTCTAGCGGCAACGCGCTAATAGATAGGCTTGTAGGAATGTTTGTGTTCTACGGGCATACACCACCAGATCCTGATTTTTTCCGATGCTACAGTGAGCGTACTTTCGTTAAGGTACTTTCGTTAAGGCATCCATTGTTATTGTCATTAGTTATAATGTACACCATTAGTTGCATTCTCTTTTATTTATTTTAGTTGCAGGTCTAAAGTTTATATTTTGATTTATTGCTCTATATAAATTGGTGATCATATTGCAGGTGATTTAGCTCTCCTTCTTTGCTGTAGCAGTATGGGCTTGCTTTATTATCTTCGCATGGTTGCTGAATCGTATATCGATGGAATTAAGGTTTCGATGTTTCCAAATCTGCTCTCGCGGATACTGCAACATTTACTGTCCAAAGGTTCTCAAACATGAAGCTTTTGAATCTTGATCAGGATCAAGCCTAGAAGAAGCCCCAAAATATATTGCAGGTTACAACTCTTTACCCTAAGTTGTGTTTTATATTCTTTTTGAATCATACTGCAGTGTGTTTGTATCGTAGTTATATATATATACCCTCAAGAAATTGGCTGCATTTTTGGAGTGGTAAGATTTCTACTTATTTGCTATTTGTATTAGGGAAGGGAACATATGTAATGGGTTGAGTGGATTATGTATATTTTGTTGTAAAACGATAGTTTATAAAATATATTTGTGTACCAGTACATGTCTCACTTCAAATAAATATGGGTAAAACTAAGAAATTAATTAATTATTTGACGGGTTGAGTGCATCAATTTTTAATAGACAGGTGAAACATATGATGGGTGAAACATGTCAGATTTATTAAGCTGCTTAGGATGATTATCGTTTACGAATTGGAGCCATCATCCATGAGGTAGTATATTTGTCTTCAACTTTTATGTATTCTACACTCCATTTCACTGCACTGCAGATGTGTCAATAACAAGAGCCGGGTTCTTGATGTTGTCTTTTCCTAAATACTTCTCAAAAGTATATGAGGCTGCTGTTTTGTTTTCTCATGGTCTTCTAATCTCTACATATTGGAATGAAACCGATGTACCAAAAAAATGTTTGAAGATGTCCTAACTTATATGTTTATATTTATATTCTTCCTCTTTTGAATAAGGATTTTGATATTTCAATTCATATTCTTTTTTGTTCCTGCCAGATTTCAAAGGGAAATATGGGCAAAAAAGAAACATAACTTTGAGATTAATGGATGAGGTTTTTAAAACGGGTGATGAAGGGGCTGATATCAATAAGGAAGGTGAGTAGTATATTACGATTTGTAAAGAAGGCTTCTCAATACAGTCATGTTACAACTTTTTGTTTTTGCTTATCCACTGTTCTTAAGTCTTCTTTATTGAGAATGCTATATCGTTTGTAAATGATTCACATTTGTTTTGTTCCTGGACAGACACAGGGTCCGAAGGCAAAAAAGAGCTTCCAATCACTGAACCGGAAAGCAGCAAGAACAAAAGGAAACCAGACCCAAAACAAGGTATGTGCTCAACCCAATTAGACCTTAAGGATTAAGAACTTTTTCTTCTGTTCAGATGATAAAAACTGACCCGTTAGTGGTCTTAAATCCACTTGAAAGATAGCATATAGCCTTTCGCATAATCCCAATTCTACGTCATTTGCGTTGTTACATCGTTGCAGTTTTCACTCGGTGTGCGCAACGCGCGCTAGCCGTTTTTAAATGGGACGGCTCCGCGGCAACGCGCGGGTCGTCCAACTTGTATAATAAAAATAAACCAAAGGGCACACATTTCATTCCCATACATACACAGGGATAATTATGTAATTTTACATTAGAAATGTAACTAATTTTCTTTTTTTAATATTCCATCCATTTTGTATCTTGTTTCGGAATATTCGACATGTGACAAAATAAAACCCGTAACCTGGCTTGTGCGTGGGCCCATTTTAGGAGAAGGGATAGGAAGTTAGGAACAAACCCAATAATGTTGAGCCCACCATACGCCATCCTAACTTAGAGGTGGGAGAAAAATAGTTTTGCAACTGAACCGAACTGAATCAAACCGAACAGAACCAGACTCGAACCGAAGTTAGTATTAAACATAGCTTGTTAGAAACCAACTTGAACCATAGGGCTGAAACTGGTTTACATTTTGAAATCGGTTTGATTCATTTATAACCTGAATTAAACCACTCAGTTAAACCCTAAACAGTTTCCAGAAAAACTGATTTTTATCATTTTATACCTAACCAAAATCAATTTGGAGGGTAACTGAATCTAGAAAAAAATATTATTATACAAACGACGAGAGAAAAATATCAAAACGTGTGTTATTATTTCGATATTAAAATAATGAATTGGACATTTTAACATTTCTCGTTACTTTACTTCTACGATTTTTTAATTGTGCACATGGTCTATAAAACTATCTATCTATTTAAGCACCTTCATTTCATTTCATTATTATTATTATTATTATTACGTAAATATTATGGACCATATTTAATAGCCTTCAATGCTGAAATAATGAAAGCGGCTAAAATGCAATCTTATCTGAAGATTTGCGTAAACATATGGAATAATACTTGAGAGGGAGTGAATGCTACATTATAGTTAAATTTCATAATTCATGCGAAATTTAGAAAAAATCATTTTAACCAATTAAAATTGTTTATTTAAATGTTTGCTTTTTTACCTAAACAAAATATTTAGTTAAATAATTTGTGCTTTCAGTGAACTTTTTACGAATAGAACCAACCTAGTAATGTAAGTTTTGCACAAGTTTTATATTTTTATAAAACTTATCTCATCTTTTGACAATTATTCTAACTGAAATCACACGAGGCTAATGACACAACCACACAACTAGTTTACGTGCTCATGAAATTCACCTTTTTTAAGATAGATCCTTATGATTTTGGATCAAAATTGTGAGATCTTCATTTATTTGACTCTAGTGACATACTTTGATTCGATAATTTAAATGCTTTTCTATTCTAAATATTACAGCCAGACAACTAGTTAGTTAGATAAAAAATTCCAATCAAAATCACATGACATATCAAAACTCAAAAGTGGTAATTTCTATGCACTTTTAGTTTTCTAATTATATTAGTCTTGCATATTACTGTTAGGGCACCCGGTATGGGTGTTTCTTCACGGCGCCAACCATGAGGTGGCAACCCATAGCGCCGCCAAGACCATCCCCCACCTCCGCCAACCACCGCCAACTTGTTGCGCCAAGTTTACGGCGCCAATACTTCGACGCCGCCAAACACACACACATCCAAAAGCTTTAAAAAAACCACCCAATTACATCTTGACAGCTCACCATACCACACCACACCATACCACATGGGGTATACCCCATCTATGTTAAGTGGTGTTAAGAATCCAGTCAGCGCCTACGTGGCGCGTGTTAACCTTTAACATGGCATGAGTATACCTCATGCCCTTAGAGTATCATGCTTTTCCTTTCATTTGTTTAATTTTATAGAGCAAATTGCTTGATTGTGTTCTTTAAATTTAATTTTTTTTAAACGCCCTTTAAATTTAATAATTATTGATTATCTCTAGTTTGTTTTTGTTTTCTTGTTGTGTGCAGGTATTATGTCTAGTTTGTTTTTATTTTTTTCTCTAGTTTTGGACCTTATATGTATTTTCTCTAGCATCTTGCTAGTTTTTATGAAATAATCTTAGTTGTTCAAAAAAAAATGTATTGTGTAGAAAATTGCACCCCCGTTATCATTTCAACTAATGCATGTTAAAGAAACCCGTTAACTCCCTCACGTGAGGGGCATTTTTGTAGTTTTACACCACTAAATCCGTATTAACGATTTGTTTTGAACAGACAAAAATGCCCCTCAAGCCAGTGGAGTTAACGGGTTTCTTTAACGGACGTGTAAATTTTTTTTAAAAATAACACAGGCAGTAATTATTAAATTTATGACACTTCCAGTAGTTTCACTTATTTATAGATGACACAACCAGTAATTTACTCACTTTTTTAATAAATAATTTTTTGTCTTAGGATTTAGGAAACTGCAACTTTATTCAAATAATAATTATGTATGCATGTCAAACATATAGTAATATAATAAGATCAAGATAATTTTTGAAAAAATGTTTGGTTATTCCAATTAATATTTTAAACCACGTAAGATTAAATAAAATAAAATAAACGAAATGATAATTGGTGAGTGGGTGTTTTCTGTCTCATCTCATAGGGGTTTGGGCGTTAGTCAATGGAGATAGGGATGACCAGTCTTTGCCCGTCTACAATTGGATGCTACCTACTTTTTATTATTAGTTTTGTTTACTTTTATTTAATTATTATAAGTGTGCCCAAAAGATAATGTTTTATAATAGAAAAAATAGCCTAATCTTTTCTTCTCTAGGTTAAATTCCCAAATCCATCAATATATAATTTCCTTATTATCCACATATAAGATATTAATTATGGTAGGCAAAGTGGAAAAGGAGGGATTTATGTGGCATCTCGAATTAAAAGTAAAACACCCATTATTTTCATTTGACATTCACTCGGCAGTTTTATAAACAATTAATAAATAAATAGGGGGTGTTTGATGAAAGGGTGTGTATTAGAGTAAAAATTTGTTTGTGAATAAAATTGGTAAATGGCTGACGTGACATACTAATCTGGATTGTTTGTAGAAAGGGTGCTACTGGTAGCGTTACAAATGCTCTTATACGATTTTAGTCGTTTAAAAAATTACTAAATAATATCAATTGATATTTAATAAATCCCTCGGAGCATTCAAAGTCTATTTCCTATCAATATTTTTAGACTTTTAAAAAACTATTTCTTTTAATTTATCTATCATATATTAATAATATCATACATCTCATTTTATGTATTTATCCTTATTCAATTAATGAATACTTTTTTATTTAGTTATAAATTATTTTTTTCCTAACGCTCACAACATATATAGAACGCTTACACTAAATTACATGAATATGGTATAAATCTTAAAGTGTCAAATCCAGTATGATGAGTTTGATATTTCTATAAATATATAATAAAATTTGAGGTAGTTTCAAACACTATTAAAAAATATATAAAATAACAATTATGATGAGTTTGATATTTCTATAAATATATAATAAAATTTTAAGCAATTTCATAGGATGAGGTCGTGGAAAACTTGGTGGTTTTTAAGGGTGGGTGGTATGGTGGTGCGGCTTCACCATTGATTTCGATAGGCTTGGGCGGTTTATTCGGTTAACCACCCCACTGATTCTGCTTCATCTGATTCGGTTTCATTTTGAAGCCTACAACAAACCTAGAAAATTAGAACTTTTTTTTTAAAGTTTAAACCATTGGATTCATTGAAACTTAAACAATTCCCACCTAAAATGAAGTCTAAAGCTTCAGTCTCATTATCATCCTCCTCCCTCATATGACACCAAGTAAGATCAACTAAAATGAAGAGCGTGTTAAAAAAAAAGGAAAATTGGATTTTAATAATCCAAGTTATTACTAGTTGGCCAATATTAATCCTAATTTCAAAATTGGCCTACATTAATCCCAATTATTAAGGTGTTGGATTTCATTGGACCGCCGTTAAGTTTTCCTTAACTCCGTTAGTTTTTTGCTGACGTGGCACTGATTAATAAAAGCCACGTGGCTGCCATGTCAGCAAAAAACTAACGGAGTTAAGGAAAACTTAACGGGAGTCCAATGAAATCTAACACCTTAATAATTGGAATTAATGTAGGCCAATTTTGAAATTGGGTTTAATATTGACCAATTGGTAATAACTTGGATTATTAAAATCCAATTTACC
This sequence comes from Deinandra increscens subsp. villosa, assembly GCA_039602395.1. NCBI lineage: Eukaryota > Viridiplantae > Streptophyta > Magnoliopsida > Asterales > Asteraceae > Deinandra > Deinandra increscens. The sequence goes on along the minus strand of JBCNJP010000020.1, from coordinate 16,244,859 downwards.
AAAAAAAAAAACTAAAAGTGGCATATTTGAAATACGATACGAGGTGAAAGGGCTTTTGGGTAAATACGAGCGATAGAATCATAGACCATCCATGGTTAAGCAAGTCAAAACTAACTGTAGTTAGATAACTAACTATGGTTAGATGTTGTGGCAACTTTATCCTGTTTCTCTCTCTAAAACGTTATTAACCCTTTCCCAACCCCAACTTTCCATCTCGTCTCCCTCTCTCTCTCTCTCTCTCTCTCTCTCTCCTCGCCGTTGAACGTCGCCGATTACCTCCGTCGTCCAAATAACCGTTTTCCGAAACCATTTCACTGAGCAAGTAAGTTCACGATTCAGTTTCTTCTCACTATGCTATTATGATCTGTTGTTAAGTTTTTGAGTTTTTGATTCAAATCATTACATGTTGTTGCTGTTTGATTTTGCTCTTCGGTTATTGAAATTTCATTATTTTTCATTTTGCTGTAAATTTCTGATAGTTAGTAAGGAGATCGGTGTTGTATTTTGAATTCTTATCACAGGCAGGGAACTTTTCAGTTTTTATGTGTTTTTTCCGGTATGGATTTGAATAACCATTTCATTTGCACTGATTTGAGAAAATCTGAAACCAATTAATTGAGAGGTAAATGTTTGCAGGGCTCTAAAATGACGTAAATAGATTTTTTTTAGATATGTTGTGGTGATTTGGGTGTCCTTGTAAGATAGATATGCTGATATGGTACCTAATTAGGAGTTGAAACTTGTTCAAGCCTTTGCAATTGATATTTGGGGTGTTATTTTAGGAATGATGTTGTTTTATTCATTTTTGGATGTTCTCTGAATTGTGACCTAATTCTTTGGAAAGATAAAAAAATTAGGTCCAGTGATACCAAGTTATTCTTCCTTGTGGAGACACCTGCTTGACATATAGGTAAAGTATTTATGATCAGATGATTGATTGACCTTCTTTTGACTTTATAACTGTTTTTGAATGTGTTTACACTTTAAAGATGGACAGTCAAGAATTAGACTTCATGTGATTTATATGTTGCTCAAGATGTCTTAGTTTTTAAGTGTTTCTCTGTCATTCTAAATATTCAACTTGCTGCTTTTTGTTATTTGTTTATGATATGGAAAATGTAGTCTTTGATTTATTAAGCCCTTAATAAAATCTTGTTATTTTTATTTATGTTTTGCATTTCATCACCTCCTACTCTGGATGTTTGACTAACTAAATCTGAATGTTAGTTAATTATACTATAGGTTTGTCTTTTCTCACACCTTTAACCTACTGAAATATGTTATTCAGGACTTTGAAAAGGATATACCTTCTGAGGGCATGCTTGTATTTAATAAAAAAACACTGATATACAAATAATGGCATCAAGATCTTGTGCAAATATTTTGGATTTGGTTTCTGATAAACTGCTGGATATCCCTCAGACTCCAAGAAATCTTCCACGGGTCATGACCCTACCTGGGATTATAAATGGTTATGATGGAGATTCAGATAGTGTCTCATCTGGTTCTCCTGAGAGGAAGATCATTGTGACAAATATGTTACCTTTACATATTCAGAGGGACCCAGACACCCTAAAGTTGACTTTCAGTTTTGACGAAGACTCGCCCTATTGGCAACTAAAAGACGGGTTTTCTCCTGAAACCAAGGTTGTGTATGTAGGCTCACTCAAGGTTGAAGTAGATGCTAGTGAACAAGAAGAAGTTGCTCAGAAACTTTTAGAAGAATTCAATTGTGTTCCCACTTTTCTTCCTCGTGACCTTCACAACAAGTTTTATGCTGGTTTCTGTAAACAGCAGTTATGGCCACTTTTTCACTATATGCTTCCTATCTGTCCTGACCATGCTGATCGGTTTGACCGCGTTCTCTGGCAGGCGTATGTATCTGCCAATAAAATATTTGCAGATAAAGTTATGGAAGTTGCAGACCCAGATGATGATTACATTTGGGTTCATGACTACCATCTTATGATCTTACCTACTTTTTTAAGAAAACGTTACAATCGTGTCAAGCTTGGTTTTTTCCTTCACAGCCCATTTCCTTCATCAGAAATATATCGAACTCTTCCTGTAAGAGATGAAATTCTTAAAGGGCTTCTGAATTGTGACCTAATCGGGTTCCACACGTTTGATTATGCACGACACTTTTTGTCATGCTGCAGTAGAATGATGGGCCTGGATTATGAATCCAAGAGAGGACATATCGGGCTTGATTACTTTGGTCGAACAGTGTATATCAAAATTTTACCAGTGGGCATCCACATGGGTCGGCTTGAATCCGTGTTAAATCTTCCAATCACATCAAGTAAAGTCCACGAGATAAGTCAACGGTTCAAGGGGAAGAAGCTGATTGTTGGTGTTGATGACATGGATATCTTTAAAGGCATCAGTCTTAAGTTACTAGCATTTGAATGTCTATTACAAATGAACCCCACTCTTCAAGGCAACCTGGTTTTGATCCAAATTGTGAACCCTGCAAGAAGTACAGGGAAAGATGTACAAGAAGAAAAGCGGGAAACCTATTTAATTGTAAATAGAATCAACGAGACATATGGTTCACCTGATTATGAGCCAGTGGTTCTAATTGACCGTCCCGTTGCCCGTTATGAAAAGTCGGCTTATTATTCAATGGCTGATTGTTGCATAGTCAATGCTGTTAGGGACGGAATGAATTTAGTACCGTATAAGTACATTGTTTGCAGACAACACTCACCTCATCTTGATAAATCAAGCATGTTGGTTGTCTCTGAGTTTGTCGGGTGTTCACCGTCTCTAAGCGGTGCTATACGGGTCAACCCATGGGACATTGAATCTGTAGCTGGAGCTTTAAATCTCGCTATAACAATGAACGATTCAGAGAAGAAACTAAGACATGAAAAACACTATAAATATGTAAGCTCTCATGATGTGGCTTATTGGGCTCGTATCTTTATGCAAGATTTAGAAAGAGCATCAAAAGACCATTATAATAAACGTTGTTGGGGAATCGGATTTGGGCTTGGTTTTCGAGTGGTGTCTCTTTCTCCAAGTTTCAGAAAACTTTCTCCTAATTATATTGTTTCTGCTTATAAGAAGTCAAACAGACGTGCTATATTTCTCGACTATGATGGTACACTTGTCCCACAATCGTCTATTGTAAAGACTCCTAGTGAAGAACTGATTAGTATTCTGAGTACACTCTGCAATGATCCTAAAAACACGGTTTTCATTGTGAGTGGACGTGGAAGAAGCTCGCTAAGTGAGTGGCTTGCTCCTTGTGAAGGGCTGGGTTTAGCTGCTGAACATGGATATTTCACAAGGTATTATTTAAATATTTATCTAACGGTTATCACCATACTGTTTGTTATTTTCTTTCAGTAATCTTAATCCTGGTTTCTAGATGGAGTGGGAGTTCTGAATGGGAATCGAGTATCCCGGCTACTGATCTTGAGTGGAAGGAGATTGCTAAGCCGGTTATGAGACTGTATACAGAAGCAACTGATGGCTCGAGCATTGAGGTCAAAGAAAGCGGCCTGGTTTGGCACCATCAAGATGCTGATCCCGACTTTGGTTCATGCCAGGCTAAGGAGTTATTGGTGCATTTAGAAAACGTGCTTGCTAACGAACCAGCTGTGGTTAAGCGTGGTCAACACATAGTTGAAGTCAAACCTCAGGTATGCTTACAGTTAACTTGGTGTTGTTTGGTTATCGCATCCCATTAGATCATATGAACAATAAAAGCAAGTGCTTATTATGTTATATTTTTTTTAATAACTTTTGCAGGGTGTGACGAAAGGATTAGTTGCAGAGAAAATTTTATCAAGAATGGTGGAAGAAGGGGAAACCCCGGATTTTGTGACATGCATAGGGGATGACAGATCAGATGAAGACATGTTTGAAAGCATTCGGAGCACGGTTTTAAGTGCCTCTGCAACTTCAAAACCGGATATATTTGCTTGTACGGTTGGACAGAAACCTAGTAAAGCTAAATATTACCTGGATGACACTGCTGATGTGATCAAATTGCTTGGAGGGCTTGCTAGTGCTTCGGATCCAAAACCTGGTAACACTGCCCGATTTCAGATTACTTTCGATACCATTTTTTAAGATAATAATACTAGCAACATGTACAGTTTTCTGTTTGACGAAAAAAGAAAGAAAAGAAAAAATCTTTAGGATTTACTTGAGTTGAAAGTTGGGTGGGTTTGTTGTTGTAAGTTGTAACGGGGTGAATCTGCTGGGACCATTGGGCTCCTTTCTCCAGATGATAGAACAAATGCTTATTTTATTATGATTTAATGTATAGGTAGCTCACTGTTTCAGATAATTTGTTTTCTGTTTATCTTGTGAGCAAATACTGGCAGTTTGGTCTTTTGCATAGATGTTGAGGCAAAGAATACGATTTAAATCAGCTTATACTCCAATTTGAGATCAGTACAACTTCAACTTGGTTTAGTCTTTATATTGTAAGCTGTTTTGTTTTTCTAAGAAGCTCAAGTACTTCTGGATGGAAATGGTTGATATTAGTATATAAAGGAGGCTGATATATAAAAACAACCAAATGTGAAGAGAGTGAAAAGTTTATTTTAATAATGTTTATACGCAAAAACAAATGTGAGACGTAATTTCTAGTCATAGATAAAAACATATTTGTCTTTACTAATTACTATAGTAGCCTCAAGAGTGAAAAGTTTATTTTGTATTTGGGAACCCAACACCCCACCCTGGTATTCTTATTACACAAGAGCAGTTAAATTTCTTCTTTTAGTATATGATGATCCCTTTTGTTCCATTTATGAATGAGATTTTCTTTATTCATAGTAGACATCACGATCTCGGCTCATTTACTTAGGCCGCCTGTTATGCTTGCCCTTCACCCTGCGGAAATTAACATGCGGGGGTGTGCAACTAAACCACCCCTTTGCAGTTCGTGTACAAAACAGCATAAGGCCTGAATGAGCCACCGCTAAAGAACTTCAACCTGACACTTTTTCTCTCCCCTCTTTCTCTCTTATATTAATCAAGTATTATAGAAATAGTGAAATATGGTGAGTGTATAATAAAATAAGTGAAAGTTGGTAACATGACGTTAATGACAAACTTGTGGCATGTTAAGAAAAGAGTGATGACCATTACCGATACCAATAGTATTTTAACTAGTCAATCGGTAAAATAAAGGAAATGACTTGCAAGAGAACATATTGTACGAGTAAACTGGTTGAAAACCAAGTCAACCCAACCTAGACTAAATCTCTTATACAGGGTAACTTATTAAGTATTTACTAGAAACTTATTATAGTTAATGCATGGACACAGTTTTTCAAACACATCTTTACTCGAAGCAAAGGATGTATCGATGCAAGTCAGATTGTTGATTTGATTTTTTAGATAAGAAAAACTAAATTAAACTGTTGTCTAATTCTGATTGGTTGAAAGTCGTGTAATTTGTTACAGTCATGTGTTGCAGAGGGTGCGGGTGTGAGATGAAATGCGATATGCTATTAGGTTCGTGGCCTGCATAAGTGACAACACGCACAAACGATACATAAAATATAAACAATACAAGTTTTAACGTGGTTCGGTCGATGTAACCTACCTTCACGGGTTGCAACTAGGTTTTCTTATTAGGCTTATAATGCACAAGATAATTACATGACTATGTGACTATGTATATATAATAAAAAAGATTAGTGCAACATCAGAAATCAAGATGGGTCCTAAATGTTGGAAAATGTGTGTGAATGAGATGTTTATCTCAAAATAAATTTTGTTCAAGTTTGGGAAATGTGATGTGAGCTATCCCACATTGGTGTGGGAACAAAAGGTGAATTGGTTTATAAGGATAAACCTCAAAGCTCTAGATATCACTTGTGTCATGTTTTACTCTAGCTCATACCGCAGGGGGGGGGGGGGTGCAAAAAATGGCTAATTGGGTCGAAATTCTGAACTCGTGCCCGCGTGACCTGCGGACACGAATGCAGCTCCAAAAACCTGTGTCCGAGCGTGACAAGATTTTGCTATTTTTTCGTAACACTTTTGAGCAGGTTCTAGAGAAAACATTTTGCATTCCAAACTGATCATTCATTATGATGGTTAATGAATGATTATATTAATGATAATAAATCGTGATTAAGAATGATCCGTTCGTATGCCGTCTGCGGGTTTATATACACGAGTTCGGATCAAAAGAAATACACGAAAACCACACATCTCGTTTTGTTGTTGCTCCTGCTCCGGTCTCGATTGCTGCTTCATTCCGATTGCATTTCAGGCAAGTATCCTGTCCGGCTGTACACACAGTTTTGAACCGGTGTACCCTGGGAACAGATGACGAATCTGTTTAAGGGAATTGTGTCAAACACAAGCCCGGTTCCTTCCGTTTTGTATCTGTGTTTATCTGTTTTGCAGGGCCTGATCCTGCTGCTGTTCGTGATTAGACTTGGTGGTGATTACGTTTAGTTGTTTCTATTCGTTGTATTACTGTTTCTTTATATTGTAATTGATCAAACGATTGTTGAATCGTTACTGAATTTCCAACACTAAATAAGATAACCAGCCTAAAGACCTTCACACCTGATATGTGCGTTCCACAATCACGACCTATGTCATTTAAATTACATTTTGTGTCCTTTGATACTATACACTTTTCTTTCTTTTAGGAAAGCTGAGCTATATTATATATTCCATTTCATGAGCAATTGAGCATCTTTTTTTTTATTTCTACCGACGGTGCATTGTGGATTGTGGAGGGGTGTTATTCGGGACCAAGAAGGCAAGAACCACACTGGAGTGGGGCTAAAGAGATTGAGTTTTTAATACTCTTTTTTTTTATCTATAAAAGTTTTACTTTTTGCCCTTCAACTTTTTTTAAAGTAATGTATTTCATTATTTTAAATTATATGAGAAAAAGATTAGTGTCAAAAGTAGTTTGTCCAAGGAAAATAACGATGATATATAAATGAAGTATAGTATAATTTTCTAAAGGATGTAATGTAAGATTGTAGAAATTAAAAAAAAAAAACAACGCTAACCCAGCGGTTAAAGTGTTTAGCTTGCTCTTTTGCCGTTCAAAAAGAAAAGATTGTAGAAATTTGATGTATGTGTCTACTTGAAGAGAGCTAGCGTGTGTGTTTTTATTAATTTTAATCATAAATTATTAATTATATAATTAAATAGAAAAGAAGTTTAGTTTAAATGAGTGGTTAGCTATGTGTACATAAAATTAAAATTAAAATATACTTATCCTTATCCCGGCCGTAATTAAAGTGTTATTGCAATGTAATGGTGGGTTAATTTCATTTCAAAATATATAATCATTTTTTAAACTCTTGGGACCCACACCGTTTCCTCTCTAGCTAAGGATCAGATTACGATGTGACTTTATGTGGTTAGTAAGCCTTGGCCAGTATGTCTAGGTAAGTCACAATATGACGTATTTTATGCCTGGGGCTTGATGGCTTTAAGGTTTATCTGGCCCAGCCTTCCAGGCTCCTGGCTAGTATCCGTTGATAAATCCACCTATGTCATCATCATATAATCTCAAGAGTGTAGGTTTAAATTGTAAAAACAAACTTTTCTAAAAATACAGAATAAATAATGTATACGAGATGTCCAAGTGATCCAGCACCTGTTAAAAGAAAAATATATTTATTATTTTTCAAAGGATCAGCAAATTATAGGGATGCATCATCTCCAAAAATAATGGATCATCACTAAAAATCCTCCTCATTCACAGCCGGTTGACAGCCAAGACATTTCTATATTTATGCTTTTTGTACCTATAAATTGTACCTCAATTCTTTGTATTATTCATCAAGAGAAAACAATACACAATACAATTTCCTTCAATTCTGTCTCTATACCTTTCAACATGGTATCAGAGCAGTGTTGAGATTCTTAACCTGCTCATCCTTTACCCAAAACAGCCATGACCGACACCTCAAACCCAGATTTGTCAATACAATTGGCAAATCTACTCAAAAACTCCCAACCACAAAACCCGAAATTATTCGATAGCCTAAATATCAATCTCAAACTCAACAGTCAAAATTACGCGCTATGGACACGAATGATTCGAGTCGCTATAGGCGGAAAATCAAAAAATCTGTTAAACCACTTAACCTCAAACCCTCCTGATCGCAGCAAAGAGGACTTCGAGCAGTGGGAGCAAGACGACTCGGTTGTTTTTTTCATGGCTTATACAGAACATAGAACCGGTGTTGGCAAGCAACCTAACCGAGTATCCCACAGCAAAATCACTTTGGGATGCTTTGGTGGTTACTTACAGCAGCGGCAAAGACAAGTTGCAAACCTTTAATCTTCATGTGAAGGCAAATGAAATTAAGCAAAACTCTGCTCCACTTGAAGATTTTTGGATCACATTACAAGGAATTTGAGGAGAAATCGACAGAATAGATCCAAATCCCATGAAGTGTCAAGAAGACATCACAACTTACACCCGAATCAGGTCTGAACAAAAACTCTTTCAATTTTTAAATGCTCTTGATCGAAAATATGATTCTGTGAAGCGTGAAATCCTTCGGTGGGATCCTCTTCCGACTGCGGAGGGGGCATATGCTGCTGTTCGCAAAGAGGTTGCTCACCAAAACATTCTCGGTACTATCCCAAGCGAACCACATGGAATAGCGACGGGCTTAGCTGCCATGGAATCTACAGGAAGAGGATTCTTCTCGAAGAACAACCGCCGGCCAGAAAATTTAAGTAAGAAGAACCGATTGCCAAACAAAGAAGATAAAACTCATCTGAAGTGTGACCATTGTGGCATGACAAGACACACCAAAGAACGGCTTCAAACTCGTCGGATTTCCCGATTGGTGGGCCGATGGACACAAAGAGGGGACCAAATCGGGTGAAACAGAAAAAGGGAGAGGAGCCGCCGCCGTAGGGAAGAGCAGCGCGACGATCTACGGGAGCAGCGGTTCCGATCAGACTACGGGATTCGGTGGCGTTGCTGCCGCCAGTGGGGATTTCTCGGTAACAGGTAAAAGGGGCGGTGGGGATTTCTTGGTAAATGGTAATAGGGGCGAAGTAGACATGTATGCACCGATCCCTTTTCTTAAACCTAAACATACATTTTTTAATTATGCCCCTGAAGAAAATAAATCTTTAAAAGAACCCCTCAACTTTACATCATTTGTTTCTTACATGGAAAAAAGTTTCAAGAATTGCAAAAACAACCCTGAAATAATTGGAAATGCAAATATGACCATGTTTTGTAATAATAAAGGGGATAATACATGGATACTGATAGTGGGGCTACAGACACCATGACCCACCAAGTATCTAACCTCACCACCATAGCAAAACCTCGGAGAACATTTATCGAAACTGCAAATGGTGGCAAAATGGAAGTAAAACAAGGAGGAACAATCAATTTTCCCCCCACGTTAAAACTTTCTAATTGTCTATATGTCCCCACTTTATCACACAACCTTTTATCAATAAGCCATGTTACGAAAGAGTTGAATTGCTCGGTTCTCATGCAACCCACTTTTTGTATATTACAGGATATCAGGACAGGGAGGATCATTGGGCGTGGCACTGAGAGACAAGGATTATATTATGTGGATGAGGTGACTCAAAATGGTACTGTGATGTTGGCTCATGGAACTACAGAACGGGAAGCCTGGCTATGGCATAGGAGATTGGGTCATCCTTCCACGGGTTATTTACATGCTTTATTTCCCAAGTTGTTTTTATCTAATAATGTGACACATTGCGAAACGTGTGTGTTGGCCAAAAGTCATAGACAATCCTTTAAACCAACAAATACTAGGGTTGAAGTCCCATTTTCATTAATTCATTCTGATGTTTGGGGTCCTTCACCAATTATTAGGGGGACACAATTTTCGTTTTTTCGTATTATTTGTGGATGATTGCACTCGTATGACTTGGATTTACCTCTTAAAAAATAAGTCGGAAGTATTCGACAAATTTGTTATTTTCTACACGATGATCCAAACCCAATTCAAAAGTAACATCCAAGTGTTTCGATCTGACAATGGAGGAGAATTTGTTAACTCCTCCATGAAACAATTTTTTCAATCAAAGGGAATAATTCATCAAACTACGTGCCCACACACCCCAGAACAAAATGGTGTCGCTGAACGAAAAAACCGTATTTTGTTAGAAATGACCAGGGCTCTTTTAATTGAATCACAAGTTCCCAAAACTTTTTGGCCTGAAGCCCTTGCCACATCAGCCTACCTCATAAATCGCCTTCCGACCAACATCCTTAAGTTCAAAACCCCGTTAGAAACCTTATCACAATTTACCAAACTTCCCTCTTTTCTCACGCTAGAACCACGGATCTTTGGTTGCACTACTTTTGTCCACATACCCAAAACACATCGGAATAAACTCGATCCGTGTGCTGTGAAATGTGTTTTTGTTGGATATGGGGTAAATCAGAAGGGGTACATATGTTATGACCCAAAGACCCGTCAAATGTTCACCACTATGAACTGCAACTTTCTTGAAACCGAGTACTACTATACCCCCCAACATAGCGGTCAGGGGGAGAGAGAATGTTTAGACACGCTAAGTTGGTTAGAGTATACTCAGGTGACATCAGAAGAAGATAATCCAAGTGGTCGAGATATTCACAGTACCCAAAGTGAACAAAATTCAACTCAAGATGAGTCACATCACACCTCCACGCAATCTGAGACTCCTAACTCTAGTGCCATCCCAGATCAACACCCCAACCTGACATCCGAGGTATGTGACACCCATGAAACTCTCGATGAACACACTGAATCTGTTATTTCTAACCATGAAACTGTCACAGAACCAACCGAACAAGTACAGGAACAACCAGCAGAGAGATATGTGTTGCCACCAAGAGCCAACAGAGGTATTCCTCCCAAACGATATACTCCAGAAAAAGAATCCAGGGGATCCAGGTATCCTATGGCCAACATAGCTAATGGAAATTTCACCAAAGAAGCCAAGGCCTTTATGACTTCTCTCTATTCTGATGAAATCCTAACCAATGAAGAGCAAGCTTTGAAGATAAAAAACTGGGAAAATGCAATGAAAACCGAAATGGAAGCCTTGATTAAAAATGACACATGGGAAAAGTGTGTCCTCCCAACAGGAAAGAGAACAGTTGGATGTCGTTGGGTCTTCACAATAAAACATAAACCAGATGGCAAGATTGAAAGATATAAGGCCCGGTTAGTAGCTAAAGGCTACACTCAAACATATGGCATTGATTACTCTGAGACCTTTTCTCCAGTCGCTAAGATTGACACAATTAGAGTCCTTTTCTCCATAGCTGCTAATAAAGGATGGCCACTTCAACAATTTGATGTCACAAATGCCTTTCTACATGGAGAACTAAAAGAAGAGGTTTACATGGAAGCTCCACCTGGATTCAAAGGGAACTTTAAAGCTGGGGAGGTTTGTCGCCTAAAAAAATCTCTATACGGATTAAAACAATCCCCTCGTGCATGGTTCGGAAGATTCACCCTAGCCATGAAAAGATATGACTTTAAACAAAGCAACTCAGATCACACTTTGTTCCTTAAAAGGAGAAACAGTCTCATAACTTGCTTAATTATTTATGTTGATGATATGATAATTACAGGAAATGATGAAGAAGAAATTAAACGGCTGAAAGGAAATTTGTTCACGGAGTTTGAAATGAAGGACTTGGGAAGGCTCAAATATTTCCTTGGGATAGAAGTTCTAAGATCGAAACAAGGAATCTTTATCTGTCAGAAAAAATATGTCTTAGACTTGCTAGCCGAGACGGGAATGATCGATTGCAAACCTGCAGAAACTCCTATGATGGCGAACCAAAAACTTTACATAGAAGAAGGAGCAGAATTAGCCGACAGGGAAAGATATCAGCGAATTGTAGGAAAGCTAATCTATCTTTCACATACCCGTCCAGATATAGCCTATGTTGTAGGGGTAGTGAGCCAATTCATGCACCAACCACAAACTTCTCATATGGAGGCAGTATGGAGAATTGTCAGATATCTCAAAGGAACAGCTGGTCACGGAGTACTTTTTAAATCAAACGGGCATCTAAATATTCAAGCATATACCGATGCAGACTGGGCAGGAGACAAGGGAAATCGAAGGTCAACGTCAGGCTACTTAACTTTTGTCGGTGGAAATCTGGTTACATGGAGAAGCAAAAAACAGAAAGTAGTAGCTCTTTCAAGCGCTGAAGCTGAATTTAGAGGGATAGCACGGGGAGTGACGGAAGTCTTATGGATACGAAAACTCCTGACAGAAATTGGTGCCCGCCCAAAGGAGGCAATCAAGATTATGTGTGATAATGAAGCAGCCATTCAGATTTCAGAAAATCCAGTACAACATGATCGAACAAAGCACGTAGAAATTGATAGACACTTTATCAAAGAGAAACTAGAAGCAGAGATCATAGAGTTACCATTTGTTCGATCAGAAGACCAGCTGGCCGATATTCTAACAAAAGCCGTCAACGGAAGAATCCTCAACAAATGTTTAGTCAAGTTGAATTTTGGAAACCCCACTATTCAACTTGAGGGGGAGTGTTAAAAGAAAAATATATTTATTATTTTTCAAAGGATCAGCAAATTATAGGGATGCATCATCTCCAAAAATAATGGATCATCACTAAAAATCCTCCTCATTCACAGCCGGTTGACAGCCAAGACATTTCTATATTTATGCTTTATTGTACCTATAAATTGTACCTCAATTCTTTGTATTATTCATCAAGAGAAAACAATACACAATACAATTTCCTTCAATTCTGTCTCTATACCTTTCAACAGCACCCCCTTAGTCCATCCTTTATTTGTAATTGATAACACTCATGACAGGAACCAACATGACCAGACCACTTTAGTTGGACTACCATCTATGTCCGATAAGTTAAATTATCTTGTAGTTTGACCTAGCCAGTTAATCGATATTTTTATTATAAAAATCGATTTAAGATGGTTAGTCTCTTAAAACTTTAACAATAAAAAGAGAAATAAGACTAGGACAAGTTGTCTTCATATATTTGTCAAAACTATCAATAGCCATTTTAAAAGCATACAAATAGAGACAACAGAGAAAACAAAGTAGAAGATACATACAAGTAGTGTATGGAATTGTGATGACAACGTGGTGTGGACCAGGACCACATGTCAATTTTAATTCTCTGCAATTGCTTACTGGTGCTGTTTTCAATTTCACACGCAAGACAAAACATTGGATTTGTTAGAATAACTACTAACTAATACAAGATAATGAAAATGATGTTCAAAAATAAATTTAGTTCATGACAACAATATTAACACATAATTCCCTGCCTATTTCAATTTCAGACCTTGATTCATATTCTCTCTCTAGAGAATAGAGAATGACCAACAAACTTTCAAAAACAACTAAATGAAAATACAGATAGAGCAGTGGCATTAAATACCAGATACGATTTGCTATCAACCAAAAACACAACCACACAAAATATTATCTTGTCTTTTTTTTTTTTTTTTTTTTTTTAATTTTATAAACAGCCAACAAATTATAAAGAAGTCAATGAACTCATTGTCCCTAAGCCCAACAAGAGGAGACACACCAGTAAGGTTAACACAAATGTGTTTCCCTCCTGCCCAGCCAACCACAAACACATCGGTCGGCCGTAAGGTAGACCTACCTTCGAGCGGATCCGTCAAAAGTTTACAGGAGCCTCCTTTTTAGCAGAGATACTCGCACGCTTTAGAACATCAAACAACACTTATAACTTTATTAGATTATTATTTGAATTAACCATTTACGGGGTGGATTTGATTGATGGGCAACGTTTTTGGGTATGGTGATGAAAGAAAGGAGAAGAACCTCTACTTGTTCCGGATGAGAAAACATTGTAATTTGATCATTGTGGCCTAATAAATAAAGTCACAGTTTATCAGGAAAAAAAAACGAAATAAGTAAACTCCCACCAGTGAAAAGCGCCAAACTGTTACCACATATGCCTCTAGGGATGTAGAATATACTTGTTGAAGTCAAAGTCATTGCGGAACTAGAAAATCTTCTAAGGGAAGCACATGTATTTTAAGGGGAAGAACACGTATAGTAAAACAAAAACAATCCCTATATTACCTATTAATTGTTATATATGTGAGAGGAAACAGGGACAAACACCAAGGAATACTAGTCACTTCAATGCAGCCCCTCTAAAAACGGATATCACGTCACAAATAGTATATGAGAATGAACTACATCCATGTCTCGTTATTCATTTGATGTCTTTTACAAAAATGATGAATGATAATCATTATAAAGTACATTGGTTAATGACTTTAAAGTGTCATACTGTTTTGGTCAAAAACTGCCTAAGCAATTAGTTGATCAAACTTTGTATGTGAGGTAGCGTGTTTGATGTAAATAAAGATGAAAATGCAAATGTAAAGGTTGACGCGAGGATGTAACGAGGGAAAATCCAAGTATCCTTGAGTATCCTCAAGGAGCCTGGCAAAAAACCTCGGGGGCCGGTTCAAAGTACCTGCCGCCTAAAACTTTTATATAATGAAAGTTTGGATTACAAAGTAAATGAGCTCGAATTCTAAGTGTTGCAGAGAGTTGTAATCGAAAAGATTGTGTGTGTGTGTAAGCCTAGAGCTCTTGTTTAAATACGAAATACATAGCAACTAATTTTCCTAAAAAGTAGCAAGTAAGTCCACGTTCGCCAACTAGCCGTTTGAATCCCAACTGACCCATGATTCCGTTGATAGGCCGAGTCTTTAGGACACGTGATGAATGACCAAGTCAACCTGCGAGTAACAAACAATAGAGAAGCAACCGTTAGCAAGTAAATATTATTCAGGATCCTTACCATGAAGTGCCTACGAGCTGATGTGAGCTGCTCATTGTCTCCTGAATTCTAGTACCAACAATTGCCCCCAAATTTTTGGCAGTTGGCGCATGCGGGACAGCTGTCGAAAATTTGAATTTCTGGCTTATCTCTAAGTAACTATGATTTGATGGGGAGTAATTAGCCCCAACTTCCCAAGCGAAGTTCTCGTCAGATTATCTCTTTATAACCTTCTCACCACATTAATTCTTCACCACATCTTCTTCTCGGCGAAACCCTAGAGCTCCTCGCATCTTCTCCAGGTTAGTTTCTTATTCTGCCCTTCTCGTTTTCTCTGAGCATGGGAAAAACTCCTGCACAGTCATCGGCCACGGTCTCCGACCAAGTGGTCGACGAGTTCACCGACCAAGGTCTCCTCCCGGCGACGGCGGAGGAAACTTGCAATTTTGACGATCGCAAGATCGCACTGTTGAAACGATCCCGCTGTTTCCCCGCTGGAGCTGAAATTCGTCCCTTTGACCCTTCTTTGAAAGCCGACCACATCTCCGACGAATGGGTTTGTTTTCTGAACTACCCTTTTCTTCTTGGTATGACATTTCCGTTTCCGACACTGGTGAATGATTTCTTTTCCGTCACCGGTCTTGCTTACTCCCAAGTCATGCCAATGGTGTGGCGTATTCTGTTCTCTCTCGAAAGTTTGAACCAGTCCCATAACCTGAATATTGGAGTTGCTGAAATTTGTAAAGTTTACCGGTTGGCCACTCACGGCAACAGTAGATTTGTTTTGAAAATTCGAACTGGAGAAGCTCAGATGATCCCTAGGACTTCTCATAACGACCATGACTGGAGGCGTCAGTTTTTCTTTGTGAAACGAAGTAGCCTTGCTGGTTGTGAGAACCTTCCTACCCAGTGGGTAATTAAGGGTAGGAAGAGTTTTAGTAACATTCTAACCCCATATACTCTTTCATTGCACGAAACTGATATGATTGTGTTTCTGTCTTTGCAGCGCCCAAGTTTGAAGCTCTGATCAAGCCGACCCGTGAATCCTCCAAGAAGCTTAAGGATCTTTTCAGCATCCCAGCAGCAGAAAGAAGCTGCCAGCCCGAGGACGTTTCAAGTGCCAGAAGCATTTCTCAGCAGTCTCTCAGCCCTTCAAGAACCATGTCAACAGGTACTTTCGTTTAATTGTTCCCTTTCCGTCTTTGAATTGTGTTTCATTACTTCTGAAATTGATCCTTCACTGTTTTACGATGAAGCTCCAGGTTCGGCCTCCAACTTCTCATTCAAGGACCTTAAGCTGCTCATTGCCAAAAAGGAGAAAACTGAGGAGACCAGCAGCAAGGCTCCTACTGACATCTCAGCCCCCAAGTTCCGAGCTCCGAGCACTCGTTCCAAGACTTCTTCTGCAAAGAAGCGCAAGGCTCCTGACTCCACTATCAATGTGGACAGCTTCGATGATCTCCCTCCCGTTGCAGCTGCTAACAAGCTGCTCTCACTGCAGGCTGTAGTGAACATTGTAAGTCGTAGTTTAATAATAGGGAAATATGTAAAAATGAAAGTCATAACACTTCCCTTTTTGATTCTGATGCGCAGGGCATTGACAAGCTGAGCCACGAGGTGATTGATCTCGAAGGCAAAGTGGAAGCCCTGGAGCAGAAGCTCGAAGCAGCTGAACAGAAGCTTGAAGCCTCTGAACTCAAACTTGATCAAGCCACGCTCCGTCTTGAGAAGCTGAACAAGGCCGCAGCCAGCAATACTCGCCACTATGAGAAGCAGCTCAAAGAGAAAGATGCTGCGGCTGCTGAAGCTCTGAAGCAGGCCGAACTGAACGCTCAATCTTCAGCCGCCATCAGCGTGCTGGAGTGCATGATTGAGATGGCAACTGCTGCACAGGCTGATGGCTTCACTCCAGAGAGCTGGCCGGTAAAGGATTGGGAGATGAGCCTTAAGAAGCTGCTGGCTGAGAGGGTAGATGATCCTGAAAAGGCTGAGAAGGAGGCTGAGCCGGAGGTCGAGAAGGAAGCTGAGAAGGAAAAGGGCAAGGGCAAGGAGGTTGAGCAGGCGGAGGCTGCTGGTGATAAGCTGGGCGATGAGGACGATGCAACGGTCTGAGCCCGCTTTTTTAGTTTGTTTGGTTCATGGTCAGGTTCAGGTTTAGTAAACAATATTTGTGGTGAAGCTTTTGTAAACAATGGTAGTGGTGAAACAAAAACAACGGTAGTTTAACTTTTTTGGGGGCTTGGATGGAGGGACCTTGAGTTTCAAGGCGAAGTCCAAGCTCCTTTAGACAATATAGTTGGCCACAGGTGGAGGGATCTTGGGTTCCAAGACGAAGCCTGGGGTTAACTTCTCTAATTTCCTGCATAAATATGACTTAGTAGTATTTTGATCATCATGGTGTGCCGTGTATGCTTTTTTTTATTTTGAAAAATGTTTGAATGAGGATCCTACAGGATGCTCAGCATAGTTTAGTTGAAAAACTCAAAAGTTTATTAAAATTTTGTCAATGTTAACGAACCATGATGCCATCTAATACTTAGTAATAAAAATACGTATTAAACGCAGTATCAATATAACCTGTTTGAGAATACTCCAACCGTAGAGGTAGTCAGGATCTCTAAGGATCCTTAGGAATCCTTAAGATAGACTTGATGAAATTCCGCTTTTAAGGCATAAAATACCTCAAAAACCTTGAGCACTTGTGAATAAACTAATCTGGGGTCAAGCCCAATCTTGAGAGACACGAAAGTGCCTAGACCTTAGTTAATGTGAGAACATTAAAAACCTTTGTTATTCTGAGGACAAGCTCAAAAATACTTGGGACTAAGCCAACTGGGGTCAAGCCCAAAACTTGAGAGACATAAATATGTCTAAACCTTTGTTGACATGAAAATGCCAAAAACCTTAGAATCTTTGAGATGACACGTCTGCCATCCATTTTGAAGTGCACTCTATGGCCAACAGTGATGAAATTATCAGCCACCCCTAGATGGACTGGTCGCACCACCTTGAACCACAGGCCACCATCATGCGCTCCTGGCGAGGGTCTTGCGCTCCTGGCGATTCCCATTAGTGAACGAGAAGGTGAAAACCTCCTAAACCTTTTGACAGCATTCAGAATGCTTTAGACTTAGAAGAGGTGATCAGCCTCTAGCTTATGGTAGGACGCTCGGAGCACCTATAAAACACTTCAAGGCTTGGTGAGGGGTGGGTGTTAGTTTCGCTAACACCCCTCCGATGCCTAAGTCAGTACACATTTCAAAAATAATAATGTGAAAATGAAATAAGGGTAAAAATCATACCTGAGGTTCTCGAAGTATGGACAAGGATTCCCTGATATGCTCAAAGGATCCAAAGGGAACTTATATAAAATATAACTTCAAATGAATTGCATTCCAAGCTCTCGGGAGCAGCTCACCTTCCATAGTAACTAACCTGTATGCTCCTTTTCCAGCTTCTGAATCTACCAGGTAAGGTCCTTCCCATTTAGGCGCGAGTTTCCCATGTGCCGGATTGGTTGTATTTTGAAAGGCTTTCCTGAGTACCAGATCTCCTACTTGAAATCTTCTGATCCTGAGATTCCTGTTATAAGATTTGGCTATCTTTTGCTGGTATGCTGCCATCCTAAATTTTGCGAGGTCTCTGATTTCTTCAATTGTTTCAAGATCTTCAAGGAGCTCTTGTTTGTTTGCTTCAAAATCCTGGTGGCTTGTTCTCGCAGTTGGCATCACCATCTCAGTAGGAATTACAGCTTCTGAGCCAAACACTAGGGAAAATGGTGTTCGACCAGTGGCGTTCTTGGAAGTTGTTCTATCAGCCCACAATACGAAAGGTAGCTCTTCAGCCCATTTTCCTTTCTTGTCTCCTAGCTTCTTCTTGAGGTTATTGATGATAATCTTATTGCTCGATTCTGCCTGGCCATTAGCTTGTGGATGTATGGGAGTTGAAGTTACCATCTTGATGCCCCATGCCTCACAAAAACTAGTTGTTCTTTTGCCAATAAACTGAGATCCATTGTCGCACACTATTTCTGATGGAATTCCAAATCTTGTCAAGATATTCCTTTTGATAAAGGAAATTACTTCCTTTTCTCTAACTTGAACAAAAGCTTCGGCTTCAATCCATTTAGAAAAGTAGTCTGTCATAGCCAGCATGAAGACTTTTCCTCCAGGTGCTACAGGCAGCTTACCAACTATATCCATCCCCCATTTCATGAACGGCCATGGAGATGATATTGAATGGAGCGGCTCAGCAGGCTGATGGAGGATGTTGCCGTGCCGCTGACATGCATCACACTTCTGAACAAAGGCCATAGCATCCTTCTTCATGGTGGGCCAGTAGTATCCTGTTCTTAATACTTTTGAATATAGTGATCTGCCCCCAGTGTGATTGCCACAATCACCTTCATGAATATCCTGAAGTACCGCATGTGCTTCAGGCTGCTCGAGGCATCTCAAGTATGGTCCTGCAAGAGATTTCTTGTATAAGATACCATTTATTATTGAATATGGAATTACCTTTGTTCGGAAGAGTCTGGGGTTCTCGTTTTTTGGGATTTCTCCTTCTTGGATAAATCTCCTAATAGGGTAAGTCCAGGATTCTTGAGGATCCTGGGAGTCTGTCATTTCTTGATCTTTATCTGTTGTAACATCGTTAACTTCTTGTTCTTCAATTGCTGGTGTCAGGATGTGAGTTATGGGAATCTTGACACCTTCTGGGATCCTTAAAGATGATGCTAAATTTGCCAAAGCATCAGCTTCTGCGTTTTCTTCTCTGGGTACCTGTGATATGCTGCAATTTTCAAAAGATAATGCTAATTGTTTTACAAGGTCCAGATATTTGGTTAGCCTTTCGCCTTTCACTGCATAGGATCCATTAAATTGGTTAGTTAATAACAAGGAGTCAATAAAAACTTGAATGTGTTGGATACCCATATCTTTAGCGAGTTGTAATCCCGCAATTAAAGCTTCGTATTCGGCTTCATTATTAGTAGCCTTGAATTCACAGTGGATAGATAGAGGGATAATGTCCCCCTGTGGCGATTTCAGTAGCGCACCCAATCCTGTACCTCTAACATTAGATGCTCCATCTGTATACAAGACCCAGCTGCCTGAAGCTTCTTCGAGCTGCTTGACCTCAGGTTCAACTTCTGGCAGTATGTCGCTGCTGAAATCAGCCACAAAGTCTGCTAAGGCTTGCGACTTGATCGCTGTTCTTGGTTCATATATGATTTCATAGGCACTTAATTTAACTGCCCATTTCGCCATTCTTCCAGACATCTCTGGCTTTCTTAAAACACACTTAATAGGATAGTTAGTTTTCACATAAATAACATGAGTTTCAAAATAATGTCTTAACTTTTGAGAAGCCATGACAAGGGCTAAAATCAATTTTTCTAAATAAGAATACCTGGTTTCAGCATCTAGCAATGTTTTGCTTACATAGTATACTGGATGTTGCTGCCCCTCATGATCCTTCACAAGCACAGCACTTACCGAGCTGCCTGAAACCGCTAGATAGAGAGACAGTGGCTCGCCTTTAACTGGTTGCATCAGAAGCGGGGCGGATGACAAATATTCTTTCAAAGAGTTCAGAGCTGCTTCATGCTTCTCACCCCATTCAAACTTTTTGTTTTTCTTCAGTATGTCATAGAATTCTTTGCTCTTTTCGGAAGATCTTGATATGAATCTGTTAAGTGCTGCTACTCTTCCAGTCAATCTTTGAACTTCTTTAACATTTGTTGGAGACTTCAAGTTTATAATAGCTTGTATCTGCTCAGGGCTGGCTTCTATTCCTCTTTCAGTAACCATGAAGCCCAAGAATTTGCCGGCTCTTACTCCGAAATGGCACTTGGAAGGATTCAATTTCATGTTGAACTGGTCCAGGATATCAAATGCGGCTTCAAGATCTTTGGGATGATCTTCTGCTTTCTTCGATTTCACCACCATATCATCGATGTATACTTCCATGGTGTCCCCCAGCTTGTCTTTAAACATCATGTTGACTAGCCTTTGGTATGTGGCACCTGCATTTCGTAAACCAAAAGGCATTGCAATATAACAATAAATACCTGTAGGGGTCATGAAGGCTGTGTCTTCCTGATCTGATGGTTCCATTTGAATTTGTTGAAAGCCCGAAGATGCGTCCATAAAAGTTAGCATCTCATGCCCAGCAGTTGCGTCCACCATAGAATCAATATGCGGTAGAGGGAATGGGTCTTTAGGGCAGGCCTTGTTTAGGTCTGTGTAATCTACACATACCCTCCACTTACCATTCTTCTTTTGGACTACCACTACATTAGCCAACCAGCGAGGATACTTAACTTCTCTGATCATTTTTGATTTGAGCAGCCTGTCAACTTCCTCTTGGATTATGATGTTTCTCTCAGGAGCGAACTTTCTTCTCTTCTGATGTATTGGCCTGAAAGATTCATCTATACCAAGTTTATGAGTAATAATATCTTTAGATATACCTGTCATGTCTTCATGTTTCCATGCAAATGTCGTGACTCTGGACTTTAAGAGACTCACGAGCTGCTCCTCAGTATCCTCAGGAATATTTGTTCCTACCAGCACTTTGATTTCAGGATCTTCAGGATTGAGTTGAATTTCTTTGGTCTCCAATTCCTTTGTCATCTGAACTCTTCGTGCTGGTTTCTTTAATTGCTATGCTGGCCTTGACTTGATAGTGTTCTTCATAGCAGAAGTGTAGCAGTCTTTGGCTTCTTGTTGATCACTTAGTATTCTTACAACTCCCCAAGGTGTGGGAAGCTTCACACATTGATGATAGGTAGATGGAACTGCTTTCATGTCATGGATCCACGGCCTTCCCAAGATTACATTGCAACAAGGCAGGGAGTCAATAACGCAGAATTTCTGCATGGAATTGACCCCTTCTATGTAAACAGGAAGTCTGATGTCTCCAACCGTATGCTTGGTTTCTCCGCTAAATCCTACTAATACTGAGGATCTTGGAATTATTTCTTCCTCGGGAATGCTCATCTTCTTAAGCACGTCCAATTGAATAATGTTGACCGAGCTGCCATTGTCTATCAGGATCCTGCGAACATAATGGTTAGCAATACATAATGTAATTACCAGACTGTCATGATGAGGATCCTGGATGTCCTGCTTATCAGTTTCGTCAAAAGAAATGACTTTGTCTTCAGTCAATACTGCATTCTTCTTTGGTCGGCTGCTTTGATCCATTTTGGCCTCCTTGGCATGTCTTTTTGCTGATGAGAAAGAGGCCCCACATATGTCAGATCCTCCAGAGATGAAATTGATCACCTTTGCATCTGCTGGTGGCGACTGAGCTCTTTTGGGCAGCTCAGCAGCTTCTTGAGTTTTGCTTCTCTTTCTACCGAACAATTCCTTGAGATGCCCCTTGCTGAGCAGGTAACTGATCTCTTTCCGAAGGGCTATGCAATCATCTGTTAAGTGCCCAAAGTCTTCGTGGTAGGCACACCATTTAGACTTATCTTTCCATGATCCTTGTTTATCCGATTTTCTTGGCCACCTGGCTTTATCACCTAGATCCTGCAAGGCACATAACAAACCACTTGTGTCAACTGAAAAGCAATAATCAGATACCTTTGGGAAGTTCTCTTCGTCGTCTTCCTCTTCCACTTCGTTGACCCTTGGATTATCATTACGATAATAGGGTTTGTTTCTTTGTTGTTTCCCGGGAGAGTTTGTCCTTCTGCCCGACGTTTCTTCACCTCTTTTTTGGATCTTCTTATCGTCTTCTAACCTGATGAACCTCAGTGCCCTTGTTCTGACCTCATCAAGGTTCCTGCAAGGAGTCATAACCAAATCATCATAAAATCGGGAATCCCCTCTAATCCCCATTTTGAAGGCTTCTACAGCAGCTGCCATATCCAAGTTAGGGATATCGAGAGCTTCTCGACCAAATCTGGCCACGTAATCCCTTAGGGATTCACTGGGTTTCTGAACTATCCTGTACAAATCACCAGTGAGCTTCTCAAAGCTCCTGCTGCAAGAAAACTGGTTATTAAACATGTTAGCCAAGTGGGGAAAAGAAGTAATAGTGTTAGGAGGGATACTGAGTAGCCATTTCAAGGCTGGTCCTGTCAGTGTTGAACCAAATCCCTTGCATAAGCAAGCTTCTTTGATGTTTGCAGGAATGGGGTTGATCTCCATTCGCTCCCTGTATTGTGCCACGTGCTCCTCAGGATCTGTGGTTCCATCGTAGAGTTTCATGTTGGGGGTCTGAAATCTTTTCGGTATCTCTACGTCACAGATGGGCCATGCAAATCTGGATATCCTGTGGCTGCCCGCTGGCACTTCAGGAATTGGACGAATAACACCAGGAACACTTGAGATCATGTCTTTCAATCTCTGAAGTTCCCTGGCGATGACGGGGTCAATACCTGCATCCTGCATAATTCCTTGGTTAGGGTTAGTATAATAATTATCAAAGTTGTTACCAGCCCTGGAAGTTTGTAGAGGGATTTGAGGTCCATATCCAGTATCTCTAACGATGGTTGGCTCAGTCGTAGTCTCCACTCGCATGGGGATGAAGTCTCCCTCATGCATCTCCTGAGATGAACCTGGGAACGTGCCTGCAGAGACAGTAGGGTTAGAAAATAAGGATCCTTGAGGATCCTGAGCAGCTCGGAAGCGGCTACGGTATGGTTGGAATGGCTGTGATGAGGATCCCTGTGGCATCTGTGGAGTAGGCATTGCGGATTGCTGACTCCAAGGCTCATGTAGGTTTGCTGCCGCGAATTGTTGTGGTCGAGATGCGGATTGATGCATCGAGACTGCTGGCACCCGATGGTTTAAAAATCCGGCTGGTTGCTGACTCGAGCATCTCGGCGGCTGCTGACTTCCATACTCGCTGTAGTAAGATTCTGGGGGTTGCTCAGAGTAGAACCCAGAGTATTCCAGATCCATCATCCTGGAAGTCTTCTGATGCTGAGTGCCTGAGGATCCTGCAGTGGTAACTGTTGCAATACCTGACTTTTGAACAGTAGAGGGATTTATTTTCAGTTTCGGCTGCTCCGATATTTCCGGAGAGTTGAACCCGAATGATTTTGGGATCAAAGGGCTGATTTCCTCTACTGGTTTCTTAGATTTCTTCAATTCCATGATCTCCTTCATCATTCTCTCGTTGGTTTTGGTTTGTTCATCCGCATGGGCCTTCATTTGCCTGATCAAAACATAGAGATCATTATTAGAAATAGTAGAGTCAGTGGACGTACCTTGAGATCCAGTAAAAGTGGGGTATTCCACTCCTCTAGTATTAGTATCAGCCACTTTCTTCATCATTGGGGGAAGACCAGCATTGATGATCGGTTTAGTGGATGAAACGGATTTCGAGGTAATCTTTTGTTGGCTCGACATTTTCAAGAATTGGTTATGGGAAGAAGATCAAGGTTTTTAGCTGAATTCAAACACCGTTTGCCCCACGGTGGGCGCCAAATTGTTTTGGTCAAAAACTGCCTAAGCAATTAGTTGATCAAACTTTGTATGTGAGGTAGCGTGTTTGATGTAAATAAAGATGAAAATGCAAATGTAAAGGTTGACGCGAGGATGTAACGAGGGAAAATCCAAGTATCCTTGAGTATCCTCAAGGAGCCTGGCAAAAAACCTCGGGGGCCGGTTCAAAGTACCTGCCGCCTAAAACTTTTATATAATGAAAGTTTGGATTACAAAGTAAATGAGCTCGAATTCTAAGTGTTGCAGAGAGTTGTAATCGAAAAGATTGTGTGTGTGTGTAAGCCTAGAGCTCTTGTTTAAATACGAAATACATAGCAACTAATTTTCCTAAAAAGTAGCAAGTAAGTCCACGTTCGCCAACTAGCCGTTTGAATCCCAACTGACCCATGATTCCGTTGATAGGCCGAGTCTTTAGGACACGTGATGAATGACCAAGTCAACCTGCGAGTAACAAACAATAGAGAAGCAACCGTTAGCAAGTAAATATTATTCAGGATCCTTACCATGAAGTGCCTACGAGCTGATGTGAGCTGCTCATTGTCTCCTGAATTCTAGTACCAACACATACCTTGTTAGGATATTCATGTACAACTATGTGCGTACTAAAGATGAGAGGAGTGGTAGAATTTTAAGTTTTGAAAGTTTTGATGGTAATCAATAGGAGAATGACACACATGAGAGAGAAAAAAGTAGAATTGAAGTAAAATTTAGAAAAATTTTAAAAGGGAGTGATAGAATTTTATAGGTAGTGTAAAAGTGGGAATGGGACCTAAGGGGAGGAGGTATAAAATTCCTTCGATTTGGAGCTATGTGAAGCCACACCACATGGTATGGTTGTTGTATGGCTTGGTGAAGCCAGATTCCTGTTTTTTTTTTAATTTAATCCACAATTAACGGATAGTTTGGGCCGGCTCAAGCGGGCTTCTGGAAGCCTGGTGGAACCACGGAAGAGAAGCCAGGAAGGGGAACCGCTCAACGCGGTATGGTGAGCCACACGGAGCTACCCGGCTCCCCTTGGAACCGGCCTCCGGCTCCAAACCATACCGCCTCCCCTAATAGGACCCATAATCACACACACAAAATCAAGTAGCCGGAGCAACAAGAAGCACCCACAAGAAGTAGAATTTTGCCGTTTACCACTGAAGCTTCTTGAGTATCTACATGTTTTAGTGGTAGTGGTGAGCCGGTGAAGCCGAAGTAGCCGGCGGCGCCATAAAGAATGCCGATCTCCACTCCGCCCGGCCTAACTATCTACAATTAAGATTTTATCAAACCATCTAAACTAAAAACTCCTAAATTTATTTGTCCGGTCCGGTAAATTACGGGAACAACGTCTAGGCAGTATTAAAAATCAAAACAAATTTATATATTATTCTCACTCCAACTAGTGTCATCCACCTGCAATGGCCCCTACCTTCCCTCTGCTCATTTCTTGTCTTTTTCATCCTCTCATTATTTCACTTTCACACACACCTCCCCAAAACCCCCCACTGCTTTTTATGTAAAATCAGCAAAAAAAAACCCATCAAAAATTATACCCCCTTTCCCAATCTTTAACTATCAAACCTCCTTTCAGATTCTCTTTAGGGTTTCAGCTCGCACTTAATCTGTAATGCAGACCACCTCCCCCCTCTGATTCTCTAATTCCTTCACAAAATGGCTAAAATCCTGCTTGTTTTCTCATTTTCCATTTTGCTCATAGTTTCTGTATCATCTGCTGCTCCACCCCCAAGTGAGTGTCTACTGCATTTCGAGATTCTCATTTAAATTCTCAACATTGGATCTGCAGTTCTTGTGTTTTATTTAATTCATACTTTTTTTTTAATTTTTTTTGCAGGGATTGTGAATGGGGTTTTCTCAAATGTTGCTTCTGCTTTGATGAAATGGGCGTCTTCACTCAAAGCTACCACCAAAACAGGTAATGGATCTTTGTTTTTTTCAGTTATATATGGCAATAAAACCCTCATAATGGTGTAGTTTTTGTTTAATTTTTGTGGGTTTTCTTGTATATGTTCAATTGAATTAACTGTTACCGGAAATGGTGATATTGAGTTTGTTGTTTTGTGGGTTTTTAGCGAGTACTGGGCGGCCATTGATGAAATTTGAGAGTGGATATAGTGTGGATACAGTTTTTGATGGAAGTAAACTGGGAATAGAGCCTCATTCCCTTGAGGTTTTGCCTAATGGAGAGCTTCTTGTTCTTGATTCTGCTAATAGCAATCTGTACAAGATCTCTTCCTCATTGTCTCTCTGTAAGTTACTAGTTATTACTACTCACATTCACTTATTTACCATTTTCATTTTCTGGGTCTCAATAAAGATGCAATTTGATCCATTTATTTCCCCTTTTGTAAATTTCTTGTTGCTTGTTTGTATTTTTCATATTGACATTTTTGTATGATATGCATGTTACTGTATCTTTAATTGTGATAACATAATGGGAACATTTTTAGATAGTAGACCGAAACTGGTTGCTGGATCGGCAGATGGGTATTCGGGACATGTAGACGGGAGGCTTAGAGAAGCTAAAATGAACCACCCGAAAGGCGTTGCGGTTGATGACAAAGGAAACATATACGTTGCGGATACTGACAACATGGCAATCAGGAAAATAAGTGATACAGGTAATAAGGTCGTATTCGTCTAATTATTTAACAATTATGTTTCGTGGTTCTGAACTTCTGATTAATTAAATGGGATCCACAAAATGAAGAATTGAGGAAAAAGGTGTCAAACAATGATATTTTGGACAAAGATAAGTTATTAATATTGTTATTATTTTGGCATAGGGGTGACGACAATTGCAGGGGGCGGGAAACTGGGCCGTGGGGGCCATGTAGACGGACCAAGTGAAGATGCAAGATTTTCAAACGATTTTGATGTTGTCTACATTGGAAGTAGTTGTTCTCTTCTTGTTATAGACAGAGGAAACCAAGCCATCCGTGAGATCCAGCTACCATTTGACGATTGTGCTTATCAGTATGGAAGTGGTTTCCCTATGGGTAAATTACTATCCATTTGAATAATTTATATGTAGCCTGACAATGGCTATTAAGAAGATTTTTGAACCACAAAATCTTGCAGTTTTGATGGAAAAATGGAGCTTCAAAAGGAAATTTTAGTCCTTGTGGTAACTAATAGTTTATTAAGCATTGTGTGACTTGTTACAGGGATTGCAGTTTTGGTTGCAGCTGGCTTCTTTGGTTACATGCTTGCCTTGCTGCAGCGAAGAGTTGGTGGCATTATTTCCAATCAAACAGTAAGCTCTAGGCTCTTGAATCCATTAAAACTGGCATACTCTTTTAGTGGTCAAATATAGCATTCTTCAAATGTCATTATTTTTTGTTTCTTTGATTATATGTCACCAATGTCTTCATGTTTATAGTACCTGTTATACAAGTTAGTACACATAGCAAACTGATTTCTAAAAGTTTGAAAAATCATTTCCAATTTTAGTTGAAAGTAGCTACGTTTGACCTCAAAGGTCAATGCTTTGACTTTGATGGTAAAAATAACATTTTGAAGTAAAAAGTTACTCTATTTGACCACAGTATTCAAATTGTACATATTTTAAAATTGATCATGTTAGACCTGTCTAATGATAAATTTCTTGAAGGATGAATCTCAGACAACAATGAAACCAAACATTGCTCCAACACCACCATACCAGAAACCGTCGATAAGGCCACCACTAATTCCGTCAGAAAACGAGCCGGAAAAACCAGAAGAAGGCTTCATAGCATCTCTCCAAAAGCTTATGGCCAACGCCACTTCATCATTCTCAGAAATCTTGTCAAATGTCTTCCCAGGCTTCAAAAGGAAACAACTCAACTACCATTACGAGAACCAACCGCCATTTCTCCAAGAACACAAATTCGGGTCAAACTCATGGCCTGTTCAAGATAGCTATGTGATCCCAGACGGAGACGAACCTCCCCCATCTATAGAGACCCGGACCCCAACTCCTAAAAAAACGTACCCGTTTATGACAAACGATGCGGAAAAAATACAACAATTCCGTCAAAGCCGCCATCTTTACAGCGGGTGGGACCAGAATTATCAACAACCGCCACCACCTCAACAACAGCAGCATCACAACAGATATTATTCTTCCATGCCGGAAACATACTATGAGCAAAGTACAGAACAAACAAATGAGATTGTTTTCGGGGCGGTTCAAGAACAAGCCGAGTCAATGGTCATAAAGCCATTAGATCATGGGAATTCGGTCTATGATCATCGTGGTAGGATCCGGTCTCGTTCTCGTGGATTTGCTCGCGGTGATTGATCGATCGTGTGGTAATAAAGGGCAGGTATTGGGAATTATTTCATTGTGATAAGTAAATTTGCAATGTTTTAAGAGTATAGTAGTATGGTTCTATATATATAGTATATATTGCAGCATTGGAGGTGAAGATCTTTGTAAGAAGCTGCCATTGTTATGAGAAGTGAATACTAAATTCCTGCAGAAATATTTGTTGTTTCTTTGGTTTAACTTCTTAATATTATTATTCATTTTCAAAAACAATGAACACAAACTGTATTAAGAAAGGTGTAAATTAAGAGACTGTTTTCTAGTAATAAAAGCCAAATATTATTACATTGGTGGCCCAATCAATAATTCATATAAATAATATTTTAAGATGGTATATTTACATGAGTCAGGTGGATGGCATATTTTCTAAATGGTACTAAAGATTAAAATATGCATGTGGGGAAAAAGAATGTCTTGTGATCTTGATTTGTTTCCTTGTAACTTATAAGCAACTTGTTTAGTACTCTTTTTTTTCCTTTTCAGGTAAATGATATTTAAGAATTCAATTAGTAATAATCTGAAATTTATGCTCAATTTTCTCATTGCAAGTTTGCAACTTTGCAAGATGTTTACATTTGTGCTACTCTAAGTTAATAATCCAAAGCTATTAATTTGAGCCCAACCCAAAATAATTAGAATCAGTATGATCTTATTATCAATTTATCAACTCCCTCAACTACATAAAACACAAATCCAATGCATCAGACTTTACATATATGAAGTTTGGGGATGTTAGGCCACCAAAGTTTATAAATTGTAAACTTTGGTAATTTCTTAAAAGTTTACTTATTAAAGCGACATTAAATAATCAGATAATCATAATCACTTAATGTCTTAATTTAGTTGTGATGGCATGATAGAGTCTGGAATTCTGATGAGATGAAAACAATAGTTGGGCCAATTCGAGAGGGGCTAGTCTCTAAATTCTGATTACAATCTAATTAACACTTAAAAAAGACACCTAAACTAAAACCTTAACATAACTGAGAGGTTATGAAACTGTCCACTCATCCATGATCTACAAAATGGTGGTAGGAAACTGCCCCATAAAGGCTAGAGGTTATGAAACTGTCCACTCATCCATGATCTACATGCTCAAGATTTCAGGGAACAAGTGGGTCATATACTAGGAAATGGGGCTGATCCAGCGTCCCATTTTTGCTCCCGCAACCCATCTGGTTGGTTTGGTTGAACCGTTTTCTGGACCCGTTTTTAAGCTGCTGGGTTTGTATCATGGTGTCTTCCCTCAATATCTATAAAAGATTTGGTCCTGAGACGGGAAGGACTAACACTTATTTGTTAATATTCTATTTGAACTATGCAAATAAATTTGAGATTACTAACCATCTGCAATTGACTACCATTGTCTCTCCTCTCATAGAAATCCCCTTCCCCTGGCTGTGGTGTTCTGTGTGGATGGACTTTTGCCTCGGAACCACACAATGTTGGTCTCCCTTTGCCAACCTCAGCCTATGGACATTTATGCTCCTTCCATTGCAGATGCTCTAAGAACAGGGGCGGATGGAAGAAGAGTTTAGGGGGGGGGGGGGGGGGGTGTTGAAAGGCACCCACTCAACTAAAAAATAGATCGCTAATTAATTGAAATATTTGATTAAGACACCTAAAAAGAAGTGAAGCTAACACCCGCACAACTTATAGAAAGGGAATACCAATTGGTTTTATTTTTGAAGCAATGTGAGATTAAAGTCCAACTTTCAAATATATAGACAGTAGGTAACCACTTGGTTTATCCTTGAAGCAACGGGAGATTGAAGTTCACAACTTCTTGACTTTGACTTCTCTTACTCTCGTGCATATCCATTCTCACTTCAACAATTGTTCAAATCTCATGTTCATGAAAGTATCATCATTTCCTTTGTTTTCCTCGAGAATTCCATTTTGTTTGAACACAAATTTTAGAGCCATATATATTTGTTAAACAGATGTTCTTTAGTTTTTTTTATGGTCATGCTTTATATGAACTATTCGTAATCTAATATGAATTTTGAAACTTCATATTGTTGCATATTAGAGCGGCTTGTTGGCCACAGTGTTTGACTTGTAAAGGTTAACATTTAGTGATTGAAGCAACTTTAGAAACAAAGTCATCTGATGTCTATACATATTTCAAGTTCCAAGAGGTATAATGTTGTTGGATGCTAATATCATCATCAGTTATGCATATATATTAACAAGATTTAGTGATGAAGCAAGCAGGGGACAAAGTTAATACTTTTGGATGCAAAATAAAAGCTAGTGGTTGATGAATTTCTTTCAATCCATATATGATTACCCCACCCACTTGCCATGAGTATTACTCTAATGTCAACTCTTTGTTGTTAATATCATGAATGCTACTCATCATCATTACTTTTCTTGGATCCCACCTTTGTTTTCAATTGTTAACTCTACAAATTCTCAAGAGAATGTTAAGTGGTTTTCACATCTTGAAATAGTATTACATAAGATACACGTCAACATATCAGTCCATTTGGTTCTATGTGTCAATAACTTGTGTTTTTTTTGCTTGATTAAGTGTTAAGTGGTTTTCACATTTTGAAATAGAACACTTGATCAACTAGGTGTAAAAATACAATGTGTACTGCCTGCTGTATTTAAGACATTCATATATCAAGAACCAAAAGTTTGCTTGAATAACTAAATCAAGAAAAAATACAAGTAAATGTCATATATTTTGACTAGTATGGTGAGCTTATATTGAGACAGGATTTGACCATATGGGTGTTGAAGAATCTTGAAATTTATGATAATCTTTCTTGGACCAAAGCCAAATCTTGGAAACAGAAAAGCTGTCACCTTTACTTTCATTGCTAATATCCTTTCCATTTCTACTACCATCAATAGAGCTATTGCCCACCTTGACCTTATCTTTCTCAATTCTCAAATCACTATTTCCAATCCTACCCTTATCGCAAAATGCCACTTGTAAATCTGAGTTTGCCATCACATACTCATAAGATCCCATTGAGTAACACCTCCTTTCATCAAGATTCCCATTGCTGGCCTGTCCCACCTCTTGTTTTTCTTCTTCTTTCTCACCATTATTGGCTCTAAATTTCCCAAGTCTAACTGGATACACCCTTTCAGATTGACTGATATTACCACAAACCCCATCATGGGTGTTGCTTGAATTGGAGATCCCATTATCATCATCTTCTTCTCTGGAATGTTCATGGTCAAAGCCAATGTCAAAGTCAAAGTCAAAGACAGGATTTATAACAGAAAACCCAGGTGTAAAAAGGCTTCCTCTACATAAAGGACAAGTTGAGTTTGAGAGCAACCAAGTGTCTATGCAATGAGTGTGGAAAGCATGGCTGCATACTGGAAGTAGCCTCAGATTGTCATTTTCTGTAAATTCACAAAGGCAAACTGCACAATGATGATGTTCTTTAAACCCCATTAATTCTTTGTAAACAAAAACTGGGAGAGCATCAATGGAGGCTTGATCTAATCCAGAATCTTGTAAATTGAAGAGCTGTTGCAATTGTCTTTGATAAACAGAAGCATCACCATCACTACTTTCTTGAACTCTTGTGGATTGATGATGAGAATTTGAGGACAGTCTTATCTTGTTCATGATAAATCTCACAAGAAAGTGGAGCAAACCACAAACCAAGAACATAACTACTGTTACAATCACAATGTGTTTAACAAAAAAGAGAGTGGAATTGCTAGGAGTAGGAGGATGGACAGGAGATGAAGAGGAAAGCTGTTTGATAATGGGTTTAATCAAGCGCATTTTTAGCAATTTGGAATGCTGCAAAAAGCTTCAATTTTTTTCAAGATTTCATCAAAAATGTTCTTTTTGAGAGGTTAATTTGCTACTGGATCAAATACCATCAACCCAAAACACATAAATTATATAAATTTCAAGAAACCCACTTAAGATAAAATGAAACTAAACAGTTTGATTGCAAGAAAGAAACTTTGGTAGGAGAAAAGAGGATTTTAGCTTACTCAGCTCACATTACCAGAAATTTATGCTGGCCAAAACTATAGAATCTGACTATTGTAATGCATAAAGACATCTTTAGAATTTGGGTGTTGTTGAGGTATCAGTGAAGATTCTGGAGAGGGGGGTTTTAAGGGAGTGTAGATATGGAAATTTCAGTTAGAGTGCAAAAAGTTGTTTCTGCCATGAGACCCAAGAGAGGCAAATGGGGACATGGAGATGCATGAGCAAGGGCAATCTTGTCATTTACTAGTGAAATTGTATGAGCAAATTAAGCATGGTGTACCACCAATATTCAAGACTTCTTCATCAGTCATCACCGATGTGTAAGTATATTAATTATGTCTCGATATGGATAGTTTGCTTATTTCACATGTAGTGGACATTTTTATATATATAACCAAAAGTAAAAGCTATGTTGTGAGCGAGAACTACTATTTATATTGCATGGTTGATGTAATTACAAGTAAGGATGTTAAATGGGTTGTGTTTATGGGTTGACGGGTCAACCCGATCCGAACCCGAAAGTCATGTCACGCACGTTAACTCAAATACGACATGTATGATCTGATTTGGTTTTTTTTTTGTTTTTTAAAGTTTTTAAACATATTTATGCATTAAAATTATAATTTTAAACGAAAAATTATAATGTATATAAAATAATTTCCAATATAACAAAACAAGTTCATGTTAATACTAAAACGGTAACCGTCACGTGGCAAGTTGTGGTGCTGCCACATGACACACTATTATTTATTATTATTTTCCAGTTCTCTTGGTCTTAGTTTATTTTACATGATTTCCTTTAAGTGTCTAAGTTTGTGTAGTTTGTGTGATAGTCTTTATTATATTTATTTTTATATCGTTTTTATCTTTATAATTCATTGTAAATCGGCTTTTCAAACGTTTTACTTGATTTTAGTTTAATTTTACATGGTTACTTTTAAGTGTCTAATTTTGTGTATTGTGTGTAGTCTTTATTATTTTTATTTTCTATATCGTCTTTTAAGTTTTTTAATTCAGTTTAAATCGTTTTTAAAGCATTATATTAGTTCTAGTTTTTACATCGTTGCCGTTAGACATCTATTTTTAGTGTTATATTTTAGTAAGGTGAATTGTCTGTCTTTTGTCTTTTTATTTTTTTAAATAGTGTTTTACCAATGTTACTGTCTTAACCGGTCATTTGCACAACAACACGTTATCTAACAGAAATAACTAAATTGGTGAGTACGCGGCAACGCGTGCTTGTACATCTAGTTATATTTACATCATAAAATTATTTGTTAATTTCTCTTTTAAGTTTTAACTAGGATAAAAACTATAATACCAGCTTAATTTATGACATAAAACACATTTAAAAATATAAAATAATAAATAAATAAGTTAAACATGTATTTTAATCATTTTACGCCTACTTGGAAGAAAACTTAACTCTTCCTTAGGGTATTTGTTATACCCTTCCCGATCCGAATCGGGAAGGTGTTTCGGTGGATTCGGGATCACAGGAACACCGTGATTCGGTGTTCAGGATCGAGAGAATTCGGGATCGGGATGAACTTTTTGGGGTGGTGGCACCGATTTTTCAAAGAGAGAGGGTGGGGATCGGGAAGGGTATAATAGGGTGTTTGGGAGAGTGGGAGAGTGGAAGAGTGGGGAAACCATAATCCACAAAATGAAAATGATGGGGAATGATGAGGTGGCACCAAAAATGAAGTGGGGAAATGGGAGACCGGGAAGACCATAACCATTAACCTTACGGTTAACTCCAAAAATTAAAAAATTCTGAAGTCGGGGACTCAGGGGGCGATTTCATTATTTTAGAAAACTCAAAAAGAAAAACAGTAGAAGTGGTAGCCGCTCGCAATAACCGAACTCTACCCATCTCCGTTCGCCGGAACGATTCACAGCCTTCCACCTCCGTCCGTAGGTCCGCCATCCTCCGAATTCTGTATTATCTCATCTTTAATTTACGCTTTTTAATTTTAGTTTTCATCAATCGTCAGGGGGCTATTTCAAATTCAATACTTGAACGTTGAAACCCTAGATCGTTCAGCGAATTTGAAATCGTAGCTAAACCCTTTGGTTTAAGTTGCTTGAATACCTGATTCTAAATATACGATAAAATTGATGTCAATTACTCATTTGAAAACTATTGGTCTCACTAGGTTATCAAATTAGCCCTATTTTTGTAACAGAGGTAGTGAGTAAACATGGTGCTTCTTTCAACTTCTTAGATTCTGTTGTATTTATCTATTTATACTTCTAAATGGTGTGAATTCTTGTTGCTGACAGTTTGCTGTAACCAGCTGCAATTTTGAACTTGACTCTGATATCTGGATTGCACCTAACCTCTTAGAAATCAATGGTATTCATTCACTGAAACCCTATTTTTGTTGTAGTAATTGCATTCATTACAGTCTGTTTTGTTGCCTGGCCACTAAACTGTATTATTCAGGCAAATCTTGAAGATTCGTTTCTGGCTGATCTTGAGGATCTTTCTGACAATGATAACGAGAATCTGGTGAGTATCGCGGATCTTGATACAAGTACATATTACTTTGTAGTGTCAAGAAATAGAAATTGGAATTGGGATTCATGTTTCTCCGCAAAAAAAAGTTTGTACTTCTATTTCACTTTGTGTCTCAGTTAGAGAACTTGCTGACTAATGATTTTATTTCTGCGTTTTCTGTTTGACAGGATGAAGACAGTGGGGATGGAGAGCATAT
Source organism: Deinandra increscens subsp. villosa (assembly GCA_039602395.1). NCBI lineage: Eukaryota > Viridiplantae > Streptophyta > Magnoliopsida > Asterales > Asteraceae > Deinandra > Deinandra increscens. The sequence continues at coordinate 16,209,584 of JBCNJP010000020.1, read as the reverse complement.
GGAAGAGGATGTTAATGGAGACTTGGCTGATATAGAAGCCCTCAATTATGATGATCTGGATAGCGTCTCAAAGTTGCAGAAGACACAGCGATATACAGATATTATGAAGGTTGGTAGAATCTATTTGATTAGACTCTTTGTCTAGTTACAAAGGCTATATGAATATGCATGCCCTTTTCACATCTTTTGTATTATAGGTGGCAGTTTTGACTCATTTATCTTTTTCATTAAGGCTATTCATATAGCAAAAGTTGAAACTACTTTATAGGCCGCCAATGTATGCATTTGGTTTCATTTATATCCACTGCAGCCAAAAGTATTCCGAATGGTGGAAATTTCCTTAAACGTTTTTAAGAGAACAAGAGACACAAGCATATTTGTTGAGCTGTCCACAAGTTATAGGTTAAGATTATTGTCTATTCCAAAAAAAAAAAGATATATCATTCTGCATATTTTCAGCTGGAATTGGTATAAATGAAACCATATACAGACTTGGGTTTCCTACAAACTTTGCGAAAAAGTTGAATGCTTGTGGCTTTTACACACAATATCTCTAAAAAAAATTAATTGAAAGGGAATGAATCAAACTGGTCTAGTAGGCTGAAAATCATCTAAAGTCTATTATAATGATTTATAAATAAGATCTAGAATGGAACATGATCTGTTCTCCAACCTGCCTATCCAACCAACCATCTATACTCTAGATGCCAAACCGGTTGCGCGTCATGAAAATTTCATATGTATACGTTTTGCTTTTCCAACATAGCATCCATTATTTTGAGTCTCATTTAAGCATATTTTCTTGAGAAGAGGGATTCAATGCTCTTCTTTTTTTTTTCACTAACATGAATAACACTTTCATTTGGTAGAAAGTTGAGGATGCTCTTGAGACAGGGTCAAACATGTCAAATCAAGGCATGGTTTTGGAAGATGATCCAGAATACCAACTAATTGTGGACTGTAACACATTATCTGTTGACATAGAAAATGAAATTGTTATCATCCACAATTTCATCCGTGATAAATACCGTCTCAAATTTCCCGAACTCGAGTCTCTTGTTCACCATCCAATTGATTATGCACGTGTGGTCAAAAAGATCGGGAATGAAGTTGACTTAACACTAGTGGATTTAGAAGGTCTGCTACCATCAGCCGTCATCATGGTGGTTTCTGTTACAGCATCAACCACCAGTGGCAAACCGCTTCCCCAGGATATCCTACAGAAGACCATTGAAGCATGTGACCGTGCTCTCACACTTGATGAATCAAAAAAGAAGGTTCTGGATTTTGTTGAAAGTCGAATGGGCTACATTGCACCGAATCTTTCTGCCATTGTCGGTAGTGCAGTCGCTGCAAAACTCATGGGGACAGCTGGCGGGCTGACATCACTTGCAAAAATGCCCGCTTGTAATGTTCAGATTCTTGGCACAAAAAAGAAAACTTTAGCTGGTTTCTCCACTGCAACGTCTCAGTTTCGTGTTGGTTACATTGAGCAAACAGAGGTTTTTCAAACTACACCGCCTGCTCTCAAGATGCGTGCGTGTCGGCTTGTTGCGGCAAAGTCAACTCTTGCAGCACGTGTTGACTCAATCAGAGGTGATCCATCTGGAAAACAAGGGAGAGCGTATCGTGAAGAAATCCGTAAGAAGATTGAAAAATGGCAAGAACCACCCCCTGCAAAGCAGCCTAAACCACTTCCAGTCCCTGATTCTGAGCCTAAGAAGAAAAGAGGTGGTCGCCGCCTTAGGAAAATGAAGGAAAGGTTTGTAAATCAAAGATACTTAATCGGTTTTTTGCTCAAATACCAACATGCTTTTAGTTTTGTTCTGTTTTACCGTTATATTAGTGTACTTTAGTGATTACAGATGCCTTTTGTCCTGTTCTGTTCGTTTTAGGGTATTTTAATGATGACCCGGACGGGACAAAAACTTTTGCAGCAAGTCCAAACAATGGGGAAAATGCTATCTTTTAGTTACTCAAATATAGGAGAAAAGTACAAATAAAATACAGACGAAAGTCAAAGTATGTTAAGCCACAAATAATTTAGCAGGTTGTAGTAGTAGGTTATATAATTTGGTAATTACCTATAATATTATGTTATTTTCACCCTTTTTTTATCAGATATGCTATTACCGACATGCGGAAACTGGCGAACAGAATGCAGTTTGGAGTGCCTGAAGAAAGCTCACTGGGTAAGTAATATTTTTTAAGCACGAGAAAATTTAATAACTTACGTCTCATGCTTCCTTGTTGCCTATTGTGTTTAATAAATAATATGCATTGTTTAAGTATTAACCTTCTATTTTTCTCTTTAAGTTTGTATCATTTCTGATGATAGTGCTTGTTTAAAACACCTCATTATAGGGGACGGATTAGGAGAAGGATATGGTATGCTTGGTCAAGCTGGAAATGGGAAGTTGCGTGTATCAGTTGGTCAAAGCAAGCTTGCAGCCAAAGTCGCCAAAAAGTATTTTTCTTCTTCTTTTTTAATTGTAATTATGTTATTTTTTTCTTTTTGAAGTTTGATTATCTGTCTTCTAATTGAATTTACTTGATTTCAAATCTTCAGGTTCAAAGGTAAACAATATAGTAGTGGTGGGGCTACCTCTGGACTGACTTCAAGTTTAGCTTTCACACCTGTGCAGGTTAGTTGTTTTCTCCTGATTTGAGTTTGATTGTATAAAACTATAACTTTGACCTGAAAATGTATTAAAATGGTGCTGTTTTATTTCAGGGGATTGATCTGATAGATCCACAGGCAGATGCTAATAGACTTGGAAGTGGAACCCAGAGTACATATTTCTCAGAAACAGGAACGTTTTCAAAGATCAAGAGGACCTGAGCCTGATCTAGACGCTATTTGCACCATGTTTTCTTACAGTTTCGTATAATATCAAATTTTGAACCTGATGGTTATCCTGAAAAGGGATATTTGTGTTATATTTAGATACAACTCTTACAACCCTTTTAGAGAAGTCTTGAATTTGAGATGATGTTCTTGCTATCTTGAACCGTCCAGGTATGGTTAAACTGAAAACCGAAAAGGGTTTACACCGCTTGTGATCGGATTAGATTAGGAACAGGCCACCTTATCGGCTTCTTTGCATAACATGGACCGCCTAGAGTTAAACCAATAATAAACCTAACTATGATTAGAACCACCATTTCTTATCATGGCCTGTGGACATCATCTTTTGCAAAATCGTTGGTTCTTCGTCCTCCTCCTTTATCAAGTTTAACATTTTTTTTTTCTCCCACTCTGAACAATCATTTACGAAATGTTCAAGCTCATTGAACTTGTAGCATCTTAAGTTGGCTCTTAGAACTGCTCACACTCGTCTACCGAACCCTGATCTCTGTCTTGGAATGTCTAAAGTCAAATCGATTTGAGCTCCCACAACCACAATGTTCACATTCTTGCCTTTTCTTTTTTCTCACGTTTAGAAAACATTAATGATACCGAATCAGTCGACCTAAAACCAGGCGACTAGGGTTCTTGGATAAAACTTCAGAATCTTTATTATTTAATCAAAACTTAACTACAAATAATGAAACACACCAAGGTATAAATAAGAAAGCATTAACTTGGAAAACAAGATACTAAAATAGGTTAAATAAAGATAATGGGTTGATGGGCCGAGTGGTTGCTTGGATACGGACCTTGTCATATCATAACCCGTATCAATTAATCTCCCATAAGCATCATCTTCTTTGTTGGGTCATATTGTCATCTTCTTATTTTAAACAACTTTAATCTTCCTGATTTCTTTCTGGGGTCGTAAAACTACATGTTCTTGACCACCATCGAGAAAACAAGCCACTTGCTTTTCCGTGCTTGATGTTACTAGCTATTTGACCGGTGTGATTAGTCTTGTTTAACCTAACACATGTGATGGATCAAAAGCGACAGACAAATAGTTAAAGGATTTGGCCGGGATGGAAGTATTGGAACAGATGAGAAATTAAGTGTAGATGTGACGGATCTAGACGCTGGTCAAAGCGAAAGCGGCACAATGAAAAAGGGATCGCTCACATTTCACACTTTTAACTATGTGTTTCAAATTTGATACTCTCTGTAACCAACCTTGATTCAGTGAAATAAAGTCCATATTTTACATTCTCATTTACATTAATCGAATTAAGTTTATCTAGTATTAGACCAGGAAAATTTGATTCTTCATTTACTTATCATTGGTGGTTCTAATGATCGGAGGATGTGTTTGCTCTTTTAACTTTCTAGGATTGAGAAATTGAGTGCTTATAATCTTAGGATCGTTTTCTTCAAAATTCACCATGATAGATGCGTCGTAACTAAAAGTTATCTCATGGATATTTGTTAGTCGCCGAATGAAGATTATGAGTCCAACATAATATAGCTAATACTGCGTCATACTCGATTTGGGGACTTGATGAGATATGATAAGGAACCTATGACAACTCGAAGGAGTTTGGTAAGGACGGATGCGTGTGTAGTAAATGGCAAATTTGTTACAAGGTTATAATGGTTGGTGGTGCAAGTTTCGCACGTGCATATGATATGTATCTGATTTAGTTTGATGAGGTTAGATATAGAACCAATGATATTCGCATTTGTTCCACTAAAACATTTTTGCTTGTGCAAAACAATAAGGGAATATAGATAATTTTTTTTGACTCATTTTATAGTCTATTACCTTCTCATAAATGATTTAGATAGACTAGGAAGACTTGATGACATAAGATATATAATAGATGCGATTTTCATCGGTTCCATGATATAAAAAACTTCGGTTATCATTAAAAATACACCTGCCTTTTTTACTTAAAGTCTATCACTAACTCATTAACATGAGATCAACAATAGACTAGGTTATGGATCCTTTACATTAAACGAAAGCTACTTCGTTGATTCATTTGCTATCCGTTCTTTTCTTAGCGAGGAATGGACCCATTTTGTGTTGTTTCCTGTCACTTTGCGGTTCTTTGACGATGTAATTGTTACAATTTTAGCCCCTACCTGGACCTTTCTATAGTTATATTTTGTTTGTTGGCAAATAACCGATTGACCGACCCAAACAGAACAATCACTAGTTTTTTTCTAACCTTCTTGAGGACACCTCCATTTTCCCCTTGTTTTTATAAGCAGTGTTTCACTATGGAGACGTTCCCCTTGTTTTTATAAGCAGTGTTTCACTATGGAGACGTTCCCCTTGTTTTTATAAGCGGTGTTTCATTATAGAGACAAACAATAAGGCATGGATGAAGAAAATGAATGCGACAAAGCTTGGGAACCGCAGCGGAGATAATAAATAGAGAGGCGTAATAGTGGAAGAGTGACCTCACTTTTGATGCATATATGGACTATGTGTAATCCATTGTTTGTAAGGCGATAGTTCCCAAATCAATAAAATTAAAATCCACTTTCGGCTTACGATTTCTAAAGTGTTCTTCTATTCTTATTATTTTTCATGAATCGAATCATCATTGGAGTTCTTGAGATCCAATTCAATTGATAATTTGATTCTTCGAATGTATAGGATAGCAAACACATCTAACCTGACAAGTAAACTTGAAACATTTAACGGGTGTGTAATAAGACAAGTATTTAAGTATGGGATTACAATCTAAATTTTTCATGAGTTTGGAACGAGTATATATATATGTATATATATAGGGTTAGGTTCAAATGAGAACTTTTTATTTTGAGAACTTTTGAGAACTAAATTCAACCACAAATTTCAGGGGGACCACTACAATTCATGGGGAGGGGGGATACATGTAATAAACATGTGGCTCAAATTAGTTATTTTTAGTTCTCAAATTAAATTGGTTCTCAAATGATCCTCTCCATATATATATATATATATATATATATATATATATATTAATAATTAGAAATTTATAATTTAATAAGTTTGATAAATATATACAAGTATTTATGCCCAACCCGCCATCCTTTGGGAGGGACGAGTCCTTGAAAACCACTAATGGCAATGGGCCGTTAAGCCGTTTGTGAGATTTCCGTTCAATGTTGATGTCTTAGCCTAAGGGTGGGGGGTATGCTTGCCTAAGGTATGCTTTAGGCATGAAATTCTGACCAATAAGGTCATGCCAACAGGAGAGAGAAGATTGATGTAGATTTGATGATTTAGTAGGGGGTATGCTTGCCTAAAGGCATGATCTAGGCATGGATGTAAAAAAAAAGAAACTAGCCGCAACGGTCAAAAAACGGTCCAAAAAAGCTCGGCATGGCTCGGCAATTAAATGCCAAAAAACCTTCAAACCCTTGCCGATGCCGAAGACGCTGAGGAAGACGGTATGCATGCCGATTTCGACATCGCCTATGCCGCTGCCCATGCCGAGCACTCGGCATGCACTCCGTCCATCCTAATTAGTGATAAAGAAATACCCACCATGATGCACGTCTACGTATATTTTGTAGTTTCGAATCAATAATTACGGCTGAAAATAAATGTTCTGTATGTTCTGTATGGCCTCAATTATTCGCCCAAAAATTCAAAATTAGTTGGGGAAAATACCCAAGTTCCTTCCTAGACATCTCTGGCCTCTGGGCTTTGGCAAATAATAATACAATGCAGTTTAAGTTATTCCAGATCTCGTATATTTAATAAATTTATTCATTTCACATTCAATTATTCATATAACAATGCATTTACTAAATATTAAACTGGGGCACTACCCAGGATGCTTCAAAGGGATCTCCAGATAATAAGTAAATAAATAATAACTAAACAATATTTAATGCCATTTATTCCTTCCAAAATAGAGTTGAAATTCATTAGTTTTTAAGATTTTTTTTTAACAATAAATCATCACACTTGTCTTTTATAAGATTTAAACTCATAATTTTTTTTATTTGAAAACCAACATTTTACCATCAAGCTATCTCTCTCACTCAGGATTTTAGTTTTTTTAAAAAATTTAAACCAAGTAAGCAATTTCACCTTGTATCAAAGTTCAATATTATGCTTTATATAAATAAGACTAACTTATGTATTAAATATAAGATAATTGTCTTCAGTTATCTAAATTTGCCGTTCGAATAAATAAATAAATAATTGTCTACACATGAAGGTTATAAATTAAAAGCCTCATTTTGATATTTAAGAAAGAACATCCGTCTAACTAACTCGTTTGTGAATATTGAAACTTGAATTAAAACGCGATTAACGTAATTTAATTAGCTAGTGACGGGTCAAGTGGAATTCTCATGAATCGTGGAAACAAATAAATAGCAATCAAGCTACTCAATTAGCTAGAATTACATAAGACATGCTACTTATGCTTGAAGAGCTGAATCTCAAAAGTCAAAATTATAAGAGTAAAAGCTACTCAAAGTCTCAAATAACTAGAATTACATAAATATAAACTCATTAGAAACTTATAAGGACTGATTGTGTAAAATGATCCATAATAGAGGGCTCTTATGAAACATCATTTTGTCGGCTATCCCCATCTCGTACCCTTCAATTACATCGATCGAACTACCCACGAAGCCGTCGTTTTGTCCTTCTCCCATAAACCCCCACGTGGTTCCCATCCCCAACGCTGGATCTACCTCCTCAAAAGTCAGAATTCATAAACCCAATAACACCACACCACGTGTCCACCTCACAAACTTCAACAACACCCCTCTATAAATCCACAAATCACCTGAACTTATCCAACACCCAAAAAAAACACACACAAATAACAAATTTCATATCTTTTCAATCTCAATCCACATCCTTTTGTAAAGTAAATTCCTCCGATACCCAGTTTTCTTTTGTCGGATTATTTTGTTTCTTTCTTTCTTTAACGATCAACATGTGTGAAGCAAACGCTCGCCGGATTTTAACTTTTCCGGCGATCCGTCCATGCGAATCGGTTTCTCCGGCGACCCTTCTTTCTTCCCTAATCACTCTCTCCACCACCATATCCTCGTACAAATCCAAAACCTTTTACACCAATGCCCGAAACGCCAAACACTCGCTCCGTCTTGTCGGCAATATCCTCGTATGCCTCGAAGACCTCCGACGACACGAACCGTGTCCGTCACGCGCCACCGTTCTCTCCCTCTCGGAGCTCCATTTCGTGTTCCAGAAGCTCCGGTTCTTGCTACAAGACTGCACAAGATCCGATTCCCGGGTATGGATGCTAGTCCGATCCGAAAAGGTTTCAAATCAGTTTCGCGCCATTTTCCGATCTGTTAGCGTGGCGCTAGATGTGCTTCCGTTAGATTCGGTTAATGTTTCGGTTGAGTTGAAAGAAGTGGTGGATTTAGTAAAGAGTCAAGCTTCGAATTCGAAGCTTGGGTTCCGACCCGAAGATGAACGGGTCTTGGAGCATCTTAGATCCGTTTTGGATCAACTGGAGCTCCAAAGGGCTCCGGATGCAAAAATCTTGAAACAGATTCTTGATTTTTTGGGCATTTCGAGCTGGAGCGAGTGCAACAAAGAGATTAAGTTCTTGGATTCTGAAATCGGGTCGGAAAGATCCACTGCCAAGAAATCGGATCTTGATGTTCTATGTAGTTTGATGGGGCTGATGATTTACAGCCGGTGTACAGTTTTTACCGTTGTTGACTGTGACAAAACCGACAAAACACCCGTTTTCAGTGACGGTGGCAGTTGCAGAGAGTTTATTACGTCCCTTAATGTTGATGATTTTCGATGTCCGATTTCTTTGGAGATCATGTCGGATCCCGTGACTCTAGCGACCGGACACACCTACGATCGATGTTCGATCGAGAAATGGTTTCGGTCGGGTAACTTAACGTGTCCGAAAACCGGAGAGAAGGTGACCGGTGGTAATTTGGTTTCGAACTTGTGTATAAGAAGCATCATCAAGCAATATTGTCTCGAGAAGGGGGTTTCGATTGCGGGGCCGTCTGGTAGCAACGGTAATCGGGACATTACTCATACGACAACTGGTGGGAGCGTGGCCGCGGAGGCTGCCATAAAGATGGTTGTCGAGTTTCTAGCCGACCGCTTGGTGTTTGGCACAAGTGTGGCCAAACACAAGGCGACTTACGAGATTCGATTGCTTAGCAAGTCGAGCATTTTTAACCGTGCTTGTTTGGTTGAAGCCGGTGTGGTTCCGAGCTTGTTGGATCTCGTCTGCCGTAGGAACCCGAAGATCCAAGAAAACGCGATCGCGGCTCTATTGAACCTCTCCAAGTACTCGAAGACGAAAAAGGTGCTTGTGGAAAACGGAGGCTTGGAGCTAATCCTTGAGGTTGCACAAAACGGGTTTAAAATGGAAGCGCGCCAACACGCAGCTGGAACTTTGTTTTATCTCGCCTCGGTGGACGAGTATCGGGATATCATCGGGAAAATCCCTAGGTCGATTCCCGTTCTAATGGAGTTGGTATTAGACGGCACCGATAGATGCAAAAAGAATGCATTGGTTGCGATTTTGGGGTTGCTTATGTACCCTGAAAACCACTGGAAAGCGCTTGCAGCCGGGATTGTCCCGTTGCTAATCGATCTGTTGAGATCTTCACATCGCTCTGAAGATCTCGTAATCGATTCTTTAGCAATTTTAGCCACCTTGGCTGACAATCCTGATGGAACGTTGGCGATTTTAAGTGGTGGAGCTCTTCATGTTATCCTTGATGTCGTTGGTTCTACAACATCGAGGGAGTCGAGAGAATATTGTGTCGCATTGTTGCTTGCAATGTGCACAAATGGTGGGGCCGACGTGGTTCGCGTTTTAGTATCGAACTCGTCTTTAATGGGACCTTTATATTCCCTACTCACCGAAGGCGGTTCTCGTGCTAGCAAGAAAGCGAGTTCGTTGATCAGAATTTTACATGATTTCAACGAAAAAAACTCTTCTTCTACCACTAGACGTCCTGTTCACTTTCAAGAACAGTTTGTAAATGTTTGGTAATTTTGTATATTTTGTAATTTGTTGACATCAACTCGGTTTTTTAAGAGTTGATGTCAAATAGCTAATTGCTTCTTATAATTTTTGAAGCTTTAGCGGATATATTTCGTTTTGTTTGTAGTCTGTAGATAACAATAAAATGTTGTTGCAATCTTGATTACATACGTGCAAAATTGGGCCTATACTTCATGGATTTGAAAGTTTTTTCTTGTTAGTCTGTTTGAATTGGCTTGATTATCAAATGAAATATGATACCTCCATTCTTTTCTCTCTATCTCAATCTGTATTAGTTGGATATGGCGAAGCCTAGTTCATGTAGAATTTGGTACACAATGTCCCATAATATGTAAAAAAGAGTGAAAGAGATGCAGTTTTCATTATACACAATATTGTACATAGAAACGCCTTGTGTAAATGAAATTCTCGCCTTTTGCCTTGTCTTCCAAGACATAGCGCCTTGGACCGTCTCATGCTTTATAAAACTATGGACGGGTTTACTTATTAAAAATAGTGTGACATGACCTTGTGGTTCATATGCTATTCTTTTCTTGGATTTTGTTTACTTTGATCATCCATTCTCTAAATAACACTCACAAATGTTACAATGTTCACATCTTTGGCTATGGAAGTTCTGATTTAAATTCTAGAATCATTAGCAAAGCAATATACTCACAAGATGAAGCCAAGCTAAGAAGCAACTCGAATCTTTACTTCATAGTTAGCATAATCCTGATTGTTGTATGCATTTTCTTGCATAATATTGTCCTCGGACTCCCAATCATCACACACTATACTAATTTGAAGATTGAAGCCATAAACAACGAAAAATAAGAAAAAGGTATGGTCTTGCTATGGCGGTTAATGTTATGTGACATTGCGGGACAGTTAAATGGTACCGTCTTGCTAACGTTATCTTATAATTTTAGTAAGGTGATTAAAATCATTAAAATCTTTTAAGGCTTGATAAGTTCAGGAAAGCAGTTAAACCATGTTATCAAACTGTTTTCACATGGTATTCACCCTATAGTATTCCGAAACGGTGCTATCATTTTGACTTAGCGAGCTAATTTTTTGATAAAGGGAAAACACTAACGATCCATCGATTTTTTGGGTTTGAGAATCGATGTCATATTCACCCTATAGTATCGTTGGATATCATTGATGTCATATTTGTTGTGCAAACAAATATAATTAAGTATATCATTGATGTCATATTTGTTGTGCAAACAAATATAATTAAGTTTGAAAATATATTTATCGTCCAGATAAATATAATTTAGGGTTTCGCGTTCGGAAAATAATACAAGACATATTTTATAAAAAAAAATATAGTTATTTTCACACACAATAACATAATATAGGTAAATATTTAAAGTCATTAAATATTTATAAGGTTTTGAACCTCCAAGAAATATTGATAAAATATTTAAATATCGGGGTCCAAAACACGTGTTTTCTAGCGTGTGTCAGTACACAATATTAATAGCGTTTTCATGGAAAATAATTAGACACATAAAAATATATCTATTTTCATGAAAGATTTTTTTCCAAAATATAAGTCATTGTATTTTTTGTTTTTGAGTGTTGGTTCTCCCGGTAAAAGTGTCGGTTTCACCTCTATGACTCATTTTATAACGGTTTGAGTTTCTTAAACAGTCGGGAAGTGTTATGGGGATGTTTAAAGTGATTTTACTTTCAAAATTACCAAGCTTGTCGATGGAAACATAACGTGACAAAAATTAGGGTTTTTGAGTTACGTACCAAAAGCAGTCATACTTTTTGTACGGTTTCTTTCTAAAACATTATTTTTCATTTTTGGACCTCAATGTTAACTTTAGTTACTAAAAATGACTTTATTTTCTGTTCTAGATAGAAACTTAAGATCTCAAAAATATCACATAATTTTAGTTAGAAATTAAGGTTTTTAGGTCCTGAAAACTCCATTTTTGTGCTTAAATCATTGAAGGTTTAAAAGTGACTTTAGAAAACTTGTTAGTGATCTTTTAACTTAAGTTTTTCAGGCCTCAAACTTATCATATGAGTAGTTATAAATTTTGTCACCATAAACTCAAATAAGTTAGGTTTCTAACACAATATCACCATTTTTAATACTTCTTTAAATTATGTTTGGCACCTCTATTTTAACAATGTGACATTTTGTTAACCCTATATGACCAAAAACATCATATCATACAAAATAATACACATGAAAATAAGGTTATGAACACCAAAGTAAGCTTATTATACATCAAACTTTAGGACTTTTGATATATTTCAAGCTTTAGACAATAATCTAGCATAACAACATATTCCATACCTGTTACTAGGGGTGTTCACGGTCCGGTTTGAAACCGTGAAACCGTCCAAACCGGTCTTCGGTTTGGTTTCACAGTTGGTTTTTCTAATTAACTTTTGGTCAGTCTATTTAAAACTTTTGAACCGTAACGGACGATTTGGTTTACGGTTTTAAAATTTTCAAACCGTATAAAACCGGACTGGACCATAAGGTTTAACTATATTATAATATGTATATTTTCTTATTAATAATATTTTATAGTAAGTTTTGTAGAAATAAAACTCAATATATTATTATTGAGTTTGGGAAAATGAATTAAGATCAGTAAACATTGATCACCTATCTTTAAATAATCTAACAGTAGCTTGAAACCTTAAATTAACAACCATAAACTAACAAAACAAATGAGTGAACTAATTATGAAATTTAATGGAATTCGCTATATTGAAATTGTATTTAACAACTTGTGTCTAGATAGTTTTTTTAACATTTTGTTTATTTTACAATTTATACATTTATATAAAGGCAAAATTTTCTTAACATCATTTTCTTTTGCAACTTATACATTTATAAAGACACTTCAAAACGTGAAACCAAATTGGAACCAAACCGTTAGTTATGATTCGGGTTGGTTTGGTTTTAAATCCGAACGTTTCGGTTTTGGTTTTCAAAAACGAAAAACCGTTACCAACGGTTTGGTCACGGTTTGACCTAAAAACCGTTAAAACCGGACCGTGAACACCCCTACCTGTTACCGTCCTATATATGGTCCCATCTTAACTCAATATCTTGAAATTGTAGAAGTGACTATATACAGACCTAGGGAAAAAGTTAATTTTTAATTACAAGAATATAGGCTTGATTCATGTACCAGAAGATATGAAGAAGAAAAAAATTTGTAAGGAATCATCAGATTACCTTCATGTGTAATTACATTAATTTCTTGTCATTCTTGCCACACATTCATGTGTAATTACATTTCTTGTCATTCTTGCCACCGTGACATCTTAACTCAGCCATTTAAGACCTGATTGATTCATTTTTTAGGTTGACACTTTCTTGAAATTTTACTGTAGAGGTGATTGATTATATACACATATGGGGAAAAAAAATAATTTTTAATTACAAGAATATTGTGTACCTGGTGAATTCGTCACAAAGAAAAAATTGATGTATGAATTGCTTTATTGCTCAACTAGGGTATAAGCACGGGGTGTAGAAGATTAGTGTGTAACTTGATGAAGTACTACACATAAAAAATGATGAATTAGGGTATAAGTAAGGGTGTATAAGGCTAGAGAAAGGATGAAGAAATTACCTGTGAATAGTTCAGTCATAGAAACCAGAAAAATAAACTTTTAATTGTTCTTCATCATCTTTAAGCCGCCTCAAGAGGAGCTTGCCATGTCTCGATCATCGATCTGTAAATTTTTGGCGCTGATTGTAGAAGATCACCATCATCATTGGTTATTTTTGTTGGAATGCGAATTTTTTTTTTGAATGTTATGGAATGAAAGGTGAATAAAAAGGATTTTTTTATTTATTTATTTTTAATCAAAACGACGTCGTTTTGATGGTTTCACATTTCTTTAATCTTTCATTCTAATAAAGCAATAAGTTGGGTGCTACATGTCATTTTTCTAGGGCCTCCATCTAAGCTTGTCCACTTGTCAACACCACACTTAATTTTAAATTTTCCTCATTTAAGAATTCAAAATTTCCAAATTTAATATTTTAACTTTCTAAATCTAAAAGTCAACATTACATTTAATTAAAATTAATTATAAATAGTTATTAATATTCATTAAGTATATATATTTACATAAATTATTTATTAACTAACTTACCAAATTATAAGTTATTTGAATTTTCTAATATTAAGAGATGTAACACTCAATTTTTTAATTTATAATAATAGTTACTATTATTTATTAATTAAAAATATTATATATTAGGATGGTTGATTTATTTAATTAAAATATTAAAATGTCAAACACCCTTTTATATTATGAAATATAACTTTTATTAGTTCAAGTATCATATTCAATATGTTTTAATTATCATTTAACATTCTCTGAAAATTCAAGTATAATAATAATAACTTTTATTATTGTAATTTTCAACACATTTTAAAGTAAACCATTAAGCAATTTATTTTCCAACTACGATATACAAAATACTCTAATTTACTATATTATATAAAAAGGGTACTTTTTACTTAACTACTATAAAATAACTATTGGATAAAATCTCACAGTTATATCATTCTTAATTTTTAAATCTCATATCATTTTTTTAAAGTTATCTCATATTATGAATATTTATTCAACCCGTGTAATACACGGGTTACTAACCTAGTAAGTTATATGTCTAACAACATCATATTCATTTTTCCCATTTAAAAAATGCTAAAGAAATGTTTCTAGTATAAGGTGGAACTGAGGAGGATGTTACACTAATGCTAGTTTTCAAACCGACCGAGATGACTCTCGCTCACAGTCTGAATTCGTGTTTACTCAAAAAGGGGGATATGTTTCCTTGAAAAGCTCCAAACAGAATGTCGTGGATGATTCCACAACTGAATTCGAATTATCCGCCTCAAATGCTGCTAAAGAAGCTGCTTGGATGAAGAAGTTCTCTCTCGGTCGACTGCCGCCGCAAACCACCACATGCCACCATGTCTCTGCCGTAGAAGACCATTGCCGTTGTCGCCGCTCTCTCCGGCCATGCACCGTTGCTGCTCTAGCCGACCGGCTCCGCCCTAGCGCCGCCCTCCACCTGGTCGAATCCCCTCTACCCATCGCCACCGCCCCTGTCCACCACCGTCGTCGCCCTGGTGTTCGGGTTGCTGCCCCCTTCATGGGTCACGGAAATATTTGGCTAGGGCGTCGCGACACGTTGAATCCCAGTGTCTCAAACGGTTGTTTGGATCCGACCAATGTATAAATTAATTAGTTTTAATTAAATTTATTTTCCCGTGTTTGGGTGTATCGATGATTTGATCCTGTTAGTGTGTTTTATGTATTCGCGTTATTTAAATGTTTCTGCTTCATATCTTATTTTTGATATTAAACCATTTTGTAAAATACTGAATTATAAAACGGGTAACCCGAATATTCACCGTAAAACCCTAAACTATACTGGAAATCTAATTCCATTATTCTAGCACAAATATTAACAAACCAAACCTATGGTAACAATAATGGATCCATTGGTGTGACGACCCACCTGAATTTGATCGATTTTGGCATTTGGGTGATTAAAACCTATCAATCTTTAGCTTAAGCCATCTTTTGACCTTTTATGGCATTTGGGTTAAGGACACTAGTCATCATGGTTTGATTATGCACATTCATACATTCATTCTAGTTATATATATTCGCTTGAGTCTACATTTGGTATGTAAATTGTTTTATTATACTATTATATTGTAGTAAACCATATGTTTACTCACTAACTATTTAGTTGACCTTTATTTTTATACATGTTACATGAAATGAAACTTGAACTTTACTTGATTGATATCACGACTAGGAAGCTTGGACATAGTTAAATAATCAAGGTTATGGTTGCTTATGTTATGTTTACTTGATTGTATGGTTTGGATTGGAATCTGAGTTGATTAAATAAATAAAACTTTAATTAGTGTCATGTGCTATGGACAATCATCATGTCCGACATATTCCGTCGTCAGTTGGTGTGTAACATTTAATGTAACGACAAAACACTAACCATCAAATGAAGTGTCGTCTCATCATCGACAATATTGAAACACGAGTTTAGTGCAGTGACACAAGTAAAAACGGCTGACATTTCTTCAAAATATTTTCTAAATTTTATTTTCATCAGATTCAACATTTGTCGTAGTAGTATCACTCCTTGGTTCATATGTTTTTATCTTTAAACACATTAAATACAATTGTTGAAGCAGCAAGTTACACGTAGGATAATAAACACCAGACAAAAGAATAGTTGCAACTTTAAAAGTTTCAAGAAAATTGGTCCAAGAATTTACAAACGCCCAAATATTTGGGCTTAAACGATCTTTTACCTCCCTCCTTTCGACAAAATTGTTATGATAAGATTCTAAAGTCATTCTTTACCTTAAAGCGTCTTGGTACATCTGACAAGTGAAATTCCACCTTGTTGGAACGTCCCAACAAGAACCTAGAAATTAAGAATTTGTTTCTTTGCAAAACCTCATATATTCTATAAGTCATCATTTTAACATGAAAAGCTTCTCTTAATTCTTAATAGCAAGAATTTGTGCCTCGCCCGAGGAAGCCCCAACACCAACCGAAGCTTGATAAGAAGAAGAAGTCATTGAATCGTTGAATACGAGAGTGTTTTTTGAAGAATTAAAAAGCCAAGAGAAGCTCTGGGTTTAATCCTTCACAACCAGTATCTATTTCTAGCGCAAAAAATGAAAAGAAAATAACAAAAGAACGGTAACAAACGTTCATAAAGCCATTGGTAACGGCTATAAAAACGACTAAAAGTTTTCTGTAACGATAATAACCGGTTAACCACAATAGTTGTAGACATGTAGTTGTAGGGTTTGTTGTTGAAGAGCGCAAAACGGTGATTTGGACATTTTGACATGTAAACCAAAAAACCCAAACACCAAATCCAGCCGTTCTTCTCTTCCCATCTTCCGCTTCTTCAACACGAGAAAGTGTTTCTTTCTCTCTCTCTCTCTTCACATGTGTTCGTGTTTTTGTTTTCGCCGGAAAATCACCCTCAACTACATTCAAACCTTCTCCGATTTAATCCCTCCGATTTTCCTTCTACTTTAATCCACTCTCTTCACTAACAGATCACCATTCGAGTGACTACTTGAATCTATTCTATTTCTGCCTTTCTTTTCTTTTCCAAGAAAAAAAACCAACCAACAACTTCGATTTACTTTCTGATTGATTTCATGGAGAATTCGGGTTCCTGTAATTCATCGGTAGCTGGCACAAGTGGCCGTTCAGTCGCCTTAGAAATTGATCTCAACGAAGCCCCTCTTCCTTCCCCTCGAGAGCTCCTCGCCGGCGCCGGCGCCTTTCCCGCCGACCGCCGCTGCGGCTCCTGCGGCGAGGTGGAAGGGGATATGGTGGTTTGTGGTGATTGTGGGCGATGGTTTCATGTAAAGTGTTTAGGGGTCCGAGAAGAGGAAAGAGGGTGGAAGTGTTTTGAGTGTTCGACGGAATGCCGCAATGGGAAGAGACTCCGGCGAGCTCCCGGCGGCGGTGGTGGTTCAGGGCTTTTTGATATGAACGCCTCTCCGCCGCGAGAAACCGATGTTGTTGAGGAGGGGTTTTTCGTAAATTCAGAGCTGGTATTAGCAGCCAGTTTTCCCAAGTAACCTCTTTATCTAAACTTTTATTTTTCAGTAATGCTTGCATAATTGAAGATTTATGAGTAAATGATGAATGATTACCCTAGATCTAGATTTAATTTCTTCAAAAGCTCATATTTTGATGCTGCTAACTAGGGTTTGAAGCAAAAGTAGTATTTCATTACTCCTAAAGATTGTTATTATTTACAACTGGAAATTCTTGAAACAGCAGGATCAGAAGTTTCCAAATGCATACATATTGTCTATCTTTAATAACCAATCCACATTTCAAAGCCCAATACATCTTTTATTACACATTTCAATTCTCGAGATTGACGAAAGAAAAGGTTAAATTTTGGGTTGTGTTGCATCATCAGATGATTCAAACTATGGTAGTGTGGTTATTGATGATTGGAATTGTTGTTTTCATCTTGGCTTTCTAACATTCCTTAAATTGATTATAAAGTATTTTGATTTATAGAATGCAGGATTTGATGCGTAACCCTTTTGTTGGATTCGCTTTAAGTTCTCCAATGGCAAATCCAGATACGAGGTTCGTAGCAACTGGATCTCCGTCTCAAAATAATGCTTGCAGCATGCCGAGGTTTGCACATATAAATCTAGAAACCGCAACACGAAAGGGAAATTTGATCTATTTGCAGGCACTTAAAGATTACATATCTGAAAAACAAGGCGTTCTGAGAGATGGTTGGCATGTTAAATTTGAATATTCTGAAATTAATTGCAAAACTTCTGCAATTTACTTCGCCCCGGATGGAACTAGATTTGATTCAATGTCACAGGTGGCTCATCATCTTGGTTTAATACCCACACCTAATTCGTTTGAAACAGAAGATAAGGGTAATGGTGTGATTATACTGCAGAAGGGATCGCATTCTTCTAAAAGAAAAAAGGATAAGAGAGCTAATAACATCAGAGAGCATAAAAATATGTTGCGTAATGGTAGAAATTCAATGGAAGTTGACTCTTTTTCAAAAAGGTCAAAATTGTTTCATGCTGGTTTTCCAGTTCAGTTTGAAGACTTCTTTGTTATATCAGTTGGGAAAATTGACCCGCGGGTTTCATTCCACAACACCTCTCAAATCTGGCCTGTTGGGTATCAGTCTATCTGGCATGACAAATTCACAGGGTCTATTTTTGTCTATGATGTTTTAGATGGTGGTGATACAGGCCCAAAATTCAGAGTACATAGGTACCCATGCACCAATCAGTCAATTCCTTATGCTTCAAAAGTCCTCTGCATGAGAAAGTGTGAACAGGTTCATGATGATTATGACTATGATACAGACATTCCCATGATGTTTACAGAACATAGTTCACCACCACACCTAGATAATGATAAGATAACTAGCTGTTTGACTGTAGACCCCAACATTAATCTTGAAAAATCTGAAGGTTTCACCGTCAATCAAGATTTGATCGGTGAATTTTCAGTTGAGGACATTTCGTCATCATCTGCTTGGAAAAAAGCCGTTGAAACTCTACTACATACATGTCATGAATCATATGACAGTAAAAAGGTGTTGACTTTTTGTTGTAATCATCGTGTCAATGAACAATACCTTGATGCATCTTGCAGTTCTGATTCATTAGGGAAGTTTTGTTATTTAATGGGCCCGATTAACAGCATTCCAGAGAAAATACTGACAGTTAAGGAGCTTGAAAATTCTTGTGAAGTTTTGAGAAAATGGTTAGAACTTGACAGATGTGGTTTAGATGTAGAGTTTGTTCAAGAACTCATAGAACAGCTTCCTGGGGTTACCACATGTTCCAAGTACGATTCTTTGGCTGCAAGAAGTCACAATTTGAACTCGCAAACTGTTGGAAGTGGGTTCTTTTTGGCAATAAGCAAAGACGGTTTACAAAATGAGGCAGTGTCAAATAGCCTTAGGCAAACAAACAAGAGACCAAGTCCACCTGGCAACAAAGTCACCTCAAACCTTCCCCCTCATTTGGTTGGTGATGTTATTCAGGTACTAGCTCTTTTAGTGGTGATTATTGCAACCAATTAACCAAAATGTGTTGGTTTGGGTTGTATTTTCCTCCAACGGTTCACATGAGTAACGAAGTTTTAAACTTGGCTACAAATGTCATTATTCTGGTAATAGTTTCTCGTAGAGGTGACAGTTTCGATCCATTTCTGAAGCAAGTTGATTTGAGTTCTAGTTTTTTAATGGGTTAAGTGAGTAAAAAGTATAACACTCGGCTAAAATGGAATGGGTCCAGAGTGTATTTAAATGCTTGCAATATTCAAAAGTACATTATTATATTAATAGTGAAGTTTTGGGTCAACTCGACCGACTCATTTTGGCTTGTATAAGAAATGATACGTTATCCCTAGTTTTTCAGTTGTAATAAAACATATGAAGTTTGTAATATTATGCCTGAAGTTCCCATTTTTATTTTGTGCAGGCCTATGAAATTTGCTTGCGTTTCTATAAAGTTCTAGGGTTAGAGGCACCGATCTCTAGACAAGTGATGGAGAACGAGCTGATGAATCCATGGGTTGATGATTTGAAGCCACTTAAAAGATCCTCAATTGATATTCAGAAAAATCTATTCTTGAAAACATTCGAAAGCACCCGACCCAATGAGGTCACCTACAATGCCGGTGAAGATTCTGTTGAAGAATATGAACGAGATGGTTCTCGAACTGAAGCAGCTAGCAAATGTGCAGGTGTTGAGCTGGCAAAATTCCACATGGCGCTCCTGAAGGTACTAATAGAAGATGTGTTGGCAAAAGTCAAGGAAATATTCGACCCCTTTGGTGGGTTGGAGTCAAAATCAAGAAAAGGGAGGAAAAAAGATGTGGAGGTTGTGGTTGGTGGCAAAAAGATAAATCTTGATACGTTTCCTGTCAATGAATTCACTTGGCCTGAGGTAGCCAGAAGGTATATTTTAGTTGCATTGTCTGTTGATGGTAACCTTGAATCTTCAGAGGTCATGACACGTCAGTGTGGTAAGGTGTTCCATTGTTTGTACGGTGATGGTGGCACACTTTGTGGTTCGCTTACAGGAGTGGCTGCAATGGAGGCTGATGCCATGGTGAGCTTGATCATGCTTTTTGGTAATGGTCTAATGGGTCAAAGCTGGCTGGTCCTGGTCTTTTGAATTTCATAATCTTTTATGCTAATATAAGGACAGATTTAAAAAATCTCTATGGTCTTCCACTTTTTGTGCTCACAAGTCCTCTTTCTATTTTTTTTATTTTTATTTTTCACAATCCCTTAACTTGTTAAATTTAAAGGGAAGGGCCCTTTTATCAACTTATGGGATTTAATTATGCAAAAAAAGGATCCTTTTGTTAGGTTTTTATCAAAGTAAGGTATTTAATCGTTCAAAAAAGGCTTGGGGACTTTTCTGCAAAAACATGTCCATAGGGTTTTCTTAAAATTTACCCTAATATGATTATTTAAACTATGATACACATAAATATCGACATTTTTGAAATAAAAAACAAATAAGAGGTTGTAACAACTTGAACATGTTATGTTTGGTCTTTAACCTGCTTGATCCGTTCTCTGTTTAATGTTTATCTAAATGTTTGACTTTACACGTTAGCAATAAAATATAACCAAATTGACCCATTTTCATTTTGTAGACTATGTTATTCTTCATGCTCAGGATCATGATTTCTTATGTTGGTATCTATTGGTTTCTGTCATCAAATATTACCAATTAAAGAATTTGTAATTTTTGTTATTCTCAGGTTTTAGCAGAAGCATCCAAGAAAATCTTCTCATCTGTGAACAGTAAAGCTGTTGACTTTATCATAGATCAGAAAGAAGTCGACACTGGAGATTCTGCAAAAGAAACAAATGTAATTGATGATGACTCACCTGAGTGGGCCCAGGCTCTGGAACCAGTAAGAAAGCTACCAACTAATGTGGGGGCGAGGATTAGAAGATGCATCAATGATTCTTTGAGCAAAAATCCACCCGAATGGGCCAAAGAGATTCTTGAGTACTCCATTAGCAAAGAAGTTTATAAGGGAAATGCATCAGGACCCACAAAGGTGCTTTATTTAATTAGGTTCAAGCAAACTGCATGAAATAGAAGCCAATTTTCCGCCCATGGCCGCCTAGTGGCATGGTGATTGCCACTCCACGCAAGATTGGTGGTATTTGGTGAAAAAAATTTGCTGTTCAAGAAAAAAAAGAAACCAATTTTCCACTTAAATTATATACTTTTAAACTTGCAAGTAAATTTTTTTTTCTATAAAGGCAGTTGAAATGAGGTTGATTGCTAAAATTGGGAAGAGATTGAAGTTGGTTGTTAAAATCAAAATAAAAAGAAGTTTGTTTCTTTTTTGTGCCAATTGCCCTGTACTTTTAACATTATTGATGCGTATTTTAGTACTTACTCAACAACTAATTTGTTTAAAACGAAAAAAACAGAGAGCTGTTATCTCAGTTCTTGAAAAAGTGAGAGTTGATATTCCTCAACCGAAGCCCACCGAGAAAAAAGAGAAGGAAAAAGAAAAAACTGGTGTGAGAACATTATCTGATGCTGTTATGAAACGGTGTCGTGTGGTGTTAAGATCTGTGGCTGCCGCTGATGAAGATCGAGTTTTTTTCAATCTTTTGGCGAAAACCGCTTTGAAGCCAAATGATCCTGATGATACGGGAGTACTTGGATATCCTGCAATGGTTTCCCGTCCATTGGATTTCAGGACAATTGATCTCAGATTGGCTGCAGGGTTTTATGTTACTTCACATGAATCTTTCGTTGAGGATGTTCAAGAGGTATTACCTCATTTTTTTTTTCAAATTTACAAACATGGCTTCAAGCAATGAAGCTAAAATGTTAGCAAAAAGAGATTAATCGAATAATCTTGCTGATACATTTAACAGATTCAGTGTCTGAAATGTATTAATGTTTGTCAGGTTTGGCAGAATTTAAGAATAGCTTATCGTGATTGCCCTGATTACATTGAGTTGGTTGAAACACTATCGAACAAATTTGAAGAACAATACGAAGAAGAGGTTAGTTGATTTTTCTTGGCATAACTTCTTATTGATTACCAAATATATTTCATGCCACTTGCTAACCCAACAGTTCACTGTTGAAAAGTTTTGTTAAACTTTTGATGTGTGAGACAATACTTGTGAACCTTATACAGATATAAGTGGCAAAACGGGCTTTGACTTCAAGTGGGTAACCCTTTGGTATGGTTTGGGTCAACCAGGAATACTTTTTTGTCCAATTTTTATTTAATAAAATGATTTAGGAGGTTTTATGTGTTAAAAATTAAATTTGGACAAGTTTGACCTATTGTCACTTTCCCTTTAGATGCTCTTTTATTTTGCCTGATTGATCTGTGTAACCAGAATTGACCCATTCATTAAGTAAATTGGTTGAGTTTGCCACTTCTAAAGCAACCCGGCTTCAAATGTTTTTATACAGTTTTCACACAAATATCTGTCAGATTGGTTGATTGCCCTAAGTTTGTCATTTTGAAGATTTACCCTTTTCTTGTATTAATGCCTGGACCTTTTCATTTCGTGGGTCCAATTTACTTAGGTACTTCAACTCGTGAGCAGAATTACAAATAATGGTAATAGCTTTGATTCATCATCCGAAGAAGAGAAAAAAGAGTTGAATTCTCTTGTTATTGAGATAATCGAGGGCCCACTCCCCCCGGCACCATGGGAGGATGGTGTGTGCAAAGTATGTGGGATGGATAGAGATGATGATAGTGTTTTGTTATGTGATAAATGTGATTCTGAGTACCATACATATTGTTTAGATCCACCACTTGCAAGAATTCCAGATGGCAATTGGTATTGCCCTTCATGCATGTCCAGTCAGCCTATCTTACAAGATGATCGCTGCGGGACCCGTGCATTGTCTCGCTTACGTGGCAAGAAGAAATTTCAAAAAGAATTCACAAGAAATCTTTTGGAGAAATTGGCCCCATTAGCAGATACCATGGAGTTAATGGAGTATTGGGAATTAGGCATTGAGGAGGTTTGTTTCTTAAATATACTTTTAATAGTAATCTACCATTTTTTCTATTAAAAGTTACATATATAATTACAAAACCTGTACTATTATAGGAAGTCTTGTTTTTTATATATATAATTTCAAAACCTGTACTATTATAGGAAGTCTTGTTTTTTAGTATTTTGCAGGAATTTAAATATACTTTGGGTGACTTCTGACCCACTTGACCCGTTTCATATCTCGCTAAAGTTTTAATTTTACCCATTTGACAGCTAGGAAATATAACTCAAGTAATCCCTTTTCTAGGAAACGGGTCAAAAACACTTATAGTTACTATTGATCTTATAGTTGTTTTGGGTTCGAAGTTCCAACATATCATCGGTAGTAATATAATTTTGATAACTATGTTGGAGTTCGTAAGTAGTGTTTCCTCAATCTGATGTAGGCTGGTACACCTCCTTTTTTTTTTAATTTTGAAGTATAATCATCATATTTGACATCGGGAAATCAAGTTGTATCCTTTTTTTTTGTTGTAATCTGAGGGGCGTATATATAATGATCTAATAATTTGTTGAGCAAAAAAAGAGCATGATCATTTTCCTAGCAATTTACTCTCAAGCTTTAAATAATTGTACATTTGAAATGATCATAATTCATATGTTTAAAGTTTATACCTTTTTGTTTTACAGAGAGTATTTCTTTTCAAATACTTATGTGATGAGGCTCTGAGTTCTGGGGTTGTTAGAAACCACCTGGGTCCTGATTCTGGTGATCTGGAAAAGAATTTGCGCAAGCTTTATAAAGAATTGAAAAGTCAAAATAAAAGGGAGGAATTGTTGGTTTCTAATTTAACCAAAGAACCTGAAGATAAATGTCAGGATGAAGATCATTTGTCATTTTCAAAATCTAGTGATGGCCAAGGTCAAATACGAAATGAAGAAAATGATGAAAATAGACATGCGGAACAAGATCAAGAATCTTTATCAGAAGTCAAGGATCTGATTTCTTCTTTGCAGGAAAAGATCACGACTTTGGAGTCAAAAATAGTGAAACCTGTTATTCGAAGAGAGTATTTGGGCCGGGATTTAGTTGGGAGACTCTATTGGGCCCTTAGCAGCCCGGAACGGGTCCTTGTGTCAGGCCCACATAGTAGAAGCAAAGCTTGTGAAATTCCCGAAATGCACACATCTGATGACTCTTTATGGACTTGCTATGAATCTGATTCTGAAATTCAAGAACTCATTGGGTGGTTAAGAGATGATGATGCAACAGAGAAAGATCTGAAAGAGACCATAACTCATTGGCAATCAAATAGAGTAAATGGCGATAATACCCCCCAGCCCGTTCAAGGTAACTGCTCCACGTCATCAGCTTATGACACCAAGGCAAGGGTAGCATTGGAGAAGAAGTTTGGTTCTCTCTTGAAGAAGCATGGCCGCAAGGGTAAAGTGGTAAATAAGGGGAACTGGTACCGGTGTGATTGTTTGGAATTAGCGGGGTCCACTCGACACCATTGTTCTTCATGTCATTTGACATATTCATCTAAAGAGGAGCTAGAAGGTCATAATGATGGAAAATGTGTAAATCATCAAGAAACCGAGCAACCCTCAAAATGTAAAAAAGTTTCTATTGTCAAACATATGGCTTTGACCGATCATCAAGATAAACCTAAATCCGATTCACCGTTTGTATTTGAGGAAATCCGGGCTAGGTTTTGCACTCGTGGCTCTCTTAAAGAAGAAGTCAAAGACATCGGGCTTATTGGGTCAAACGGTATTCCATCGTTTGTATGGTCTAATTCTCATGATGGCTCAACTGATTTTCAGCTGTCGGAAAAACAAGGCACAAGTGAGACACCATCTAAGGTTGAAAGATTGAAACCTAAGAGTATAGGTGGAAAATCATCATTAAAAACCCGAACTTCGGTGCGTATATCCCAATCCTCTTTGAAGCCACTAGCGGGCCGGGTTCTAGAAATTCTTCGGCATCTTAAAATCAATTTGTTTGATATGGAAGCCACACTTCCAAAGGAAGCTTTTAGACCTTCACGGGGAGGCTTGGATCGGATACATGCTTGGCGGGCTTTTGTAAAATCAGCACAATCAATTTACGAGGTACTTTACCTTGAAAATTATAATATTACATTATTTAGGTTAAAATTTGACTATTTATGAACCAAAGAACATCATACTTTTGCTAAAAAAATTGTTCTTGTGTTGTTGTGAAGTAAAGGTGGCCATTTCAGCTCATTTTTCCACCTCAATTGTGAAGTCTAATATTTGAATATATGTTTCAGATGGTACAGGCAACTATTATTTTGGAGGACATGATTAAAACTGAATACTTTAAAAAAGAATGGTGGTTTTGGTCATCACCCGCAACCGCAGCTAAAATTTCCAACATTTCGGCCCTTGCTCTACGAATATACGCCCTTGATGCAGCCTTATATTACGAAAAGCCCCCAGCATCCAGTTTAGACCCCACAGAAGTACCTACTACACCTAAGACGGCTTCCAAGTTAGAAAAGAAGACTTGCGAAAAGTCAAACACAAAAGAGTCGTGTGAGAAGTCTAACCCAAAGAGCAGTCAAAGGGCAAGCAGCTCACCCGTCACTGACTCAAAGCCGGAGGCTTCAAGACCCAAAACCAGATCAAAAAAGAGGACGCGAGATTCTGACAGTTAAAATGTAGTTAAGTTTGACGTACATAATTTGAAACAGAAGAGATGTAGTAGTAGTAGTAGTGTTTTGTATTTGTAGATATTGTCTGTTTGTGGTGTTCTTTTGAACATTTTGTGATGGACATAACAAGAATTACACTGATCTCGGTTAATCTCTATTATATTTATGAAGTTTTCAGGGTTCCTATTTTTATCTATGTTTTGGTAAATTTGCATATATATTATA
>JBCNJP010000020.1:16166104-16182723 GCA_039602395.1 Deinandra increscens subsp. villosa | reverse complement strand
AAAGTTATTAATTATACCACTGTAAAAAGCAAACTTATAAATATGGCATTTGTTATTCATGTAACCACTTTTGTAAGTTAAATTGAAATCGCTTAAATTTAGTCTAAAAGAAAAAATGAAGAAACCATCAAACAGTTGGATTTCGTCTCAAAAGCAAAGTTGTCTCCAAAGCAAACTTATAAATATGGTATGTGTTAGTTTCCGTTCATTTTTTTGTTGTTGTATTGTTTGGGTGGAGACCTGTGCTAGCTTCTTGTTAGCTTTGGTGGTTGTTGGGTTAATATAATCGCCATATAAAGAAATTCCAGACCAAATTCCGTACAAATCAGGAACACATCATTGTGTAAATTGCTCAAATCGCATACCAACAAAATAAAAAAGGGCTCAGATCGTCGATTAAGATTTAAGGTCATCTCAGCCTTGAAGGCTCAGACCACCGTGACCAACAACTCAAAGGCGGATTTGGATCATCATAGCCCCACATGGAAAAGCAAGCCATGTGCACACACCGATCACATAAGCGAATAGATGAGCTGGACGTCTTTTGAACAATACCATTTAGCTCACAAAAGCAAGCTTTCCTTTTGTAATACAAATAACAATCACCATAGATAGTAATCGGCCAACACCTCAGAGGCGGATCTGGATCATCAAAACCCTAATCAACCGGAACTAAAAGCAAGCCACAACGACACACCGGAACGAAGCCAACAAAGATCAAGCAACCTAATGACAAACCAACGGATTGCTACATCTATAGCAACTGAAGCACATCTGGCTAAGACCAGAGTAGCGTTGCTAGCGAGTAAGTCAAACCAACGACAACCACCATCAACAAAGGCATTAACCGGACGACGACATGTCGAAAACTAACATACAATGGTGCTATAACGACATCAAGATAAATTAGAGCAAATGGGGAGAGATAGCTCGATGGAGAAAACAAAACAAACGAGAGAGATAATAGTTAAGCAGGCAATAGGAAGATAAAAGGACATACAATTGTCCTTACATGTGTGGAGGAGATATAAAAAGACCTATTCTATTCATACATCCCCATGTGCTATTCATACACCCCCAATACGCTACGTATAGGCCTATATGCAAGGTATTGGGCTCTGAAAAGTACATATATGCAGCGTATAGGCCGGCCTATATGCGACGTATATACCGATCAATCGTACAACCCCCCCTCCCCCTGAATTTTATGGCGGCTTTGTACCCTATATACAACGTATAGACCTATATGCAACATATAGGTGTCCAAAAATGGAATATATAGGCTATTATTAGTTCGAGCAAGCCATATTCTAAGAGCCCAAACTACGTGTTTCTGCGGGCCTTACTGTAACTGGTTTATCTGGAAATATACGCACCCATATTTTTCCACCGCGACGTGCATTTCGTGTCATTGCTCGTCGACCTGCTTCTATTTGTCTAGATGTGATCCAAGCGGGTTCAAGTGCCTGAAGAGCGTATTTACCAAAACAAATAGTATTACCTCGATAAGATATTCCCTTCATTCTTCCTCTATGTTGTTTACGGAATCTGGTTCTTTTGGGGTTATAGTTGATGGTTTGTTTTGAATTCCATCTCTACTACAGAACCGGACGTGAGAGTTTCTTCTCATCCAGCTCCTCGCGAAGAAAGTGAAGCAAATTCAATGAAGTAACAACTGGTACCATAGAGAAGCGGCCATAAACTAGAGAGTCTTGACCAATTTGAAAGATCATTTAATGTAGTTGAAATAACTGAATTTTGGGTTGTTCGATGAAATAAGAGAAACTCAATGGAATTCATAACTATCTCAATTTTTTTCATATTCCAAAAATCCACTATTGGCTGAGTGAATAAATCTGCCATTTCTTGAAATCTCTCTTTTGATTCAAAATCGTGGTGTAACGTGTATCCTCCCCTGTTCCGATCATGGAATAGATGAAATAAAGAAAAAATGGATTTTTGTTCAAGAATGAAATCTTGTTGGAACTGTCCATATCCGGTTCATCCTTCGGAACCATATCACATCCCGAATCTAATGAAATATGATGAATTGAGACGGTATTTTGTAAATACGTAATTATCTTGAATAGATTGACCATTTCTTTATTTTCCGATCATATTCCCTTACACGCTTCATATAAAATTTTATGAAAAAGTAGGGGATATACAGATAGCAGGACCCTAAAGCAAATATGAAATTACAAACCAATTCTGCATACCGCCCACATAAGTGAATATGAGACTTAAACGTGTTTTGGATAGTTCTACTTTTTTTTAACGGTAATTTTTTGTACATCGTAAGGTTTCAACGCTCATCATTTGAAAAAACAATGCCTATACACCACCACGATACCATTAGGCCAAAGGCCCTTTAGTAGATAGTACTACTTATCTCACAAAAACATATTTTTTATTTATAATATAAATAATTTTGTTAAAAAAAATCTATTAAGACCTTCAAATAGGCAGAGTAGCCACTCAATCATTAAAAACATGTTATATTTCGTGACAAACAAAAAACAACAACTATACCCAGTAAAGTCTCACAGAAAGTATACCCAGTAAAGTTCCACAGAAAGTACAAAACATGTTATGGTGTGTTGGTGTTTGTGAAAGGAAAAAGAAGTTTGCTAGTTTGGACGAAAATACCTTAAGTCTGGATCAGTTGACAAAACAAGGTTTTGAAATTGTTTTCGAGGGATATGTGCAAAACTTAAAGAGATGTTTATTGCTGATATTGCTGATATTGCTGATAGAAAAGGGAAACAAAAAATCATTGAAAGTGGGTCATCTAGTGAAAATAATGAATCTAAAAATGAAGGGAATATTTAAACAATTACTTTGAGGCATTAGATGATCATAAGAATAAAATTGAGAAAGGAGAAAGTAGCAACTCAAATGAATTTATTTCTTCGAAAGGGGGCTCCATTTCATTCTTAGATTTAATGCAAATTTATGGTAGTTTTTTTTCTTTTCTTTTTCAAAACATAAAGCTGCCACTAAAGAACGATTTCAACATAGTTGTAAGAAGGTTCTTGTTGATTACTTGAAGATAACCAACCCAAGAGGCCAAGACCCATATCCCCAAAACTGTTTAATGGGTAAATTGTGGATCTTTATGATTTATATATTACTGTACAAACGAAGGTGGTTATAAAAAGGCCTCTTATGGAAATGGATGGGAAGAAGTTGCAAAAGAACTTGGCATAGGAAGAAATGCAATTATGAATTTATGGTTGACCTATGTTAAATACTTAGATGTTTTATAATGGTACTACAATGTCTACAAGAATAGAAAAATATTAGTGCAAGAGGAAGACCCATATCAGGCATACTTGGCCGAACATGACCATGGATATGAAAATCAGCCTACATTACAATAAAATTTTGAAGATCATGCACCAGAAAATGAAGCAATGAACATTGATGAGGCTGATAGATCGGAAGATGAACCTATCATCTATCATGAGGCTACACAATATGTTGAAGAACCTGAAGAATATGGAAAGGATGCATACTTGAATAACGAATCTGGAACTATAGAAGGGGCTACAAATATTGAAGAAGATTATGTCATGTAGGGGTTCAACATTAAACTGGAAGATGATGAGGAATGACCACATGGATCAAGGTATTTACATGATTTCTACTCAGATGAAGATGAAGAGGAGGCTGCAAAAACTAAGAGCATGGAAGACATATATGCTACAACCTTAAAGACTGAAACAAGACTTGAAGCAAACACATTTTAAGGGGGTGATTGTTGGAATATTATAAAATGTGTGTATAGTACTTGAGTAATTATTTAGCTATCCTAAGGATCTATTAAAATAGTTAATTAGACAGTTAAGAATTGAAGGGATGGATTAACTGCTTGCACCCTTGAATTTGTATTTAAACACTACATTGTACATTGAATAAAGTAGTGTTTTTCATGTTTTTGGTTTTGACGCCATTCAGTTTGGTATTTTTAATCATACTGATTCCAAAAAAAAGGTAACAAAATCAGTACAATATCAATTTTGGTATTTTTCGATACACTACAAATCTCATCCCAAAGTTAGACGAGCTCAAACACTAACTTCCCTATACCGAACTTTAATAGGCTCAAATGCCGAAATAAGCATATCATTATATATAGTTTCTAAAAACACCAAATAATATTAACCAAGTTGATGTATATAAAAATAATTAAATGTGTATATGAATAAATAAACTTAATTAAATAGTAAATAATAAACAAACCACCCTTACGCTTTAAAAATAGAGCTCTATAGGACTCAAACTCGAGCTTATATGATACTAGACTCGGCTTGGGTAGTTACCCCTAGTGAGGTCCTTCCAACCAAACACATATTATAACTTGGTACAGGTAGAATGTGGCATCACATGACCAATTTTTTGGGTGATAATTACTAAAATTAAACGTGACACGCCAAATAATTGTTTTTTTCAAAAACCTTGGAAAATCACCTTGTATTAAAAGTAACTAATAAACCATGGCGAATCACCAACGTTTTTTCTGGTATATCTAACATACCATCATCCTTACACAACCGTTATAAGTGGTTATACCTATGGTAGTTACAAGAACAGAACATTCTTGAGTCTTTTTTTTTGCCTTTGTAGCTTAATTCTATCCAATATACCAAAAGCAAGGTAAGTATAGGTATATATTGTGCATGTATTCACCTTCTAATTTGATCAGCATGGAAAGACCCTACGCCTCTTCCTTTCAGGAGTTGCATGCACTTGGGCTTTCATTCCATACGTCTTGAGTTGGAAATTCTCAAATGCTTCAGAAACAACTTCCACCTGCATTTTTTTTTAAAAATGACACGTTTCTAAATATTTAGCCATAACCCGTTTTATATTTATAAGTGGCCCGCCTATACGGGTTTTTGCAACCCTTAATTTCTTTATTGAGAATTGAGAGTGGTACCAGTTCAGGCTTCTTGGAGTACACTCTCACTATCAAGTCCTGATTACATGCAGGCAGCAAATGGCTTATCTGGTCTTTGCTAACTGGGAACTTCTCTTTACTATCATAATCCTGTATGTCAAGAAATTAAGATGGGACTGAACATGAGAAACCGAACCTATTTACTCATTCCATGGCCAATGACTAGACAAGAGATTATTTTCGTGATGAGAAGTTTATGTACCTCAAAGAAGTTGATGCTGGATGGGAAAACCGCATACAGAAAGGGAAAGAAATGTTAGAAAAACAACCCCATAGGATGCACGAAAAAGAAACAAAACAATGAATACTAATAAATAACAATTCTTGCAATTATTACCTCTCAAGTGGATTGTTTCTTCCTTTAGTCAAATCAATCTTGACATTGCTGACTGCAATATCTTCTTCTCTTAGATTGACACCAGATTTCTAAATAAGAAATAACCATCAGTAATTGTGTGACTAAGAAACTAGAGTTTGATAGAATCAAGGTTGAAAAAACCTGTGAACAAACAATATCTTGTGTAGTCACATGTTTGAAATGCTCTAGCTGATCTTTGGGAACAGTGAACTCATTGCAGAACTGACAAATAAATAAAGCAAATTAACTAAAGGAGGGAAAAATTAATGCCCCAATTACTTAATTTTTATATACTTAAATTTAATTATAAATTGAAGAAAAAACCTGGTATAAGTCCCTTCTCCTAATTCTCTTGATGAGTTCTCTTGACTCCTTAAGCTCATCAGCGTCATCAGTTTCAATGGTCTTAATTATTGAATCGTCCAACTGCACATATTGTATAACAAAATGAAAAACCAACTGTGATTGTTCTAAAAACTTTACACAAAACTACTACCTTCCAATACTGAGACGGGTCATGTATGAATGATGAAACAAGCAGATAGTTATCTGCCTTGACAAGAGCATCCACAAACATGAGTTCTATCGCCTACAAAAAACTCCAAAAAACTATTAGCATATTATGTTCTGTGAATTTGCACATTAACCAACTGAGGTGTAACAGTTACCTTCACTTTTGCATGTGTATAGACTGTGCGGTGCAAATCAGCACGAGTGTAGAATAGTTTGTGGACTGTCAAATCTGATTGATGATCATAATAATAATAAGGCAATAGATGATAAAAAGATTTCTGTTAAATAAGGTTAAAGGAGGTACTAACATTCCTTGGCACGATAACATATTTCATTGTCTATGACTTGCATAGTATCCAATAGCCTGAGATATTTTACAAAGCATGATTTGTCAACCAAACGAATATACACAAAATAATAAGATTGCATGACATAAGTTTTTTTACCTTTCAAATTGAAAGTTGCAGCCAAGACCACAAGCTCGGGAGTCACGAACAATGTAATCAAATCTGCAATAAAAATTAGAAGTTAATATTTTGATTTATTCATAACACCCTATCAAGATCCACATTTATTAATTATATAATTGATTTTGTAGCAAATAACATACTTATCAACATCTATGCCATTTCGACCATTTGCAACAATGTCATATAAGAAAAGCTTCTCTTTAGATGTCTGCACAGGGAAAAAAGTGACAAAAAAATATTTAATACAAAAGAATCACTTGACATATAGAGATATCATCAGCTATTATTTTCTTACTTTGATCGGAGCACTTTCAGAACTAGCAATGATCATCTCCTGTCAAAAAAAAAAGTATGCTCGTTAAAAGACAATAAAAAAGAAGTCTGTAATGAGTACAACAAGACGAAAGGTGATGGCCATGGCACAACCTTAACTTTCTTAAGGCTTCCAGAATCGATATCAATGTTGTGCTCATCAACTATATAATCTATCATATTCAAAGACATTTCTTCATGATTCCTACAAAACAACCAATCAAGTTAATACTGAAATCAATAAAACAATTCATTAGGACTAAGCTTAAAAGTATCTAGAAAATTTAAACCCGCTTTCCCCGGCTTATTAATGAAAGAAATTTAGTGACGTTTGACAACAAACCAAATGAATTGGCAAATTATTGGTAGCATTGTGTAAACGATAAAGAAAAGACTTCCGGAATTAAGAAGACAAAGGTGGCAGTTGAGTTAATTAGCATTTGCTCTTGCTTTTAGACTTCTTAAAAATCATCAATACTGTAATAATTGATTACAAATGCAACTTTAAGCAGATGCACCATCAGAATTAATCTAAGAATTACCATTTGGAGCCATGAATAACCCGAGGAAGAAACTCTCGCTCAAACAAATGGCTGAATGGCCCATGACCAACATCATGAAGTAAACCTGTGAACGGAGGTAACTTAAATGATAATTATAATAAATAAAGAAGTAATAACATAGCAAAGCAATGATAATAGATCATATTCCATATAAACCTAATTACCAGCCAGTTTTACGGTCTGTATATCTGCATGATCAATGTCAAGTTCTAAGCCCTACAAACACAATCAGGGCATGTCAGTGAAGTATGGACTAACAGAGTTAAGCAAAACATATAAGCAATCAAGACACGTATCTTACTTGGTGTGCCTTGAGTTTTTCAATTGCATTACCAGCAAGCCAGTAAACACCAACAGAATGCTCAAACCGAGAATGTACTGCTCCAGGATATACCATGTGTGACAAACCTGTCAAAATTAAGACTTTGTATTAAACAACACCGACAAATCTAATGAAAACCATGAAAGCAGTTTATAGGATATACTGTAGCAGCCTATTGAAGGGAGAATAATTACTATTAATATAACTACAGATAGAATTAATATTAACATAAGGCTGTGGCTAAAGGCACCCACAGCTTTTACTAAAAAAAACCCAAATCGCACGGTCGTTTGACGTGGACAATCGTTTCGGGATCGTTTCATAGTAAACGGTCGTTAGAAAGGGGGGCCCCCTGAATTTTAAAGTTTCGTCGTCGCGACACGTGGCGGCCGTTTCATCAGGAACGGTCGTTTGGACTGAAACGATCGTAGGAAAAGGGTGAATTTAGCAAAAAGGTGAGTGTCTTTATAACAACTCTAACATAATTACAATACTTGTTTTTACTTCGTGTAATTCTCCTGGAAGATATTATTAAGCTACATTGACAGTTCATTAAGAAAATTATTTCCACGGCTATAGCTTTTTTTGCATCTTATAGTTCTTCTAAAAGAAAGCATTGAGCTACACTGACAAATTATAAAAGAAATTCCACCCAAATCTATAACTTCCACAGCTTCCAGAAAATGAATACAAAAATGGTAATCATATTTGTTATAAAAATTAAGTAAAGGCTTACCAAGCTGCTTCAAATCCCGAAGCCTGCCAATTGTTAGAAAAGTTATGTGAGTCTATTTATGTAAAAGAAAATAAGTGAAGAGCAATGAGCCTTTTGAAGGAAAGGATTGTACAATTATCTTCAGAATGGAAAAACCTGCCTTTGAAACTGTTCAGTGTCGATAAACTTCAGAGATAGCTGCAATTCCGAAGAACAAAATTTAAAATTTTAAATCTAAGTGTTATCTAACAATCATGTTCAGATTGCAGCACACAGAATGCAGTATGCAGGGACTTATTATTAAAGTAACAAATCCAAAATGAATCATGCATATTTTGTACTATATACCTTTTCCTGATAAAAAGGTAGTGACATTTGAAATGTAGTAATCTAGATTCAAACACAGCTGCGGTAGTTGCATCATAGGTCAATACTCAATCTAGCAATTTACTATGAAAAAACAACTAGAAACATCCATTTTGGAGCTTTTTAACTTCTTATCCATTCAAAATCTGTATATCCTTCTATCTTTTCAAAAATTCCAGTTGCAATAAACAATTTTATCTAATCATTTGAGTTAGTTCATAGCATCCTCACTAGGATCCCTTCAGCACAATCTATCCGTTGATGTTACAAGACTAAACCAATAATGTCATAGCAGAATCTACTAATCTAGTGAACTTAAATGGAAAATTACATGTGAAAAACTTAACAAACTAAAAAAACTGGAAGTCAATTTAAAATAAGCTAATGTAATTTAATGGAGTTGTAGTGAATTTAACTGCAAATTACACACTTAGTGAAAGTACAATGATGCTATTGGTGAATTAGGGTGAATGTAACAAGTAATTCACAAATATAAAACCTAACAACAAACGAAGGTACTCAACTCAACAGCATGAAATTTAATTCAAAAGGAGCTTAAGTAATTCAATATAGTTGCATTTCACAGGTTTGATTTACAACACTACAAGCAGATGAACGAATTTGAAATTTAACCTAACTAGAAATTCAATTGATGAAACTACACCTAATCCAACTAAAATCTCAACCGAAGTAGAAATTCAGATGAAAATATCCTAAACGGAACAACACTAAAGCAACAAGCGGTTTAACTAACAAACACATAGCGTACATCTTCGAAATGCGAAAAGTAACGATATAATTTCCGTTTCGATATACAGACGCTAATGTTTATCGGCTAGAACTACATTTCGAAGATTAGCGGCATGCAACCACAAATCAACTGCAGATATACTTCAAAATCGAACTCGAAATTTGAAAATTAAATAAAACAAAATCCGCGGCTTAAATTTGATTAAATCGAACTAGCAGTTACAATACTAAAATTAAAGCAACATCACATAACCGCAGAGATAAGCATATGCTAAAATTACTAAAACAGGATAGAGAAAAGGATCGAAGCTATCCTACAGGATCGAGATAGATGTTTCCGTGGACGTTATCGTGAACGTGCTTCCATAACCGCCGGTCCTCCGTCGACGGCGAGGCGTTGTTGCTATCTGCGTTACGGAAAGCTCCCATTGGTAACCGTCGATGATTGAAGCAACGGAGAAGTTCGAATTTTAGAGAGAGAAACAAAGGATCTATTGGAGGGAAAGAGAATGTTGCCAGAAATTTTGGAGTAGTGGTAACGTGATGGAAATGGAACAAAGAGGACGAGGCGCCAAATAAAATAAAGTAAAAGATGGCTGTGTGTAATGTATGAACCACAACGGAGGGTCTCGCGATGACTCCAGTATTTACAAACTGCCCCTTTTATTTATAAAACCTACCATTTCATGACCCCCCAACAATTCAATGTTTACAACTATATACCACTTAAATACTTAATATACCTTTTATTTTTATTTGAAATAAAATAAATGATTAAATGTGTAAAATCTTTTTTCCGCAAGTGCTATAATGTGTAAAATATTATTCATTAATAATAAATTAAACTGCATTTTTAATTTATTATTGGAGAGAATGAGAGACGAGAGAGTGGGTCTAGACTCCTTCATCTCCCGCCTCGGTAACACGTTTAGTCTAAAATTGTTAGAGTACTATCGTAATCCAGGTCATAAACGTAATATTACTGATACTAGTCTATGTTTTACACTGGTTAGGAGGGTACTATTAGCTCTCATTTGCCACATAATCATTTAAAGTTTTCACCCCACATAAATGACTAGTTATATATATAATTAATGTTCTCAAAGTTTGACTGAAATGAGTACATATTAAATATGAAACACTACCAAATTTGAAATTTAATTTACTTATACTAACTTGATTTATACCGTTAATGCTGTCAAAAATTTCCAATGTTTTCTAAAATTAAGATTTAACTTGTATAAAAATGAAAAGGCATACCTCATGCTATCAAATTAGAGATATTTAGTTATGTTTTTCTTGTTTTACAAACTTCCTTGCTAAATATAAAAAAATATATATATAATAATCTCATATTTCAAACGCATCAACTATTCCATACATGATGATGCATTGTTAGGGTTCGTATAAGGATTTTAAAACATTTGCAGCTCAAACATCTAAAAAACTCAAACATTTTTAAAGTTGAAACTCGTAATAGATTAATAAAACGGTTGAAAAAAAAACTAATAAAGTGTGACCTTGCTAATGGGAGAAGGGCAATGCACCCCTCACGATACCTCTGGTATGGTGTGGAATTCTGTTAACGAAGCCAGTTGGCTTACGCCTCTCCAGGTCATGTGGTATTATTACACGTATCCTAACATGCTACATTTAGTTAGGGGTGTTTATCGGTTCGGTTTAAGGTTTATTCGGTTTTGAATGTTTTTTATCACATTCATAACCGAATCGAACTGTATTGAAAAACTTTCAAACTAAACCGAATAAACCGTATTCAATACGATTCGGTTTCGGTTCAAAACCGAATAAACCATATTCAATCGAAAAACATATTTGGCATATTTTTAGGCTAACAAGAAAGAATAAACGAGTAA
Organism: Deinandra increscens subsp. villosa; assembly: GCA_039602395.1. NCBI lineage: Eukaryota > Viridiplantae > Streptophyta > Magnoliopsida > Asterales > Asteraceae > Deinandra > Deinandra increscens. The sequence continues at coordinate 16,171,517 of JBCNJP010000020.1, read as the reverse complement.
CAAGCATTTTAACATTTTCTAAGAGTTTAGAACCATAATACGACATAGAACCGAATGCCGATAGTCTTAAACAAAAAAAAAACTTTAAAATTTTGATGAAAAAGTAGAACTTCCAACACGTGAACAAAAACAAATATGAAGAAGTGTCTTTGTCATGCCACAACGTCGTGTAACTCTTCAATCGACCTCACCCGGTATCATTCTCATCTATCCAAGAAACAAAAACAAGTAAATGAAAAGATCAGGTGTTAAACTATAAAATATAAAATAAAAATGTTGGCTAAAAATATAAATATAGATAAGTAAATGAGTAGATGTGCTAACTTAATCCTAAATGGGCTAACATTCTAATTACATGGTTAAAAAAAAAATTAAAAAGAAAATTCTTATTCGGTTTAAACGGATAACCAAATAAACTGAACAAACCGAAAAAAAAAATCCAAAACCGTAACCGAACCATAAATCGTATTCACAACCGTAAACCGAACCAAATAAACCGAAAATTACAATACGGATACAATTTGTTTTTTTGGTTATTTTTACACACCCTATGTTTAGCTTCCCTTTTAAAAAAGTGATGAAATGATTTTGTGATTTTATTTCTTGGTCTCGTTTGGCACTTAGTTGTCTTTAATAGTGAACACAAGTAATGTCCTAAACTATAACCAACAAAGGTTGTGTTATAAAGATCAATATGGGGGGCTAAAAGAGTTTTATAAAATTAAAGGTGGCAATTATGTCAATTTTTAGCTATTGAGGGTGGATAAGGAATCAAAGACAAAAAGAGGAACATGTTTATTTGCTGGAAGCAATCATTTTAGAAGCGGAACAAGCAAAGTGGAAGAAAGATGGAGTGAACATAAGGATATTCCTTTCTAACACGTTTAGGGGTCTTAAATAATTTTCTTATGCCATATTATATTAGACTTATGAAAAGACAAAAAAAAAATGGTATAGATGTATTACACTATTATATAGTCAACTCATATGAGTCGTATGATTATATTCACATCATTCGGCCTATAACCTTCATACGCCAAATATAGCATTGGTGAAATTCGTTCTCATATACACCGTATAGTCGCTATAGAGTTTATGTACAATTCGTATAACACGTTAGCGGTATGTGAATATCGCTATAGAGTTTATATACAACATTATACAATCCGTATAACACGTTAGTGGTATGTGAATAATAGGTGGCGGAAAAGTTTTATACACTGAATTAATTCGATAGATGTGGGTGGATGGTGATGTACAATTGAAAAGTCAAAAGTTGTGAAACCATTTCTTTGAAGCTTATTTGTAGTGGTTTGGTGAAATTTAATTTGATGAGTATTAGATAGCCCTATAAAGTAATTCTATAGATCTGAATAAGACTAAACTTCACACAAAGTAAATTATATATAAGTGTACAAAGGAAAGGTGAATGTAATTAAGTAAGACACGTTTTGTGTGGGTTAATAAAAAGAACTAAAAATGCAAATTCATAAGTAAAAAAGAAATTGTCGAATAAAGGAAAAATATAACGCAATAAAAAAAATTGTTCACTCACGCTACGCTATGTCGAAACAATAGAATTTTATAATTATCAAATCTAGATTCATAAGGATAATGTATCTATATAAAAGAAAATATTGTTTTTTTTTGGAAACCGTGGGATTCGAACCCTATGTAAAAAAAAATAACAATTGAATTTTAAATTCAAATCTAGATTCGTAAGGATAATGTAATATATATTTTTCTGGAGCCCGTAGATACAAACCCGTACTTATAACAGAAATCGTTGAGTAAGCTTCTACAAGATAAGGATCAACGACACCTACACAATGTTGTGGTGAACCGATCACCGCGGGTCAAGAGGGTCATACACATAAGGACACACAAGGTTTAGATAACTACGTTTTGTGTGAGATGTCGGATGATAATGTAAAAACATGATACAAAAAACATGTTGCTATATTCAATCATGTTTTCATGACCACTTTGTAGTGTCATAGAGTGTAATGGACTTTACATGCATACATAATCAAATCTTATGTTTTGTTATAACTTACAAGTGCAATGTGTTATGCATTTGAAAGTAAAAAACTAAAATCACTAGTTAAAATAAGTAATTCTGTTTAATTAATGGATAAAATGTTTCTTTTATAAATATTCTGTATAAAATAGTATCATAAAATCAATCCAAACTCAAACGATAAAGAGAGGATACTAAATGACAACCCACCTTACAAGTCTCATGCTTAAATCAGGATGATTTGTACAAGTTAATTTGTTTGTGTAGAAACATCCATAACATTGATTTTGGTCGGTAACGAAGTTTGGAGCATCAATAAGCTTGTTGTCATGTAACCTACATGTTATGGATTTGAGTTACGGAATAAACATCATATAAAAATTCAAGGTAATAATTCGTATATCAGAGGAAATAACGAAACTAGCTTGACATGTGAAAGCTGTGTAGAAACAAGTTAATTTGTTTGTGTAGAAACATCCATAACATTGATTTTGGTCGGTAACAGAGTTTGGAGCCTCAATAATGTTGTTGTCATGTGACCTAAATGTTATGGATTTGAGTTACGGAAAGAACATCATATAAGAATACAAGGTAATAATTTGTATATCAGAGGCAATAACTAAAATAGCTTGACACCCATAGATCACGTACATCATATATGTGATAATGTGAAAGCTATGTACATCGGGTTTGTCATTTTAACCAGATTGATTGATATTAACTTGCATTCATGAATTAAACTCATACATTGAAACCTATCAGCTCAATGCTTAAACATCTAGTCATTACCATGCGTTACCCTTGCTTTCTTTTCTAGAAACGATAGAATCTTTTTAGCATTTATGTCTATTTAATTTTATTAGTATTCAGTTGAGTAAGAGAAATTAGAATTTTCCGTAGAAATTACATCAAGAGCGTTTGTAGTCCAACGGTTAGGATAATTGCCTTCCAAGCAATAGACCCGGGTTCGACTCCCGGCAAACGCATTTTTTATTATCCTGTTCTATTTTGTTGTTGCTATTTGATAAAATAAAGTTTAAAGCTGGCAGACGGAGCTGAGGTCGAAAGAAGGATTCTTTTTGTCCACTTTATTACCAAGATTCATGACAAAGTATGTTGCATCTACTCATTATTCTATAACTTTTTATTTAGCAACAACTTTATAAAACTAAAACATAGCTAGCTAGAGACTAGCAAATTACAAAGTCTTCAAACCGAAAAACAAACAGCCCCAATAATCTATAACTATCCACCAATTCAAGGACTATCGATTCATCATCGTCCCAATAAATCAATGAAAGCACCAATAGAGTGAATAAACATTATACAGCCGAAGATAGATTATATTCCGTCCGGTGTCTTCTCTGCTCCCTTGGATCCATTCAACTTGTTGGAGATTCTAGGATGGGCCTACTAGTACTTTCCATTACAAACGGACACCATGATAATTATGTCAAGTTGGTCTATTATACCCTTGCGGTCAAAGGTCCTTAAACACCATTGACTTATAAAATACAGACGAGACCTTTTTAAGAAAAGAATCGTCTATTTCAAAAGCCTTTTTCTTCTATACATTCTCTTTTCTTCCATTGATAACAAACTTTATAGCTTTAGTGGCTTAAAGACATGTACGGTGTACCCTAACATGTTTTTTCTTTATCCCAGGCTCTAAAAGAAAATATTGTTTCGATTCTTACACATCCTTAAACCATTCAGAATGAAATCCCATATCCATCTGCGAGTTTTTATTATTTAACTAAATATCATATTTTTATGGAAAATTGGATTTAAATAATCCCAAGTTTTAAAGGTTGGCCGGCAATAATCCCACTTTTAATAATAACCCTCAGTGGTCCCAACTTTCATTATATTTACTTATAATAGTCCTGCCGTTAAAAAAACTTAACACCGTTAAGTTTTTGCTGACTTGGCATTGACATGGCAGCTTATGTGTAATTTTTTTTTTTTGGGTTTTTAAACCCAAGCCACATCATCATCTTCATCCCCACAACAACATCACCGTCATCGCCACCGGAGCAATCAAATAAAACGAGAGAAATGATTTTTAAGAAAAAAATTGTCAAAGATTTTGAGGAGATTTTGAGGAGCAGTTCTATAGGTGGGTTTACCGAACCAAAAGGGGAAAAAGTATACTACGGCAGTTCTATAGGTGGGTTTACAACCAGTTAAGTCCTTGAGATCTCATCATTTGCTCACCTTCACCGTCACCCTCTCTCCCTACCGCTTCCGTTTTTGTAGTGAGTCACCGCCGGAGTGAAGCCCGATCACATTCGACCGGGCCGTTCCGCCACCGTAGCTGCAATCATCACCACTGGGAGTCACCACTGTGGTCACGCACACAGCAACACCATTTGAGAGCAACGCAGACCATCGCCGGAGACGAGTTCGAGTGTCCGGGTCCGATGGTGTTCATCGCCACTCCTCCGTTTTGGTGTCGTTTTCGCATCTGAGGTAAACGTTTGACACTCCGTGATCGTATTACAAGATTCAGTATGCATTGTTTCGTCTCTGTTTTACTTTCGTAATTCTTCCGGTGAACAAAAAAAAAGTGGACCAGGGACAGTAGGGTTTGTCATGGGAAAGATGACACCCTCCGATGCGGGTTATAAACAAAGTTTTCGGCTAAAGATTCAATCTCAAAGATGTCGCAATGGTAAGGGCCTTGTGGGTATATATGGATGGATTCTGTGCAAGCTTTTTGGATGGCTATAAAGTTCCTAATTTGCAGCATAACTAAATAGAGCCTCACGAATTTACGTGGATTATAGCAAAATGAACATAGCTTTATTCTATGGAGGATGGATTCCTTGCGAGCCTTTTCGGCGGCGGTGGCGGTGGCGGCGGCGGCGGTGGCAGTGGCGGTGGTGGTGGCGATGACGGTGGTGTGAGGATGAAGATGATGATGTGGCTTGGGTTTAAAAACCAAAAAAAAAAAATTTACACATAAGCTGCCATGTCAATGCCAAGTCAGCAAAAACTTAACGGTGTTAAGTTTTTTAACGTCAGGACTACTATAAGTAAATATAATGAAAGTTGGGACCACTGAGGGTTATTATTAAAAGTGGGATTATTACCGGCCAACCCTTAAAACTTTGGATTATTTAAATCCAATTTTCCTATTTTTATCATAGTAATTTACAAACTTCAGTTTTCTTTTTTTACTTCTAAAAAGAACTTTGAACTTTGATTGGGATAAGATTCAGAATTGTGATCTTCCCATACTATTACTCGTGAGTTTCCAATATAAGACTAGCAAACTTGATAGAGGTTTAAGGTTTAAACCTTGATACTGAAGTTTGATTGTAATAGATTTGGGGTAGTTTATAAGTAGTGTGTTTTGTCGTTCAATTTTTTTCTTTTATTATATAAACA
>JBCNJP010000020.1:16027128-16165604 GCA_039602395.1 Deinandra increscens subsp. villosa | reverse complement strand
TTGTCATGAATTCGTAGTGGTGGTGCTAAAGCAAGTCACAGTCGAGGCTGATAATCGGCTTGGAGAGGATTTCAACTCTAACTGATTTCTCTACCTAAGATCTCATTGGTGGGATTTTTGCCATTGTTCCGCATGTAATATGTTTTGAAAACCTTATTCTGCATTGTAATTTTGTTTTCCCTTTTTTATCTTGCTCTTGGATTTTGTAACATTAGATGACTTGCAATGAGATTGGTTCATTTTTAAAGCTTGATGTTAAACAAGGTATCACATTGTCTATGGATTTGTGAATGGAGGCTTCAGTTTGTAAAATGATTTATGCAGGTTGATGTCTTATGCCTTTGCAAGTCCATAACTATGGATCTGTTAGAATGTTTGGTTACAAAACAGGTCGGCCCTAATGTTAAGACTGCAATCTTAGGCTTATTTTTCTTTCAAAACAGATTTGCTAATAAGGTATGTATGTAATTTGATATATAAACTTTTTTATGTTCTTTGCAGGAGAGGGCCTTGGGCTATGATGCACGGGAACGGGTACGGGAACGGGAAACGGATACTGGTACGGGAACGGGAAACCGCAAAACTTAAAAATTCAAGAAACGGGAACGGCAATAAATGCATATAAAAAATAAATATATATTACAGATAATGTAACATAGAAGTATTTTTAGAAGTTTCAGGAATTTTATTAGGCCAATTACATATTTTTTTAAGTGAAAGGGTGATAGTTGGATATTCTTAAGGTAAAAGGGGTATTATTTTAACTTATATGTAGTGAAATAGATATTGCAAGGTTTTATGTACGTTCACTCAGAGGCCGCTTTCTTCAAAGTCCAAATCGTCCGCTGCCTGCTTTACTCTGGTGATCCCTACGACTATTTCCTGGTGATCCCTCCGGCGATTTCCTCCGGTGATGCTCAAAATCTCCGACTTGGCAAGGAATAGGGGAACAGAATTGACGAAAACTCGACGAAAGTGGAACAGATACGTCCCCAAGATCATCCCCCGTCTCCGGCGAACTGGAAACGTGATAAACGCTTCGCAGGAGTACCGGTCGCCGTTTCCGTCCCCGAGGCGCTTCCGGTACGGAGGATGGTGGTATATTGGCGTTTCCGTGCTTCAGAGGCCTTGGGGTGTTCACTTTGAATCGAATTCGAAATACAAACTAATATTTGGCAACTTGCTCTGATTTTCTTCTACTTTGATATTTATGCTCTAATTCATTTTTTTATTTTTATTTTTTATCTTCGTTGTATTTTGGGTGTGAACTTCTATAAGTATTTTGGTGATGTGTTCATAATAATAACATGTGCTTTACTGTTTCATCTTTATAAATACTTTTAATTTTTGGTAAGAAACGACATTAGAGTATGGCTACAAACTTGAAACACATAAATTATGTTGAGTTCTGAACCTTTCGTAGTTTTTGAGAATTAAAAGTAACTAACTCATTGGTTAGTTTAAAGAGTTAAATGTGTTTAATTTATAATTGATTGCTACTCATAACTTTATAGTTTGTGGCTACTTATAACTTATGAGAATTCAGTTGTATAGCATGCATGTCCCCAGGGTCAACGGAGAAGTACCTTCTACAAATGAAATAACTTTAGATCATTAGAGGCTATTCAACAGGTATTAGGAGATATCATAATTCATTTCGTTTTCCCTAATCCGGCTGCCCATTGTTTCTTACTTACTATCTAATTAGTAAGATATTGGCTAAAATAAATCCTCGTTCTACAAGCCCCGGTGGTGGTATTACTGCTACTTAAATTAATAGGATTGCTTGATCAAGATTTGGATTGACCAGGTAGTTTTGGAACTATAAAAAATTCACAGCTACATTCAAATTTATCAAAAACTTTCAAGTCAATGTAAAACTTTTAAAAGCACAATGAAATGCCTAAATATCTCAAAGTGGCTATAAAAAATTTAGTTACATTCAGAGTTACCATATTGATTAAATTTTAAAAGGCACAATGAAATGCATAAATATATCAAAGTGGGTTGTATCTTTTCCATAAGATACAATTAGGTGCACATTTGACTTGCATATGCTGTTGACATCATTCAGAACAATGGTTTGGATGTTGATGAATATGTTCGAAGTGCATACAAATTTGCTTATTTTGACTGTATTGAACTGGGACCCGTTGTATGCTTACCTGAATCACCATGTCCGAATGATTTGTATCCTAGACACTCCGGAAGGCAAGTACCTTCTTCCATTCTTGGAAGAACTAAATTGCTCATTAAAGTATTCATATTTATTAAAATTGCAAACGGGTGGGTATTTACCATTTGGTTAACAAGTCAAAACATGTAATTTAGTATAGGTCAGCTTGAACAAAATGATTTCTTTTAGAGATTTGATGCATTAAAACACCCTAAGTGATTTTCGACCCACTTCCTTTCTATATAATACGATTTGATTTTACTTTTCTTGACCAGTTAAAGATAAAAATAATTTGAGTCGATGCATTCATAACTTCATATGTAAATGTTTCTATGTATTACCACTTCTAATTTTGTTATCATACTATTTGGATTTTGAAAAGTGAATTGCTATGGCACCGCTATTAAGGAAGGATGTACAAAGTGGTGGTGGTGGTATGTGGTAGGTCTTAAGAAGCCTTTAAAGAATCAACTGAAGTGCACTATTAACTGTTATTATTTATAAAAAATGTGAACTTTTGTGTCATATTGAAAACGATTATGTGGTGGTGGTATGTCGTAGCTCCGAAGATGGATTCAAAGTATGTGTTGTGGCATTTTGTTTCTCGATTATTTAACATGTAAAGACTCCGTCGCGAAGCACGGGTCGCCCCACTTGTACTATTACATAAAATAAATATTATACTACTTTTATATATATAAGACAAGTATAAAAAAAATAAAACGCGTGAATGAATAACGGTATATCAAACATATACAAAATCAACGATATATTACACACAATCACAACAAAAATAACGATACCACAAAAATAACGATACCCGTCGCGCTGGGACGGGTAACCATCTCGTTCATGACACTTATGAGTTATGAGAATGAAGGGTATGTATACAAACAAATAGTCGTATTTCATTCCTAAAATAAGGTATGCTATTGGATGCATACAACAGAAATAAACAAACATATTTACTGATAACTCAGTCAGTCAGTCAGTCATTATAGGAATCAATACAAATGAAAATTAGAGCTGTAATCAGAAAGAAATCCAGAATTAGGTTTGATCAAGGTTGTATCACTCACTGAAATTAGTTATATACAATACAATCAAGCCACAGATTCTTATACATCACCCCTGTCAATCTAACACAAACTATTACTACTCCGATTACTATCAAAATCATCGATATAATCATAACGATACCCTAAATCGCCCCCACATTCATCTAAAATCTCAAGTGCAAGCTCTAATTGATCATCCAGATACCTATCTAACAAACTCACCTTCGGTTTCACCTGCTCCTCCGCCTTCTCCGCCGTCCCGATGCCGCGGCATCGTCGTCGGCGGCGGCGGAGAAGGAGACGATTTCGACCGGTAACGACGGCGGCGACGGCAGAGGTAGAAACAGACTTCCGCGGCGCAGAGAAAGGGGGAAATCGCGCATACGATAGGAATCAGTAACGGAGAACACATAAGAAGGATCAGGTAACGTAGCCAGTGGCCGTTGAGCCATGATTTGAGAATCAGAGTCATCGCCGCCGTCGGATTGTTGAGTTCGTCGCCGGCGGCGGCGGCGGCGGTAGCATAACCGTCGTCGGTTACGATCAGCAAGGGGTTTTGACGATCGTTGTCGCGCTTTGCTTGGCGTTTAATTGAACCGAGAAATACGAAACAATCGCACATGGTATAGTTAGATTAATTTGGGGGTTTCTGGAGTCAATCGCAAATGGAAGCTATAAAGTATAGAGAGAGGGACACCCCGTTTGCCTTTGAGGGTTCCAAAGGTGATGTACAAAATCCTATTCGTAACGTACAAATTATAAATGCAACGTTGTTTATCTTTTAAATCTAAATTACTCTAATAATGATGATTATCGGATAATTTAAAAATATAATAATTATTGAATTTTAATAATTCAAAACTATTATCTATCTATATGCCGATAATAATTTCATCCATATTTTTTTTATAATGTATATAACCTTTTTTTCATTAAAAAAGTTAACTTTTTGATGATTGCAAAGGCGAAACGCGAAACTGACATGGTGTAAAGAGTAGTTTGTCACCTCTTAAATTCGTATAAAAAATGATTTTTTTTTGAATTTTTGTGCATGTACTACTCCTTTCATAAAATGTCGCGTGTGATGTCCAGTCATCTAAAAGTTAGCTTTCGACGAGGGTTTGTTATTTTTCAATAGTCAAAAGGCTAGGTTTATCGAATGAAAAAAAAAACAGATGTATAATTTACTATCGATCAATAGACAATAATTAAGATTATTAAAATCCAATAGTCTAATAATAATTGCATATTAAATATTAAATACTAAAAGCACATTATCAGAAATACTTAAATTGGGTTGTAGACCAATGTAAGGGGACTTTGTATTTTTAGAAGATATCTAAATATCCATAATAATTTTTAAAAAATAGTGATGATGATAGGTGTATTTGTCGTTAAAGAAAAAAATAACCAAATAATGTATGATTATTCTTTTTCTTTTGAATCCATATTGATTTAATAATAGAATATAAATGTGTGCATATTCTTTCTTTTGAATCTGTATAGAATAATAGAATAATAATGCGTGCATATCCTTTCTTCGTTTGAATCTATATTGAATTATTGATTTAATATAGAATACTTGTTAAGTTTATAAAAATAGTTGATCCATTACTTAGATCCAACAAAATAAAAATGTGATACTATAGGGGTTAAAGTTGCCAGTTGAGGATTTTAATCTTAAAAGGGGTCAAAAAGAGAAGTAGGTGACATCATTCTTGGTCAAAATTGAAGTGCTAGTGTGTTTGTCGACATCAAGAAGAAGAAAAACAGGAAAGTGATCAAAAGCGAGGGAGAAAACCTGTAAATCCATCTAAATTAGCGGTGAAACCCGAATTAAGAGCTTGAATCTTCTTCTTTTCTAGAATTGAGAGCTTTGGTAAGTTGTTTCTAATCTCCTACTTGGTTTCTCATGGTCACATGTGATGATTTTATCTGGGTTTGGCTCTAAATCCGAATATGAATATTGTTGAGGCTATTAAATGGGTGATTATGCATATATATTTTCACATATATATCTAAGGATCATCACTTTAACATGTTAGGGTTAGGATCCATCAAATGGGTTTTTAAGGGTCTCATGGATTCATAAATTGGTGATGATATATGATACATATTGTGATGGTGAAAATATGAAAACCGTAAGTATGATGAATGAATTCCCACCTCAATTATGTAAATTGACTGATCTTAAGGATTAATGGGTTAACTGTAAGAGGTATGGGGATATCCTTATGTGTAAAGAAAAACATGATACAAGGTGTTTGTATAAATGTCTCAATGAAGATAATTTTGGTAAAATCGGTGGATAACATTATGTATGTATACCAATGCAAACTCATTATCATAATCAAACGAGATTTCGTGGTAAATGGAAGAAACTAGGTTAAAAAGGGATGGGGAAATTTGATGGGAATGAACGTGTGTGTGGAAGTTTATACAAGTGTGTATGCTATAATTCAGTCTAGGGAGTGAAGATGGAAGCGAAATCTATTGACCCGGAAGTGAAATCTTTGACTCATACAATTTTACGGGCCAAATCGAGTAAACTACACTCAATCTTGATAGCATATTGAAGGTGTCAGTATGCAAGTTCAAATACTTGATTGTAGTTTCGTTTTAGCAAGTTAAATTAATATTGGGGGAATTACTTCAGGTGATAAGATCAAATAGTCAACAATGTGTATAAGTGGGATACTAGGTGTAAAATTTATATAAATGTATTACATATGGGTAGTCTATATAAAGTCACAATGGAACGACCCAAGTTATGTGAATGATTGGTCATAAAGGGGAGGGGTATGATCATCTTGTTGTTCATGACATTCAATAAGGTGTTACTAATACAATAAGGTGTTACTAATACTATTAGAAGGCATGCATGTGTTGTCTCATGTTACAAATGATCAACCTTGTATATTTACTTAAATGTGTGATGGGATATTAGTAGGGAGCATGCATTTATAACTTGGGGTTTATATGCATTTTATATGTCTTAAATGAATAGTGATTTCTTTGATGCATTAGCTATATGACGGGTGCTTACATAAAAAATGATGTTCATATATGTTTACAACATTTTGAGGTAGTATCATGGTACTAAAATTGCAGAACTCAATAGTGTGAAATTCTTGTTGGCGTTGGCTAGACACAATGGTGTATGTGACTCTTATATTGGTGATATAACGAGTCACAATGGTGTGTGACCATTACTTGGGTGTGATTGTGGGTTAATGGTGTGTGACCACATTTTTATGTTTAGTTAGACACAACACAATAGTATTGAATGACAAAATTGATTGAAAGGTAATTCTTGTATGACCCGTATGAGTAATTTTTCGGGTGGCTGACTTGTGTCTTTATAGTGATATATATATATATATCCATTTATGAGGATTATGAAGGTTAGGTGATCAGGGAGAAGTTCAAATGAGAAGTTTGTTTTGTGTAAGAAGGATTTTCAGCCATTGGATCTTGATCTAATAAAAAAGGAATGAAGGGTATTTTAGTCTTAGCCATTTTTGTTGACTTTTTATCTACTTCCCCAATTTTCTTTAAACATTCATAACTTTTACATACGACATTATTTTTTTTTTAAAAATTACACTATAAAAACAAGCATTTTTTAATCTTTAAAACGCATATAGTGTTGCTATATAAAAAATGAAAAAAAAAATTACTCTTTCGATTTTTAACACAGGTCATTGTGTCATTGTGTCAAAATGTTCAGATCATTGTGTCATTGTGTCATTGTGTCGTCGTGTCAAAAGTATATATAGTGTTGCTATGTATAAAATTAAATACTCTTTCGTTTTTTTTGGCACAATATGTAACAATGATCTGAACATTTTAAAACATCATTGTGTCAAAATGTTCAGATCATTGTGTCATTGTGTCGTCGTGTCAAAAGTATATATAGTGTTGCTATATATAAAATTAATTACTCTTTCGGTTTTTGTCATCATATGAAACAATGATCTGAACATTTTGACACATCATTATGTCATTGTGTCAAAATGTTCAGATCATTGTGTCATTGTGTCGTCGTGTCAAAAGTATATATATTGTGCTGCTATATATAAAATTAAAAAAATATTACTCTTTCGGTTTTTAACATCATATGACACAATGATCTGAACATTTTGACACAATATGACACAATGATCTGAATTTTTTGACACAATGACACAACGACACAATGACACAATGATCTGAACATTTTGATACAATCGAAAGAGTAAAAAAGAAATTAATTTTTTATATAGCAACACTATACGCGTTTTAAAGATAAAAAAACGCTCGTTTTTATGGTGTATTTTTTTAAAAAAAATAATGTCGTATCTAAAAGTTATGAAGGTTTAAAAAATGGAGGGAATTTGATAAAAAGTCAAAAATACCCTTCCATCTTTGATTTTCTTTAGTTTTTCTCTCTAATTTACGCAGGAAAATTTTAAGCCATAGATCTTCATTTAATTGAAGATCTAATGGCTATGATTCCTTCTTATCCAAACTAAACTTCTCAATAACCTCACCCTAGGTGATCATAACAATGATTTACTTGATTATATTGCTCAAATATGACTATATGTGATTATGTGTACTTAACAAGTAGGAATCAAGTTCGGGTTTTATTCTTGCTCAAGATGGTTAAAATGAACTGTAGGTGTCGTAGACTATGCCCAGATTGTGTATAGTCTACACCTACTTGGAAGTTGCTACATTGAGGTGGGTCTTTTCTATGCTAGGAAGACTATGCTAACACCCATGTGTTTTTAGCTTGTTCGGGTTGGGCGTAGCCTATATCGGTCTTAACACCCATGTGTTTTTAGCTTGTTTTGACATGGAGGTTGCGATTTCATAACGGTCTACTCGATTAGTTTCATATAAGTAACTTTAGGGTGTATGCTTCTAGGTAATTGGTCTTCCTCGGAGGTGTAACGTGATCAGGACTAATCGTGACTGGGTCAAACAAGCTAGGGCCTAGGGGATGAAACTTATGATTATCTGTGGGTAATACCGGTATCACCCGTATAGTAAGCTAGATTCGGCGTTAAAAAAATATGTTATTTTGTGGTTTCCACATCTATTTATGAAATTATTTGTATATATCATCGATTGGATTTTAAAATGGGGCCTTAAGTATAATAATTTATCGGCCTTAATGAATGTCTTAAAAAACCCTATCATTACAACGAACTAACTGTCAAAATATGGTAAGCATATAACAAGAACATCATCAAACAAGATATACCCAACCCAAAACAAATATCACAAACTCAAGAACAAATGAAATGACTCAAATACAAAACAAGATCAACAACGCGATGATCTAAAACTATTCTATCACTACAATATAACAGGAAACGAGTTTAATCAGCTCGATAAACTTGTGAAAAGCCTAGGTCGATGAAGAATACCAAAAGGAAGCCGAGAGAGCAAGAGAGAGTTGTGAGAGTACAAACTAAAAGACTCGGATAATGAACCCAACGGCCAACACCATCTCTCTCTGCTTAAATAGTATCCATTTCTAAATGAACAACCATAAGGGCCCATGTTCTCCTTAGAGAGAATAGGGCTGGACCGGTTTGGATCAAGCTCCAATGATCCTTTAACCGGCATTGTCCATCCATTCATTTGATCATGACTTGACCCGAACGATACACTAAACCTATTTTAACCAAATATATAAAACAACACACTAAACCTATATATTAACCAACACTAAAAGCCGCTAATGAGATGAGTATATTATATTTAAACAGTAACAATGAAATTATTTGTCACTTCAATTGGTTAGAGGCTGGCCAACTTATGAAGAAGAGATCAATAGTCATATACATATATATATGCATTCTGTCCCTTAATTATCTTTATTATTTCTTTTCACTTGTTTTGCACCCAAGCCCAATATTAGGACATTTATGGGCTTTGCACGGCATGTGTATATGGGCCCAAACAACGTACGAGTCTGTGAGGCTTGCTTAGATGGCCGGCCCATGCTTTGTCGAAATTCCAATATGGGCTTTCATTTAGCTCATTAGATTTCTACGTACAACGGAAAAAAACTGGTTTGTAATTTTCCATATGGCGATTTAGTGAATGAATGCCGCGTGGCAGTAATAAAATAATATTATTATTATTTTTGTTTTTAGTTTCTCGTAGTTTTGTTGGTTTTATTAATTCATTTTAAATAGTTTTTTTTAAAAAGTATTATTAGTTTAAGTTTTACATAGCTGCTTGTAGGAATCTTTTTTTTATGTGTTATATTTAATTAACTTTTTATTTTAACGTTGTTTCATAGTTTTTTATGTTTCCATTTTTACGTTGCTTTTAGCAATGTTGTTATTTGTATTACCATATTATACCCGCGACAACACGCGGATAGTAATATCTAGTTAAAATCATTTTACATATTTAAAGTATGGCAGAGGAATTTTTATTTATAAATTGTAAGAATATTGTGATCCACTTACCTAAGAAATCAATGACTCAGATATATATACGAATAAAATTATTAACCATGAAAAATGTTTGGAGGGGTATACTTGGAATATTCTACGATTTTTTTTTTTCGAAGTTCACTTTTTTTTAAATAAACAACTCTCTTAAGGATAATATTTAAAGAAAAGTAGATCATTAAGTAGAACATTATATTCTCTTTAATTTGAGTAGTATTGCTATTTTTTCGCAATTATAAATTAAGTTGCATAATTATCACATAACTTGCCTATTTATTTATTTTATTTGCCCAACATACGAATTTACCCCTAAAGACAAGTGGTGTGGCCTAATGACTTCTTAGCCTTTATACGTTTTTGGCAATTCGTACAATAATTTTACCTACGTATTGAAAAGTCAGTCACTGAACATATTGAATTTCTCAAAATAATCAAACCATCAATTGAAAATGTATACGTTGTAAATGATCGAGTATCTAACTATTTATATAAAATGGTACTTTTTAAACTTACCTACTTCAACTCATTCATTAATGTTGTTATGTACTTTACTTATTAATGTTGTTATGTACTTTATTTGTAAATTTTTTTCTTTTCTTTCTTTTTTATTTTTTATTTTTTAATTTGAAAGGCACTTGTTGTAGATGATGATCGAGTATTTTAAGAAATCTGACGTGTTATTATAACTTGTGGTATATATATCTTCTAGAAAAGGGATCAAATTATTATAATTACAAACTTTAATATTAATATCATCACCATAAATGTGTTATCTTGATCATTATTAATTTTCTCTTTTATATATTTAAATGATTTAATAATTAAGTCAATAATGAAAACACTAATTTTTTATATGAAAAAGAAGCGGAGGTGGTTTGAAATCATTTGAACATAGTGGAATTCGACTGTACAGATTGGTGCTAAACACACAAACATTTAAAAAATAAAACAAAACGAAGGCCAGAAAAAAACTAAATACAAATTACTTTAATTCCATGTGCCAATAATTAAACAAGCTAGTTTGTCATTTTTCATTTTATTTGAATATATATATTTTTATAATCCTCATGCTTTTTCCATCATGTGAAATATTATATGTCGATTGGCACTTCTTTTTATTGTTTGTGTCATGTGACTGTAGTAATTTGAAATTTTAAAATATTATGTTTCAACTTTTTGTTGATAAAAAGTAGTATTTACAAAATTTCAGAATAAAACATGAGAATTGACAAAATAAATATATGACGTACACTAGAGTTGGGTTGAGTTGACAAACATGCAAGAAAAAAACACGACGATGGACAATTCAAGCTTTACTAGCAAGCTAGTTACCTTTCTTGATTAAATCAATGGAATCACTCATCCAAATATTTCATATTGTTGTATTTTAGTGCCAAATCAATATATCAATCTCTCACATTAATTTTAGTGTTTGTTTTTATTTTCTAGTCAAGAACTAACCTTCACTTTATCTATCAAAAGATGCATGCACATTATTATTAATGAGTGATTACAAAACAGTGTTTAATTTGAAAACTGAATATGATCACAAGCCGAGCGCTACAACCGTCGGTGTAGTTATGGGTTAGTTTTCTTTAGTGCTCGGATGTCTTTTAACTTTACGTCTAAAATTTTGGTTTGGGCCAGATCAAATCATATAAATTGATACAGATAACTTGCCGTTGCAAATAGTAAACTAAGAGCTACTGTTAAGTTTTTGAGTTAATTACGACTACAAAACATTAATATTTTTGAGTTAATAACGACTAAAAAAAGTTAATCACGATTATAAAACATTAATACACAGTTCAATAACTATTTGGAAAAAATAATTATAGTTAAAGAATTTGATACTGATTTTTTTTTTCTTTTCAAGTGGAACAATTATAGATTAGTCTTCTCTATGACTCTATGCATCTTGTGGGTTTGCCGTTAAAAGTTTTAGGGTCTAAAAAGATATAAGTGATGTACGAGCTTCCCTTGATTATGACGTGCTAGCCAATCGACTTCAAGGGCTAAAAAAAGAACTCTAACATGTGTTACATCTAAATATAAAAAAAGCTACAAAGTTCATATACATATTTTTTTCTTTGTCTAACCAATAAGTTTTAAGACAACTGAACACGGGATAGTAGATAGTGTTAAAACCGATACATTATAAATTAGAAACTACATATCTTAGACTAAAACATATTAATAAACATGAAAGATAATAATTTAAATAAACTAAATACACTATTTATTGTAATTATTAACTCTTACAAGAAAGAGGTGTATATTTTAATCATTTTGATTCGCAATTCCCCCCACTTCTTAAAATAACAAACAAGTCGTTACAATATTAAAATAAAAACAAAAAAATGAAAACTGATATAAGCGAATAGAATCGAAATTTCTACGGTTCGAACAAGCGGTTCACTTTTGCACCCGACAGAGTCCGAACGGGTTGTTGAAGCCCAAAAGGCTACTTACTTATCAATCAATCAGCAACGGCCCAAGTCATATCATTTTCAAAGATCCAATGGCAAACCTCAATTTTCCCAGGCTCCGACCCGAGAGAAACAAACGCTCCATGAGTCGGGCTCCATGCTGACGTGTCAATGTGACATATCGCAACCCCATGGTTGATCTTGGATCCGGTAGCCGGGTCAAGTAGATCCGCTTCGTAGACCCGGACCTTCGGAACCGAGTGGCAGTAGTAGAGCAAGTAAGGGAACAAGCTTTGGTGACACGACACCGATTTGGTAATTTTACCGCCGTTGATTTTTTTTACGGACCCGATTTTAACCGACTTGCCCGACCCGTTTGTGTTATCGGTTGTCCGAACGACGATATCGCGCCCGAGCACCGACGTGGCGAAGTCGATCATGTCCTCGACCGACCCGACGCACCGTTTCGTCTCGCCGGCGCTCGGTTTTCGCTCGCAGTCGTTTAGCGAGTCCGTAATAAAACGTGCCATACTCGAGTTGCTATCCTCCGCGTGGAAGATCTTTTGCAAGGCGGCGATCTTGGAGGACGAAAATGGTAATTTGGACAAAATCACCCGGGGCAAAAATGACCTTTTAGGCATCTTATCACGAATATCAGGTAGGGGTATAATCGTCCCGGATTTTAGCGAGTCCTCCCTAAAGAATTTACCCGGCTCAATCCACTTATTTACAGGTTTGCCACTCTTCTCCGATTTTAGCGAACCCCCAAATTGCGCCGCCGCGGCTCTGGTGGCGTAAGTCGTGAAAGTAGCCCTCTTCTTATCGGCGTAATCCTTGAACGTATTATTCACGCCGTACATTTTGAAACCGAATTTCTGGTTCGTTACAGTTCCGCCGCCGTAGCCGGAGAAAGTGTCGGTGCCTTCGTTGAACGAGTTGCCGTAGTTACTGAACTTCTCGTCGGCGGCGTTGGAGCTTTTGGCGTACGATTTGAAATTATCGTCTCCTACATTCGATTGATCTCTGTAATTCGCGAACGAATCCACCGCGCCGTTACCGTTATCGCCGTAACTCCTGAAATTATTCTCCGGTACGTTTCCGTTCTCTCCGTACGACGTGAACGAGTCGTTCGCGCCGTTGCCGTTCTCGCCGTAGCCGGAGAACGCCGAGCCGATCACATTCGAGTTGTTTCCGTACGATTTGAACTCGTTAACGGCGGCGTTACCTTTTTTTCCGTAGCTAGAGAACTTCTGATCGCCGGCGTTTGCGTTAACGGAGTACGACGTGAACTTTTGATCACGGCCGTTAACGTCGTCAGAATACGACGTGAATCTCATGTTCGGCACGTTAACGTCCTGCGCGTAGCTGTTAAACTCTCCGTTACCGCCGGTGGCCTTCGTGCCGTAGGTGTTAAAACTCTGATCCGGCACGTTTGTGCTACGCGCGTAAGTGGAAAACTTATCCCCATGGCCCACCGAGTCACGTGAATACCGCCGGAACGAGTCGAGAGCCGAGTTTCCGTCATTGGAATAGTTTTTAAACGAGTCCGACCCGCCGAGCCGACCCGACCCGTAGTTTGTGAAATTCTGTTCCGAATACTCTTTGAAGTTAACGTCGCCGGAATGCTTCTCGAGACTGGGCCCCACGTCGGGGAAACAGAGGAGGTTCGCGGCGGAGCAGAACGACGGGAGGTTGGTGGAGAGGGAGGTCTGGTCGCCGGCGAGTTTGGAGAACGCCGCCGATTGCACGGCGGTGAGCGGCGAAGCTTTCTCGATTAGAAACGACGGCTGAGGCAAATCATTGGAGATCTGCTTCTTCCAGTATCGGATTAGATACGCTTTCGGGGTGAAGGGGTCTTCCGACGCTCCGGCGACCTGAAAATTATTATTGAAACAGTTTTTGTTTGAATTAGAATTGAAGAATGAAGAAGATAGATATAATCGATACATATATACATACAATGTGGGATGTGATTAGATGAAATTGGGGGTTTTGGAACTTACAGCATTGATTGATGAGAAGAAGAAGATGAGGAGAATGAAGATAGGAGTGAAGAAGTAGTTGAATTTGTGCATTTTGCAAGTGTGAGGATGGATTTGGTTGGAGGTGGGGAGTTTTTATAGTGGAGCTTTTGAACCAAAACTTTTTATTTTTAAGATATGTTTCCATAAATAAGCACTACTTGTACTCCCTACTCTTATAAAAATAAATTTTAGTCTTTTTTTGCA
The DNA here is from genome assembly GCA_039602395.1 of Deinandra increscens subsp. villosa. Taxonomy (NCBI): domain Eukaryota; kingdom Viridiplantae; phylum Streptophyta; class Magnoliopsida; order Asterales; family Asteraceae; genus Deinandra; species Deinandra increscens. Next base: position 16,151,255 of record JBCNJP010000020.1, on the reverse strand, counting down.
ACAATCAAGTAAATACACATTTACCATACCATCTACCATCATTTGACCGATCATTTGACTAAATGATATTGATGATGAGATAAAGACTTTTTTTTTTTTTAACAACGATTTCATTAAAATGACAGGCCGAGCCTAGCAAAAAGCCAGAACACGGCCAGCAAGGAACAACACAAAAAGGAGGGGACTTACATTATAAAGACTAAGAATTAAAGATAATGAGTTTAATTTTTGAGTTTGATACATTTTTAATCCGACCGCTTACGAATGTTTTATTTTTTAAAGAGACTCAAATGGTATAAATAGTTTTTGTTGAACGTTGTAAAAGAAAAGTAAACACAAATTTAATTATATTTTGTTTTGTTTGTCTAAACAAACTTATACACACGAATATTATTAATTTCTAAAATCATGTGCTATCAAATCATTTGATACTTAAATTTTAGTCTATGCGAATCTGATACACTTTAAATGTAGTTCTAAATATACATTAACGCAATTAAAGATGGAGGAAACCTTTAATGATTGATTTGGAGATGAATATATGTAGCTAGAGAACACATCACATGTTAGCTACCGACGTGTAGTGGTTTGCTTTACAAAATTATGATGATAAGAGTAATCTCTGTATTATTACATAAAAGTTGTTTATCCACTATAATTTTAACTTATATATTCTATTTTTCCTAAAAAGATGTTTGAGTTTCACTATTTTAAGCGTTTTAGTGTAGATTTTTAATTAAACGTTAAAGTAATAAAGTAATATTTTTTTCTCTCCACTCCATGTCTACATTGTTATTCGTGGCATTTCCATTGTTCTCCGTTACCAACCACTCAAGCATCACCATTGCCACAACTACAACCATCACTACCGGTTATTTTGCATTTTTACCACTAACAATATCTAACACTTTTTAAATTATTTTTACCAAATTATCTCTATAATAAAAAATGACTCTAATCTTCTAGTCTTTGGGTTTCATCTTCAAATGAAAATGATAATAGATCGTTAGCGGTTAAGAAATAATGATGAATCGGTTATGATGCAAGTCTTATCACTTTATTTAGAGGAATGAAGAATTCAAGAAACAGGAAGATATATATATTCAGGGATCGTAAGACCGCTCATGATTATCTTGTTGAAGACTATTTTGCGTAATCATTTTGTTATAATTCAGAGATGTTCAAACACTGTTTTGGATGCGTAGAGAATTGTTTCAGTTGATTGTTGATGACATCGAAATGTACTATTTTTAGATTTCCTATGATGGTTTAGGTAAGCGATCTTTCACCCATTTGTAAAAGTGCTCATCAACAATTCGTCAAATCGCATTCGAAACAGTTCCCAATGCAATAGACGAGTATTTAAAGGTGTCTAAACCGTTTCTATCAAAATGTTAATTATTTGTACATGGGTGAAACTTGCGAAAACCGACTACGAGTGATGTAAAAAAGATATACGCAAAACATTAGGAATTGCACGAACTTCCGGAAATGCTGATCGGGAGTATTGATTGTTCGCATTGGCCTTGGAGAAATTGTCTGACAAGATTAAGGGGTCAATACCAGGGGCGGAACTATGATTTTTTTTAAGGGGGCCACAATTTTGTTCTAACACATAGCTTCTAAAAAAATATATGTCCCTGGTTTATAACCCCTGGTCACCCCATTCCACACATGAATGTTTTATGTGGTGCTCACAATCCACTTGATCTAGATGGTTTTTGTTTCTAAAGATTAAAACAAATAGTATTTATCAAAACATTACATAAGAATATATTAAGATTTCGGGCCCTCCATATATTTTCACACTTCGCGTACGGGTTTAAGGGGGTGCACGTGCACCATCTGGGCCTATACCAATTTCGCCCCTGGTCAATACATGATAGATGACCGAATACACTAAGATTATGCTCAAGGCGGTTGTTTCAATTGATTTATGGATATGGCATGCGTTCTTTGGTATTGCGGGGTAGAACAACTTTAACATTCTTAAACAATCAAATCTACACAACGACGTTATCAATAGGGTTGACAAAATTATATCATTATAATTTATAAACATGAATATTATCTTGTTGACAAAATATACCCGAAGCATGCTTATTTTATGAAATCATTTACCCACCTTGCAACCAATGAGAAATCAATAAGATTTAAGTTAACAATAGGGTTGTGTCAAATTGTTTGTTTGAGGTAAACTTATATCATTATAATTTATAAACATGAATATTATCTTGTAGACAAAATATACCCGAAGCATGCTTATTTTATGAAAAAATTTACCCATCTTGCCACCGGTGAGAAATCAATAAGATTTATAAGAGCACAAGAAGCGGCTCGCAAGGAAGTTAAATGAGCTTTCAATTTGGTGTCATAATAATTAGACGCGATGACTGGTACGTTGCTTTAAAATTAGATGAAACATGTATGTTTGCCTCATATTACATAATATAATTTTCAAAGACGAGAGTAAAACGTTATGTGAGTTTAATGAAGACGAGCTCCCACCAACCTTGAGATCGATAGAAAATTTCTATCGCACAACAAAGATACTCACTACAACCTACGAGCATATCATATTTAACAAACAAATACACGTGAACATGTATCAACTCCGCTAAACATTTTTATGTAATATCATATTATAAATGTTACATTTAATAATATTAAATATGATGTAATGTTACCTTGAAATAAGCTATTTATTCGGCAAATCGAATATCAAAGAACACAATTTTACCGCATATTCTGACTACATGTTTTTTTAATCTGCATATATAAGAAAACGGTCTCTAAAGAATATGACAGAAGGCCATCATGATACATACATAGTTTATTCAAAATTTTCAAATAAAATATATATATATATAGATATATACAGGAAGCGGTCAACAACTATATTTTTTAATCATCGCACGTAGAAATTAGTGTACAACAGTGTTTGAAAGCAATAAATATATATGAAAAACGGTTGGTGGATCGACGGTGGTAAGCTAAATGAAAAATATGTTAGATGGTTCAAGAGATGGGGTAAATATTTTTAAAGGCAGGCAAATGGTTTATCCATATATAAATGATGTTTAGCGAGATGTTGAAGTGAATTATCGTTAAATGTAATTAGTGGAATTTCTCTAGAGTTTGTATATATATATTTTTTGGCTTCAAATTTGCTTGCTATTGATATGATATACCAATTTTCATAACAAAAATACAAATCAAACTTCGCCCTCAACTGAATTCATTTATAAAATGGTATAACAATTGCTGAAGTTGTATTCTTTGTAGTTAAACTTGAGTCGGATATGTATCAAGATAACAAGATTACATTCGGATGCACAAATTAGATCAGAATGCCCTTGAACAGTTAAACCCACTTGCGGGCCAACCTCCAATCCCCTGCTAGAGCGGTGCTCCGTTAGAACCCCATTGGTTTAGGGCTTTGCCCCCGACTACCTTTGAGGTACCATAACGAATGATATTGGAATAGTCGTAATTAAATGTGCATTCCGCACTTCCTAACTCGTCTCTGTATATATTTGAATATTTTAAACGGTCTGAAATAAATCCAATTATCTCTTATATATACTAACTATTGCACATATATCATTATACTATTTACAATAACAAAGTTAATGGCGAGTGAACACTACCACGTGAAAAGCTGTAGTGCTGGCACGTGGCACAATATTATTTAATTATTTTTTTTTGCGTTTTTGTAGTTTAGTTTTGCATTGTTTCTTTTTAAGTATTATTTGCGCAACAACACGTTATTCAACAGAAATAACTAAATTGACGAATGCATAATTATTTCAGACTTTCAATAACACTTCAATCGAGACTTGTATTTTCCTCATCGCGTTGCCTAACATAAGATACTTTAATTTTATTTTATTTTGGATACTATGTAACACTTTTGATAATCGTATTTTTTAAAGCATACATAATTCCATTGTATAAAAAGCAAATGATTTTTTTTTTGAAATAATTGATAGCGGATGTCCTGGTCCACTTCAAAAACGTAAATAATCTATAGCTATGGTAAGTAAGGTATCGTATCCAAAGGAAGTTCGTGGTTAGCGCTAGTTCTAACAAGTTATTGAAATTAAACTGAAAAACACAGCTAAAGTAAATTAACTAAAATTGACTTTTAATTTGGGATTAGAAAACTAAATTTAGCAAAGAAATTGATTGTAACTTGTAAACAATTTTGAACAAAAGCAACTACTTCGAGATCCTGATTCATGTTAACCTAGCTAGGATATTACATAGATATAACCTTGTTTAAGGTGTCCAATCCAAACTAAGTTAATTAAGCAAACACACAACCAATAATTCCTAGAGCAAGAAATTCAAGAAACGACGGTGATTGTGATTTGCAAAACAAGTAGATGATTAAATAGACTGAACATACAATTGAACACCAAACTTATGATGATTTAAAGACTCAATCCACACGAAGAACAAGAATAAAATCAGAAGTCATGTAAATCATTTACCCAAAGTAGTTACATCGGCTTTAGCCGGACATATTTATAATCAAATAGATAAACGCTATTGAATAAGACAATCAAAACATGAAAAACTAGCAATCTAGATGTGTTCTTGATGAGAAATTCGTCCCTAGAGAAGCTGCCAACGGCTGGAAAAAGAACCCTCAACTCGTAACCCTAAGACTCCTTTAAATAATGAATCAAAAACCAAAATTCGAATTCCGGTCGATACATCCCCCGTGTGTCGCGAGGGTGAGAGAGGTTGGGTGTCACGTAACGCGGCACAACCCTGAGCAGCCTTCAATCTTTACATTTTTGTTCCCTTCGTTCACTGCTTCGCATCCAATTCTTCTTGTCTCATCCACTCTTCAACTAAGGCACTATCCTTCCATTTGCATTCTTTTATTTCTTGAGATGTCTGTGGACAATTTTAAATGATATGATTCAAGTTACATTTCACATAATATTGATTTTCTTTAAGATGTGCACGAAAGTGTCTTATCAGAAATGACGTAATAGTGATAAGATAGTGATAAAATAGTTTTGTGATAAGAGCATTCTCCGGTTTTTTATTCTTATTATTATAATTTATACCTTTATTATTATTTTTTCTTTTTCTTTCATTCATAACCATAATTAAATAATACTTTTATACCTTTATCATTACCTTTTCTCTCTATTCCAATCCCTAAATTTTAGCAAATCAACAATTTTTTTTATCAAATATACAGATTTTGTAAAACTTTTAATTTCTCCTCTACTCACAACCACTCACAACTAAACCTCAAATTTTACAGATTTACACGTACATGTTTTTTAGGGAACCTACCGTGTTATGTATTGGTGTCGTTGAACTTTGAAATTACGATTTTTTTTTCTTTATGGTTATTTAATTTTTAAATTAAAATTATTCTATAATATAAGGATGAGATTGGTACCATATCGGTACCGTACCGGTAATTTTTTGAAGAATAGTGGATACCGAATCCCCTACCGAATCTATTGATTTGGTACCAATATCAATATTTCGATAAAGTATCGCTTTAGTACCGATTTTTCCCCTAAAAGTATACATAGTACAAGATTATATTTAGATCATTATGGATTTTATGGAGAGGAATATGATACATTTTTTAAGTAATCATCTCAAGTTATACAGGACCACGTTTTTATAGTATTTACTTTATATAAACTTAGTAATAATATGACACAAGCAATTTTTCAAATGGGATAGATTCTTATGTCTTCATACAAACTCTAATGATAAAAAAATAAGTTCTCGATGTTAGAGTTTAAAGGAGACATAATCATGCCTTTGTGCTAATCTACTACAATAATAATAGTAAATAAAATATCATTAGCATGAGAAAGATTAAAACACTAGATGGGAAAATCAAATTTTCAAATCTATTGTTACTTTTTCTTATTATTGATATATAAATTGTGACAATATATGTTTTCATGTTAAACCTCCACATCACATGCATATATTTTCATGTTAGTCGGTTCTTGAGTATTTCTAAAATTAATCATTCAGATTTACCACTTTTCATAGAGTAGTTGCAGAAACATAAAACCTAATCGATGCAAACTGCATTATTAGAATTAGATTGAACGACTTATTATATTATATAGTAACTATCTTCTAGTCTAAGAATTAAAAATAGATAATTTATGTTTAAAAATTAAGGAAAATTGGATTTTAATAATACATGTTTTTCCCATTTGGCCGATAATAATACGAATTATGGAAATTGCCTACAATAATACCAGTTTTTCAGCTATTGGACTATAGTGATACGCCGTTAGTTTTTTAGTAACGGAGTTAGTTTTTGCTGACTAGACTCGTGACATGGCGTCCTACATGGCAATTTAAGTAGTTTTTTTAAAAGGAGGGGTTAGTTTCTGGATTTTATTGAAATAGAGGGTTAAAATTGAAAAACCTAAAAATTGGAATTCACGTCATCTTCCTTCTCTCTTATCTCAAACACCATTGCCAAACACCCTTCGCCGACCGTCACCCACCACCATCGCCTTGTTAATTGCTGATTTGCTGCCCATTATGAAGGTCTTCGGGGGTCAAAAATCTGCTGCGATGTTGTGGCGGAAAGCCCTATGCGGCTGCGGAGGTCGCTGGGGAGTCAGAGCAAGTCAACTCAGCGACTAAAACGAGTCACTGACTCGTCATCTTCTTCACAAACCTGCAAGACTAAAACACACGATCTTGAACCGATTTCAAACAATTAAACCTACAAAAACCTTACAACCATGATTGCGAACCCAGTTAAAACAACAATTTCTCAAATACCTTTGATTAGACTGCAATTAGGGCAGGAGAGAGTTGCGAAGCACGATTACACGTCTCGCAATCCACCAAGAACTCCAATGCAACACGGTTAATGGACGAATTTGATGTGACGGAGGGGCGGAGATGATGGAGACTGACGGGAGAACGCGAGATGCGTGGTAGTGTGCGACATGTAGATGTCAACAGGTGGTTGCGACTGCTGGCTTCGGTGGTTGCAGGCGATGAAGATGATGGCTTCGGTGGTGTGGTGCTGGTTTACGATCGTTGCAGGTGGTGGTTGACGGTGGTTTTGGTGTGTTGGGTTTGGGTCAGGGATTTTGGGTATTTTGACCTAAGTCAAATACTCAAAACATTCACCCCCTCCTTCTTTTCATTAACAGCTAATAGAACAAACTTTCACCAACCCCTTCCACATCATCTGCCATGTAGGCATATACTTGACCCCGTTAGGAAAAAACAAACGGCATATCACTACAGTCCAATAGCTGAAAAACTGGTATTATTGTAGGCAATTTCCACAATTCGTTTTATTATCGGCCAAAGGGGAAAAACTTGTATTATTAAAATCCAATTTTCCAAAAATTAAAGAAATACTATGTATATTTCGGTACCCATTCGGGAAATACTGTTTTTTACCGATACTGGTACCGATTAGTACTGGTTTTAAAATTAAAAAAAAATAAGTACAGGTACGGTGCCGGTACCGTTTAGGTTTGGTCGTTACCGGTACGAGACCAGTATTCGGTACCAAAAGTTTATCCCTACTATAATTCGTGGATGATTGACGTTCAACACTGACTCGACAATCTTTTTGGACTAAAATTAACACCCCCGCCGCACCGTGCCGGTTATATATGGGGGTTTTCTATATATATAAACTAGTGAGTTAGAATGGTTCTTTTTAGTTCTCAAACCCAAATGGTTCTCAAATGATCATCTCCTATATATATATATATAGGGAGAGGATCATTTGAGAACCATATATATAGGGAGAGGATTATTTGAGAACCAATTGGATTTGCGAACTAAAAACAACAAATCTCAACCACTAGTTTATATATATGGAAAAAACCCCCATGAATTATAGTGGTCCCCACCTGAAATTAGTGGTTGAGATTTAGTTCTCAAAAGTTCTCAAAATAAAAAGTTCTCATTTGAACCTAACCCTATATATATATATATATATATATATATATATATATATATATATATATATATATATATATAGGGAGAGGATCATTTGAGAACCAATTTGATTTGAGAACTAAAAAGAACTAATTTGAGCCACAAGTTTATTTACATGTATACCCCCTTCCATGAATTGTAGTGGTCCCCCCTGAAATTTGTGGTTGAGATTTAGTTCTCAAAAGTTCTCAAAATAAAAATTTCTCATTTGAACCTAACCCTATATATATATATATATATATATATATATATATATATATATATATATATATATATATTTCTTTTCATAGGAAGAGGTTCAAATGAGAAGTTTGTTTTGGGTACAAACGATAAGAAGGATTTTCAGCCATTGGATCTTGATCTAATAAAAAAGGAAGGAGGGGTATTTTAGTCTTAGCCACTTTTGTTGACTTTTTATCTAATTCCCCCATTTTCTTTAAACATTCATAACTTTCACATACGATATTATTTTTTTAAAAAAATTACACCATAAAAACGAGCATTTTTTTTATCTTTAAAACGCATATAGTGTTGCTATATAAAAAATGAAAAAAAAAATTACTCTTTCAATTTTTGACACAGGTAATTGTGTCATTGTGTCAAAATGTTCAGATCATTGTGTCATTGTGTCGTCGTGTCAAAAGTATATATAGTGTTGCTATATATAAAATTAAATACTCTTTCGGTTTTTGGCACAATATGAAACAATGATCTGAACATTTTGACACATCATTGTGTCATTGTGTCAAAATGTTCATATCATTGTGTCATTGTGTCGTCGTGTCAAAAGTATATATAGTGTTGCTATATATAAAATTAATTACTCTTTCGGTTTTTGTCATCACATGAAACAATGATCTTAAAATTTTGACACATCATTATGTCATTGTGTCAAAATGTTCAGATCATTGTGTCATTGTGTCGTCGTGTCAAAAATATATATATTGTGCTGCTATATATAAAATTAATAAAAAATTACTCTTTCGGTTTTTAACACCATATGACACAATGATCTGAACATTTTAACACAATATGACACAATGATCTGAATATTTTGACACAATGATACAACGACACAATGACACAATGATCTGAATCGAAAGATTAAAAAAAATTAATTTTTTATATAGTAACACTATACGCGTTTTAAAGATAAAAAACGCTCGTTATGGTGTAATTAAAAAAAAATGTTGTATCTAAAAGTTATAAAGGTTTAAAAAATGGGGGAAATTTGATAAAAAGTCAAAAATACCCTTTCATATTTGATTTTCTTTAGTTTTTCTCTCTAATTTACCCTGGAAATTTTTAAGCCATAGATCTTCATTTAATTGAAGATCTAATGGCTATGATTCCTTCTTATCCTTGTTATCCAAACTAAACTTCTCACAATAACCTCACCCTATATATATAAATATATTTATTATAAATGTTTTAAAGGTTTATCATGTGGCCCCCTAAAAACCTGCCCACAGGTGATGATTTGTTGGCGATTGGCGACTGCAATTTTAGAATCCGTATAAGTCTCCTTTAAAAGCCGAAGTCACAAGAATTGTGAGTCAAAACGCGTTTTCTCCAATTTTCAAAATTTATTTTAAACAAATAATATAATTTTGATTTTATTAAATGGACAATTCTGTGAATAAATTATGTAATTACATATAAATATATCACACACTTTTAGATACGTGTATGCACACATTACACATAGATACAATCACGAATGTTGGCCCGGAAACGATATATGAACGCAAGAATACGTAGAAAATTTTGAATACTACCCGTCTCAACTCTAAAAATATTATTATGAACAACACCACAAAAAATACATAGCCCATGCCTCTGTTTATACTAAAACTATATATTGGAAAACAAGAAACATAATTAGACTTAAACTACGAAACCAAATAAAAATAATAAACTCAAAACATTAATTAAATCAACCCTAATAATTATCTTCATTTTTTTCTCAATTTATCTTGAATTTTTCTCCAAGCATATATCCATCAAATTAGGATTAACTCCATCAACGAATACATTCAAATATATATACACATGTATACATATACCGTACGAGTTTATGATTTCGAATGCTCTTGTATAGCTTTATGACTTTCGCATCAAAGTATTTCGTAAGTATGTGAAATCTTTAATCGAGAACAAAAATAAGAAGTTCATTTCTTTAAAAATAAGAAAGAAATTATTATCTTTAATTATACCAAATGAATTATTCAATATAAGGATTGAACCATCAAAACACTTGATGAAGCGTTGCAAATCTTTATAATAAATAATGATTAATTGTCATTATAATCGTTAACAGTCAATTATTATATCACAATCTTCGCAATCAAACTTCAAATTTTAGGATTTTCACTCACATAATTTTAAAATTTTAAAAGACGGATTGTGAATGCTTTAACTCATATTCTTTAATGTATATCTAATTATGCATGCATCTCTTATTTTAAGAAGCGGTAAGAAGGTTATCCGGTGGAAAACATCATAAACAAAAACTAGTAGATGACATTCAACATACACACCCATACACCTATAAATCCAATGATACACATGAAGTGAATTCATAAGGTTTAAATACATAAAAAGTAACTAGTCACGTGAGTCGATCATGATGAATATTGAAAGCATAAAAAAACTATTTGTCACAAATAAAATGGTTGCAACTTTTATGACATTAATATAAACAAATCTCATCAATTTTAATACTCAAAAGCAACACCTTAAAAAGGGCAAAAGTTAAAAAATTATTAATAGTTTTAGTAAAAGTATATAAAGTTTAGGTTTTTTATTTCCAATTGTCAAATTATCATGCACTGGCTAGTAAAGTATTTAATGAAGAGCTAAATACGTACATGAATCTACTGTGTTTTATGAATAAAATTATTAAATTAAATATAGTGAGCATGTATATATTTATGATGTGATTATTTATAGGAAGAGGAAGCAGATAAAAAGCTCCATTTGGATTTTGGAGGGAGTAGTGACAAAGGCCCGTGACCATACCATATCTCTAAATGTTCTTCCATATGCCTACGTTTTGTCATAAAATAAAAGTTTATTTAATTTGATTATTTATTAATTATATTTAACTTGTTATAATCATATCAACAATTTATCTTTTACAAACAAAATGTATATTCACGATTTAGAATATGTTTCGGAATATGTTTCTAATTTTTATTGGTGTAATACAACTTTTTAACCGTTGTGTCTTCATAATAGAAGGTTTAGAGTGAAAGTATAAGAAACTAACAATGTGTAGTGAAAGAAGTTAACGTTTGGGAGGTTAATAGATTGTTCCAGTGATTATTTACCTATATATGGTAAAAAATGATAGTAAAAATTGAAGAGAATGGATAAAGGGAGAAAGAAAGGCTCCAAATTAATAGGGGGGTTAATACATTTAAAAAAAAAAGAAAAAAAAGGAGGGATAAGACATTATGTTTGGTTGCTTTTGGGTTCACATGCATTACTTTGCTTTGTGGTTGTGGTTTTGTGCTTATTATTCCCTCACATTTTATTTGTCTCAACTCTAAACCTATCTCTATTAATCTTTTATTTCTTATTAAAATGCATACATGCTGCTTTCTTTCAAATCTATAAGTTTTTGTTACACAACTTTATACAATGACTAATTCTAGGACTGAGAGAATTAATCTATAGAAAATTTTCAATGTGGTTTAGGAAATATAAAAAGAAAAATTAAAAGCGAAGCTAAATAGTTAATTACATCCATTATTGGTTTTGATTTAGTTTTTCAAAAATGATATTTTGGGAATAATGACTTTGCTCGTGATGGTGAATGTTAGACGGTCAATAAAGATTTTCCCTCTTTTGTGAAAAAGGTAATAATGAGTTGTGTAAAGTCATACATACGGTAAGCTAGCTCTCATCATTCACGTTTCTTGTGAGAGGAATGTGAGAGGAATTAGTGTTTACATAATTATATTGTCACGTTACTTACTATCCAATAACATAATCGTATACATGGTGAAAAACATTGTGAGCCCCTTCATGAGAAGGGAGTGATGTTTTAATGTTCATTTATGTGACTTCATCTCATGTGAGTGTTTTCGTGTAGTATGTCACACCCTTGAGGAATAGCGTTATATATTCGACTTGTTCTTAACCGGCACAACACTATATTCTTGTTATAATTTTACCATAGAGAATTTGGAGAAATAAATAGGCAGGGGCGGAACTAGAATTTTTTTTGAGGAGGTCCACAATTTTTTTTATGTTCGCTTAAATTTGTGTTTGTTTAAAATTATATTCGTTTATGAACGAACATAAACAAACACGAACATGTCCATTTCCTTAATGAACGAACACGAACAAGAACATTTTTGTTCGACTAATGTTCGTGTTCACTTAAAGTTAAATTGTTCGTGTTCGTTCGGTCTGGAGAGCATTATTAACTATTCAAACGTATTGAGCACTCAAATTATTAATTAATAAGAACAAATTGGAAACTCTTTAATTGTACAGAGCACTAATTAGTCAAATTCTTATAAACAGACCACTATTTAGAACATATTCAACCAAATCTCATTGACACATACAAAAAGCGGAACAAATTGAAAACAAAATATACACAAAGTGGAAGAAATTGGAACCATAAATCGGTAAATATTCTAATTGCGAGAAAAGATGAAGAAACTTAACTCACCGTTGTAAAGGATTCAGTGGATTCAAATTAATAAATAGAAAAAAGGAATACAGAGAGAGCACCTCAAAGTGGATTCATTTTAATAAAATGAAAAAAGGAATACAAAGAGAGCACCTCGAACACACGACCTTCCAAACTCAACGGCCTATCTTACCACCCGGCTAATGGGAACCTTTGTTTTCACTTTACCAAACTATTTATTTAATAACTCCCTATTACAATTTTTTTTTCATCAAAACCGTTCATATAATTTTCACTTTGCGTACGAAGTTGAGGGGGTCCACGGGGACCCTCTGGGCCTTATATAGGTCCGCCCCTGTAAATAGGGAAACCGTGTTTTTTTAAATCAAATTTCGATAGAAATAACTATAAGTAACTCATGTTAATATAGTTGTTATTTTCAGTGTTTGTGTTATACATTGTGAAGGCTTTCTAATGCATCAAACCAAATTTAAAACCAAACTATCATGAATAAGATATCGATACTGAAAGTTGAAGGTTCAAAGTTGTTAAAAGTTACGAATCTGAGACAACGTCTAAATAAAAGCGGGGAAAATTATCCCACATTGGTTGGGGATGAAACTCAATGTGGTATATAAGGAGGAGCTTTCCTTCAAATGTTTTTTAGTAGGATACATTCAAGGGAACCCAAGGGTGTGAAACAACCGAATATATGTATAAACGCGACGACGATGCGCAGATCTAGGTGACCTGCACATATGGTGTGGAAGTGCTCATGTGCGGGTTTGGCTGACTTGCATGAGTGGCGCGGCTACAGAAGCACCTAGTGTGTGCACCCAAGTGTCCATTGAATATGTTGATAAAATCTCAACCCAAAACAACCCGTTTTTGTCAAAAGAAACAAAAAAGATTTCTTTGAATACGTGTAATTAATTTTAATAATTTTTTAATTGTTAGTTGTTTCAAGGTTGATATTTCCATTATAAATGCTGACCTCAAGGGTTTAATTTTTAGGTGTTTCAAGATTGATATTTCCACTATAAATGTTGACCTCAAGGGTTGAGGCAAGACACACTAAAAGGCTTACACAACTTCTCTTTTCTCTGTAACATCTACCCACTTGCTCTCAAGAAATCATTGTTCTTAACTAATCTGAACGAAACGAACATAATAGTTCGATAGGGGTTTTCTAGTCCTTACTAAGCGACGTAGAGGTGTAGGTCTCGGTGAGACGAAGTACGCAGATGTCATGTGTCATTAATATTTAATTTATTAATCAAAGCGTGATACATTTAGCACAGTAGTTAGTGGTATGATAGGTGCAATCGTGTAAAATAACCATTAAGTCCCAGATTCTATACTTTGAGCATTTAGCTTTTGATTTTACCGTCATTATGTTGTCTTTTTGAATTTCTGTTTCATTTATGTTGCGTTATAATAATGCAATATTATTTTGTGTATCAACGTTATCACTGTGACAATGCGTAACAACATGACATTGGTCTAGGTGGCGGAATGGGTGATTGCCACGTAGCAACGTAAATTTTTAATTTTTAATTATTTTTTGTTTTTTTTTCAAACGCCGCAAATTTAGCAGAAGAGTTGTATAATAAGTATAGCCGTTTAACATAACTTTTAGGTATTTGCTTATAATGTTAATGTCATTATGCTCCGTTTTTTTCATGTTGCGTTATAACAATGTAATTGCTTTATATACAACTAGGTTAGTAACCCGTATACTACACGGGCTGAATATAGATATATAATATTAGATAAGTACAAAGAAAAAGATAATGATCAAGAAATTTATAAAATTATGATTGATATAAAATTATCATATTATATTAAATAATAATTTAATACATTTAAAAATTTATTATGTTTGACAAGTTATTGATTATTTCATAAAAAAACTAAAATTATTAAGTAATTAATCAAATCTACATTAGTTTTATCAAAATTTTAAAATAAAATTTTACTTTTGATAAAATTGGTAATTAACTTAATTGATGATTTCTTAAATTTGTAATTCAATGTGAGCTTGACATGTGGCGTGGTGATATGGACACTTTATAAATGAGACATGTGGCACAATTTTTATTGCTTTATTAGGATTAAGATACCCACAGGGGTGTCTTTGAGGGTGTGCAGGGTGGGCGATCGCACATGGCATATGTTTTGAAGAGAGCATAAGAAAAAGTATTTCTTCATTATATATCATATATCATTCGATATTTATTTTTAAATTTTTAAATTTGAACTTATATTTAAAGTAATTAAATGAGTAATTAAGTAAAAAAAATTCACTAATTCCATAAATTGATAAGGAATGTGACATATTTTTTTAACAATTATCGTTGATTTATATTAAAAAAAATATATAGAAAGGCATATTTTTAAAACTCGTCACGAGACGCCCCTGAATACCCACATATCCCCTCGACAACGAGCAAAAACACTCACACATTGTACTATTTAATATATAATGATTAAATAATTTATATATGGATAGAAAATGAGATTACGCGTTAATTAATTGAATTTGGATTGGAAGGTAGTTTTGTCGGTTTGCATTGGTCGATCTTATATAGAAACCGTGTTTTATTGAATTATTGGCTTGCCGTTTGTCTCCTCCTTTCACTTCACACATTCTCCTCCGTGAATAATATCATGTCTAGCTCCTTTTCAAAATAACATATGATATGATGTCACAATTTTAGATTTATTAACCTTGAAAACAATGCGCTGCTTATTGGATGATATATATTATTATTGCTACTAGACTTAGAAAACAAATTCAAGTCATTAAATTCCAATTCGTGAGTCCTAAACCTATATATAAGATACTATCCAATTTCTAATATAAATAAAAGACACTTCTATAAATCCGATCAAAATAGTAGGAAAGGAGTAAAGTTAAAGTTACATTTCCATCTTGAATGAAAGAAATACAACAAGTTGATGAAGAACAAAATGTTTATGGTTGATGTTTCGTAGTCAATGTGGGTCTTTAACAGTGACGAATTCAAAATCTTTTGTCAACGGGAACAAAAACCGGTCATTTTAGATTATTAGGTCAGGTCACAATGGGGTGACATGTCAATTAAGAACGAGTCGTGTCAAAAAGTTACACTAAATCATAGCAACTAAATGAAACCAAATAAAGTTGATGACTTGTAATTCAAACAATTATAAACACTTGATACATTGTGTTGGAACTTTTGGGTAGAATGTGTGAATGGAAGAACTAGAGAGTATCCCACAAACTTTGAATTGGTTTATAAGAGAAGTTGGTCCCTTTTAATTAAATGTCTTGTGTGAGTCCACTCCTAAGTTGAAAGGTTTGAAGCACTTAGGTTTGGGTACTGTTTTGAACGAAAGTAATTAATTCCATAGTTTAATACTGGTAGATCTTACGTAAGGCCAAGTATAAATAGAGTTCATCACCAACATTTCTAAACCCCCTGAAAACTAGGAACTCTCCTACTCTCAAGAATTTTTGCTCTTCTGCTCACTACTCTGGAATAGCAGTTCGGTTTCGGTGATCGAAGTCTTTACAGCCTACGAGTCTTCAAAGGTATAGTCCAGGTTCTGGTTTACTCTGGCAGTACTTCTGTTTTGCTTGTTGTACCCTGGGAAACAAACGAGTCTTCATAGAAGATTCAAAATTTGTTTTAAGGAATCGTGTTGAATAATAAGCCTCAACTAATTTTTTACATGACTGACCCGTTTATTGACTCGTAAATTTTCTCTAAAAAACTATAAAGTGTCCTATTTTACTTTATTTTCTCTTTAAAAAGGAATGAAAAAAACTAAAAAAAATAAATGCCGGTGATTGGTTGCTGTTTTAGAAGAACTAGCTCACACATCTTAAAACTAAGAGTAAATTACAGATTACGTCCTTTATAGTTATCAAATTATGGATTTTAACCTTTCTTAAAACTAATTACATGAGACAACCTTTAAAGTTATTTTCTTTTCAGAATTGGACCTTTTCATTAACTGGCATCCAAATTAACCGTTAAGTGGGCACATGATTTGGCACATGCTAGGATAAAAGGGTAATTTTACCCTTAAAAAAACCCCGTCGTGATAAACCTTTAAAATTTGATAGACCGTTATTTCTTTTGAACTACGATCCCATAAAACCACCCCTGATTAAACGCTTGCTCCTCCAAGAAATTGGGAACCATGGAAAAATCGATCATTCGCTCATCACTCCTTCCAGATGAAATTGAAGTTGTGTACCGTAAGCTTATGAATGTTGCTTCTTTGAATTTAGTTTTAAGGAACATAGATTCAATTTCATGTTACCTTTAAATCATGGGGGCAATTCCACTCATCCTGATCAAGTATTAAAATTGATGTAAAGAAAAATGATGCTCATGTTAGTTTTAAGGGAAACGATCATTTTCATACTTTTAACTCGAGGCGGATCGAGATGATTGGAATGTACAAAGATGAAGGGATCGAGATTTTGAAAGAAAAAAAATAGAGAGAATGCTTCACAGTTCACGGGGTCGAGATAGATGAATGTGTTGGGGATTTTGAATATTGAAAAAGAGATAATGGTTCAAGATTTTAAAGATGTAAAGGACCTAAAAATCGGGTCTTTATAAAGGAAAGAAGATGATTGTGAGATTGTTGTTTTGTTAAAAATAATAAAATAAAATAAAACGATCGGGATTATAGGTGTTGGGTTTTTTCTAGGGTAAAATTACCTTTATACCCTAGCATGTGCCAATCATGTGCCCACTTAACGGTTAATTTGGATGCCAGTTAGTGAAAAGGTTCATTTCTGAAAAGAAAATAACTTTAAAGGTTGTCTTGTGTAATTAGTTTTTAGAAAGGTTAAAATCCATAATTTCAATAACTATAAAGGACGTAATCCGTAGTTTACTCTAAAAACTAATTTTACATTAGCAGTAACCTTCATAATGAGAACGGAACTTTTCATTATTTGAAAATGATGATCGAATATATTTATAGTGCAACTTGATTTCCGAATTCATGATTGATTAATTTCCTCCCTATTTCGTGTCTTTCTTCAGTTCTTTTCCAATGAGAAATAAAAAACGAGTTAATCACATCGTTTAGCTCATGATCTAATTTATTTACTTCTCTGATAAATTACATTACATTAAAACAATTAAATTTACATCAATTCTACTTAACTTTTAATCTTTTCTTGAAAAAAAAACCCGTTAATTTAACTATTAGGTTTATGTAGCAAGCAAGCACAATTCTAAAATTCTTCTGGCATTTGATGTTTGAAAAATCTAGGCACATGCATATACCTAACAACATGTGACGTGAAACAAGGCTCGTGGACAATGTGTGTAAACATCACGTTTCTAAATCTTTGTTCATCACCGGTTTTCATTCAATAATGGATCACATTTACCAAATATTTTATTGAATAACCTTTTCATCTTTATTTTATTTTCGGGTTACTTTATCTTATGTCAAGACACTTGTTCTCACATAAGAGTAAAAAAAAAATGATTATATTGTTTACTTAGTAGATGTGGGTTACTAGATGTGCATTGCGTGTGTTGTCATAGAGAAAATACAAAGACACAAAACTATTTTTCTCTTATTAGCATCAATGAGGGATCCACTAATGATCAACATCCTGTAATAAGGGAGGATCCACTCCACTCAGGTTATTAGGTGAAGCGTTCACTAATCAGAAAGGGTCGCCTTACAACTATTTTGCTTTGATCAACATTGATGGATAAACAACATGCACTAGTTAGGATCCTTGATCAACAACACATCATATGACCTAGATCCATTGTTCATACACATCTAGTCACCTCGAGCACTAGGTTAAAAACATAAAGGTGTTTCTCGGCGTTGCTAGTCTGTTAAGTGCAGGACGCACATTTGCACGCGAGATTTAGGGTGCTCCATGAACCATTATTTCATAATGTAAAGTAAAAAGAAAAAAACATAAACTATACATACTATTTTAAAAATTTTCCTTAACAATTTGCTTAAATTTATATAATAAATAAGTAAAAGATGCTAGTCTATCATCTTTCTTTAACAAAAGCTATAGCATCATCAACTCATTTAGCATATTTATTTCCATCCTTTAATTTAAGAATATTTATCAGAGATGAGGGTTTTATTAGCAGGCTAGCAAAGAAGAGAGCTATTAATGCTGTTAATCTAATGTGCCTTCATCCCAAGCTAGGTGATCCGCAAAGCGAGTTACTCCTACTTCGATCATGTATGAGTATTAACAAACTTTTCTTTGACTTGAGGACTTATCAACCTATTCACGTGGAGAAGATTGTGATGCTCTTTGACAAAGGATTACACGGGGAGATTGAGGACATTGTGGGTTCTGAAGGTCATTCCTTTGGAGAGCTCTAATGGCGACTTGCTTCTTTACCTGTTGTATGTGAGCTTAGGGTTGTATTTAGCTGTTGAGGCTTCATCTTAAGCATTTTTGGCACCGAGGGCCCAATCTTGGATGTTCCAAGAGCATATCTTACGAGACAATGGTATATGAGGTATGGATTTCGATTATGCCTTTCACTTAAGCTTGTCTTCATGGTACGATTTCAAGATTTGACTTCAGCGGTTTCACTGATAAGGACCTCACCCCTTAAAGTCCAACATGCATTAGCAAGTGCCATTTTTAGTAAAATTTTGCAGCATATGAAAGAACACTTTGACATGACAACTAGACAAAAAGTGTCTCTATTGATGAGATATGCCATGTTTGTCGCACGACATGTTTGGACTCTTTTGGGGAGCAAGTGATACATTGTCAAAAAACTAAGTCCCAACCCACCCAGATCCTTTGAAACCGTGACCCGCTCCTAAGCCACCCAATTCATTTTATGATTCTCCATGGATCCACCCCACATAATACGCCTACTGATTTTGTCCAAACACTCCAAGACATTATTTGGAGCATGAAAAGCGAAATAATATAAGGGTGGGGCATTAAGAACCGATTTAATCAATACAACCCTGCCCCCGGCCATCGATAGAGTTTTTGCCTTCCACCTAGATAGCCTTCTTCAAATGTATCAATGACCGGCTTCTAGTTCTTCAGTTGATTCATATTGGCACCAATCATCAATCTTAGGTGTTTGAAAGGAAACTCGCTCCTTCTACGCTTTAGAATGTGATCAACTAGCATATTGAGGCCCCATTCGTCAATCCCAATCCCAAAGACCGAGCTCTTCTTAAGATTTACCTTTAAACTCGAGACTGGGTAGAATCCCCTCAGAATTCGAACCATATTTTATGCGTTTGTTTCAGACCAACTACCAAGGAATACAAAATCATCCGCATACATTATGTGTGACACACTCAATCCCCCGTTAGGTAGCTGAATCCCAATAAACACCCAAAATCACACCAGTCTTTTTTATTACCACCGACAGAGCATTCATCACAATTACAAACAGGAACGGGGATAGCGGATCCCCTTGACGTAGGCACCTAGAGCACCGAAACTCTTTTGTTGGTGATCCGTTCACTAAAACCAACGCATTTCCGGGCAGTACGTAAAAGGCCACTCACCCACTTCCTCCACCTTGGTGGAAAACCATGCAAACTCAAAACATCGTCTGGAAAGTTCCAATTTAAAGAATCATGGGCCTTCTAAATGTCTATAATTTTAAAATTAAATGATTCATTCCTCCTTTCATCTAAGCAATTATCTCATTTAAGACTAAAGGACCATCCAATATGCTTCTTCATGCCCTTAAGGAAGGCTGTTAATACCGGTTTTAGACGAAGCATAAGAGTCTTAGTAACTACCTTATTCAATAAATTCACCAAACTGGTGTGGTAGGGTCCCTACACTTTGGAATAAGAACTATAAAAAATGACAAGCAGTACCCATTGTTTATTCTTCCTGCATCTTCATGAAATTGAAGACCATATATACCGCAGCCTTTACCTCCTCCAAAGTAAAAATGAAGACATATAAAGAGCACTTACGATAGGGGACCAATTCATGTGTATAAAAGTTTGTCTGACGGGCACGTACATCCGATCGATATAATGTATAGATCTAACCAAGATATATATTTTCTGACATACACCAACTTAATTAACTACCTAGCTTGTAAACATAATAAATATAGTCTGTATATATATATATATATATAGACATATAGTATAATCATGAAACATCAAGTCTTTTAGTAGTTATAGGCGTACGTAACGTAACTCCACTTATACCTTGATATAATTAAGCATGCAGGTCGATCTTTATATCCATTCAATATTTTCAGAAGTAGATCGTTCAGATGAACCCACCTTCTACACATGAACTGGTCCCCTATCTTAAGTGCTCTTTATCTTTCTTCATTTAATTTAGGCCGCTTGATTATATATATATATATATATATATATATATATATATATATATATATAACCAAAAAGTAGTGATTTAAGACACATAACAATTAAGATAGAAAATATATAGATTTTAGGTGTGTATGTTTGTAGTTCTAATAAACTAAAAAAATATACTAAAAAATACAAAGTCCACATGCACTCTTCTTTAAGCTTATCATTAATCTGAAATAATTAAACAAATATTTTATTAATTTCTAGTAAGATATATTTTTCCTGTATATATATATATATTATATAGATTTTTTTTTTTAATTTAGTGATTAAATTTAAAAAGTTGTTCAACTGTTAAATAATTTGGTCGGAGTTTGTTCTCTCTTTTTTCTAAATTATGAGATCAAACATGTGAAAGCAGCACATGCCAGGCTTCTTTAAGCACGAGAACAAAGCATGATTTTGATGGACCCAAATATGGGTTTTCGGGTTATAAAGAACGTACCCTACAAATATAGTCACACCATATATATGTCATGTATCCATCATCATGATGTATGCATGCGCTTGTACATACATATCATGATTGTGATCATTATTAAATATGAGTTTAAGGGTTATAAAAAATCGATTTATTTTCTATGTTTGTAAATTAATACGATAGTTTATATGTAATAATATTAATTGATCATTTTAAAAAATAAACAACTTAAAATTTTGGTTTGGTTCCCTATTTTTTCTTTCATTTAACACAAAAAAGTGATAAATCTATTTTCTGTGTTGCATATATAAAATGTGTTAGTTTACATGTAAAATAAAATTTGTTGATCATATCTAAAATTAAACAATATAAAATTTTGATTTTTTTAAAAAAATAATGATTTTTTTAGAAAGATTCCTAAGTTCTCTCTTTTTTTTTCTTTCCCCAATTAACCTCCCCTTACATGTATAAACAATGGCTCCAGTCGTAGGTGCACCACTTCTTTAATGGATTGCTGACCTTCGAACCAGTAGGTTCGGAGTTTTTAAATAGACGTGATTGGGTGGGTGCCAGATTATCAAGAACCTAAGCTCAAAGGCGAGGTCCATTATGGAATTGAATTTGCATATTATATTTTGTAAAGTAAACAAACTTTTCAAGTTTTCATCATATTTTATAACTTTTGAGCACGAGTCAAAACCACGTCTAGCTATATATATGGCCGATGTTTTGGTTTCTTAAAAGCGGTTCTGTTAATTATAAAGATGGGGACAAATGCAATAACGATATGGAAAGAAAACAAAATAAAAAACTGTGTAATAATCTAGACGCTTAAGCTATTGAGTATTTGACCTAAAAGCTATGTTATGTGGTTGTACCTCTTACACCACCACCGTGTGTTAAATTCGATGAAACTGAAAATGAAAACAGAAATAAATTCTACGTTACACTACTATACGTATTACATTACCAACCACTTTGCTAATTAAACTCGTTGTGTTCTGATAAAAATCAAAACAAAACAAAAATAAAAAATAATAATAAAGACAAAAAAAATAACAAAGCAAAAAAAATCACAAAAAGACAATAACAATTTGTATTTTATATATGTACAAGAAAAAAGAAAAAAGACCTGGCGTGTTGCAGCTGGAAAACATAAATTCTGATTAAAAGTTTAACACACGGTGTTTTTTTTTCATAAGTACTCACGCAGTCAAGCTATGCCGGTTCATTATGTAGCATTCATTCATAGTGTTATATATAAAGGACACGTCAGCGTAGTTATACGTAGGGGCTGTTTGATAACCTCTTACTGGGTTCAATAAGAGCTGACCACTGACCCAGTAAGTGGTCCGCTTGTTTAACTCGCCACATAAGAGCTATGTCCGAGTCAGCCCCAGCTGACCCATGGCCAACAAAAGGCCTGACCGAGTCAGCCAGGAAAACATAAGGGACCGAGTCCTTGGGTCTCAGACAGAGCCGTAGTCTTGATATATATTTAAACAATTTAATTGTTGGAGTTGTACATGTAATTAGGTTAAAATAATAATATACTAAGTGATCAATAGCGACTAAATATAGGTAACTAGGTAAGCAATGTCACTCAATTGTGTAATAATTTTAAAATAAAAATTTTCGTTAACCAACAAATTCATATTTCGAATGTTGAGTTGGGTATTCTGAAATAGCTTCGAGTATATATATCAATTTTGAGTTTGCTTTTTCAAGTTCTGTTGGTCGGTCAGGTGGCTTATTGGTAATTTGAGATCCTTCTTTTGACCGTCTGAACTCTTTTGTCTTTGAAATTTGTTAATAATTGAAGGTTGTACGTTGGAAAATGCTTGATCTTAAGTGTTACATGGTTGTTGTTTATGCTCCTCAAAGTATTATTGCTAAAAGACGCATTTGACATTTTATTTCTAGCTTCATGAATGCTCATCTGGGTGAGTATGTTATCTTTGGTGATTTCAATGCCATGCCACTAGGAAGGAATCGGAGAGAGTGAGCATGGATTTTAATCGTTTGAGTAAAGATGGCACAAAACAAAGCAACTTGATCGTTTTTAGGTCTCCGGGGGTGTTCTCGATAATTTCCCTATGTTGGAAGTGTTGGCTTTTAGTAAGAAGATTGTGATCATCGGCCTATTGTTTTATGTCTCAATCACAATGATTTTGGCCCTATTCCTTTCAAAATTTTCAATTTTTGGATGGACTTATATGGTTATACCTCTATTGTGGAAAATACTTTTGGGGATATCGCCGCGAATTGTCATAGCAACCCTTTCGTTCGTTTTAAAGAAAAACTAAAAAATATGAAAAGGACTCTTAAATCTTGGAATCAAAGTCGCAAACTCTTGAAAAACGGCAAAGAAAAAGAGATCGCCGCTAAGATTGATGCGAATGATGGTTTACTAGTAAATTGATGTCGAAACATAAGCTCCTTCATGGTGAGCTTTTCTCCGAATTTGGTGACTTGGAAGAGCGTAGAGATTTGGAACTTAAACAAAAGGTGAAAACAAAATGGCTAAGGTGGATAATCCATCGTTGATAGATGACTATAGACCGATTAGCTTGATTAATTTCCAATACAAAATCATCGCTAAGCTTCTTGCTAATCGTCTTGCTAATGTGATTGATAACTTAGTCGGCACGGAACAATCTGCTTTTATCTCTAATCGTCAAATTTAGTCAAATTTTAGACGGTCCACTCATTCTTAATGAAGTGATTGATTGGGTGAAGAAAAAAAAACAGAAAATTATGCTTTTTAAAGTAGATTTTGCTAAAGCTTTTGATATGGTTGCTTGGAACTATCTTCTAAAATGTCATGAATTCATGGGTTTTAGGAAAAAGTGGATCTCGATGATTCAAGCTTGCTTGGAGTCGGCTACTAATTCTATCTTGATTAATAGGAGCCCAACAAAAGAATTTGTGATTGAAAGAGGGCTTCCCCAAGGTGATCCTTTATCGCCTTCTCTTTTTATTCTTGTTGTGGAAGGTCTTAATGACATGATTAATGAGGTGGTGCATGCTAGTAGTTTCAAGCTGGTCAAAGTGGGGGTAGACAATTATCCACTTTCGCATTTGTTCTACGCAAACGTTGTGATTGTCGCAGGAGAGTGGACAAAGGATAATATTGTTAATGTCTTTCGGGTGATTAATTGCTCTATTTTTTAGGGGTTGGAATTAAATGTCGATAAATCTCAACCTTTTGTAGTTGGCATTTCTACCCGAGGAGGTGGTGCATATGACGAGACTCAAAGGATGTCGTTCGGGATGTTTTCCCATAATTTCATCAAACATATTAGAGGAAATAAGATAAAAATCAACCATCTCAATCGAAGTAACAGTACCTTTAACGCATTTAATTCCTGGAAATCAGTAAAACAACCTCCATGGTGGACTTCAGTTGTGTTTGAGTAGGACACTCACCATAAGCATTATGAATGTCGAGTTCTTCATTAGTTTTTCGAACTCGCCAACGATCTTCCCCTATTGCTATTTGCGAAGATGATGATGGGAAGTGAAGGCAGAAGTTCGGCTGATTTGGAGTTCGAACATCAGAATGTGCGATGTAGGGTTTTTCTTATGCGATGTTCTATAATAGATTGATGCCCCCCCCCCCCCCCCGTTAGGGATATAAGTAGTTCAAAAAAAATAACAAATAGATAATATAGTTTTACAATAATACCCTTTGTTTTCAGTTAAATATTTAAAGAAAGTTAGTGACGGGGACAAAAATGACAGAAATTAGAAACATGAATGAAGCTGAGAAGAAACAAAAACTTTTTTATACTAAAACAGTTAAACCTTACAAACCTCAATAACGAAAATAGAAATTAATTCTAAAATTAATGATGGTCATATTCAAAAGAAATAAAACATTATATGGTCAATGAAATTAAACTTAGCCGTTAATATCAAAAGCCATCCAGAATAACTAGCCCTACGAAACCAAAAATTTCAAATGGTTAAAGTTTAGTAAAACATAGGCAAAAAGGAAAGCAAACAAAAAACAAGAATTATATTAGCAATCTTCTTTAAATTGACCATTCAACCACACAAATATTGTGGATTTGGTGGTCATATGATTACCTAGTACCATAATCACACAAGCTAACAAAACATGTGATAATATATTGCAAATCAACTTAATTAGTTGACTATATAAAAGTCAAAGTAGTTGACTAGTCAATTTCATTACCACTTCAAGCCTTCAATCAAGAGCAAACAATCTCAACCTCTCTACCAACATTTGAAGTGAAAGCAAAGAAAACCCATCAATAAGACAATAACCGTTATCATAA
Organism: Deinandra increscens subsp. villosa; assembly: GCA_039602395.1. Classification (NCBI taxonomy): domain Eukaryota; kingdom Viridiplantae; phylum Streptophyta; class Magnoliopsida; order Asterales; family Asteraceae; genus Deinandra; species Deinandra increscens. The sequence continues at coordinate 16,125,514 of JBCNJP010000020.1, read as the reverse complement.
CCCAACACTTACTTTCTCACTTCCTCCTCATTACCACCATCATGGAACCCGAAAACCTACCGAAAAACCGACCACCGGTCGTGGACTATAGCGCCAATGTAGACACCTCACGCGCTTTCCGGTCTGTGAAAGAAGCCGTGGAGGTTTTCGGGGAGCGGTTTCTCACCGGTGAAATCTTCTTACCGTCGCCTAAACCCCCTTTTACATTACCGAAACAAGAAACCTCGTCGTGGAAATCCACACAAAGCTCCCAAATATCGTGGAAATCATGCTCGTCACCCCGAGAAACCGAAGAATCGCCGGTGTTGCTTGTCAACTCACTGAAAAAGCTAGAATCAGAGCTCGAGGAAACCAAGAGAGAACTGAAGTTGTTGAAAGAGAGAGAATCGGAAACCGAGGTGGCTCTGGCATCTCTAAACGCCGAACTCCACAAGAACATGTCGAAGATCGCAAAAGCTGAGGCTGCGGAGAAGGTGGTGGCACTGAGATCGTCGCTGAAAGATGGGAAATCGTTGAAGAAGAAGCCGATAATTCCGCTTTTGGGAGACCTGTTTTCAAAGAAAAAGGGGAAATCGAATGCTTCTTCTAAAAATCAAATCTATACATCTTCTCAGATGGATTGGATTTGAAAACTTGATGAATTAAGCAGTTTGGTGGGTACAAATCATACTCTAATCATTCATGCACAAACGGACACACGTGCATGAGTGATTAATATGTTTGGAATAGTGTTTTATGTTGGATTTATGTGTGAGTTAACTCGGTTTTTTACTTTTAATTGAATTATTTTGCTGTTGAAAAATATATAAAGAAAAAAAAAAACAAATTAGATTTGAGAATGCGAGCATAAAATTCTTTGTTACTCTATATATATCTCATCTCATTTAATTTATAAAATATCTCAACTTACACAATAATCATCACCCTTTACCTAGTGTTTAGCAAACCCTTTGGATATTGTGTCCCCCACACACCAACCAACTTCAAAAATCCCTCCTAAACCACTCTCCTGAATCGGTTCATGGATCCAAGTCATTCCAAGACCAAGCGACCACAAGTTGGACCATCTTAGCAACTCTCCTCTTTCTCTTTTCCGGCCGAAATCAAAATCGAACCCAACTCTCCTCCCTTGTTCTTGGTTTGAACCGAACCCGCAACACTCTCTCTCGAGTTTTTCTCTCGGAATCGGATTCCTCTCCACCGAACCACACCCACACCGGTTCCAACCACCCAAACATACCCTAGCTCATTAAACCCACATATAAAGCATCTAATTCTCGATCAAGGATACCTTCATTCTTCAAACCCTACTCACTCACTACCTCCCACCACCCAACCGGCCCTCTCTTTATATCTATAGAAATCCACCAAAACTCTCCATTTTCTTAAAGATCAAGCATCAAGGAAGATCACACCTCCTCTTCACCCATATCGGCTTTGGAAGCTTGTTTGTGAGGATTCGATCTCATTTTTCTTGTTCACTCATTTTCTAACACTTGTATCATGTTAGAAATTGATTATATGTCCTCATTGTTGTAAATCTTGATGATCCCTGGTGATTTACTCTTAAAACCCACTAAAAACACCCACTTTGTTTGGAAAAAACTAGCTTGGATAATCATGTGTATTTACTAGATCCATAATTTTACTAATGATATACTTCATAAAACATGTTTATTATTTAGATCCATGGAAGTATTTGGTGTATTATGTGTTATATTGCAAAAACTACGGTTATTTATGGTTTAAAGGCTAGGTTTTGTGGCCAAAATCCCAAACCCGACCCATGACTCAGTTTGAACACTTAAAACTAATTTTGAAAGATGTCTTACAACATTTGTGAAAGCACTTTGGTTAGAAATGAGTTTAAAGGCTTTAAAACAATAAAACAACACTTGAAAACCAATTTTTTTTACAAACAACACTTCGGTTTTAGATCAGGTTCTAAATGGGTTTAGAACAGAAAGTTTGAACACATTTTTGTAACTAAACTTGTACAAAGAGATCATGAAAGGGAAGGACTTGATTTGGGGAAACCGGTACAAAAAACCGACACTTTTAGAGCCCGAAAACCATATTTTTTTGTTGGATATGTTTAAGGGAACGAAACATGTTATTAAAAGTGTTTTGGGATTTATAATGACTTAACATAAGTTTACATAGTGTTTTGGAAACTAAAAACGTCATAAAACGAGCCGAAGGGACAAAACCGATAAAACCGGCAATGTAAAATATAGTGACTTATATTTTGATCATATTGATATAAAATAGGGTTATTTTTATGAAAATATATTATTTTCTGAATATATTAGAAAATACTGCGTATTTGACAAATATAGAGAAAACGTATATTTTAGAACTTTCGGCCTTAAAAATTTCTTAATTCCTTAAAACCCTAGAAAATTTTTAATTCCTTCCCTTTCATGATCTCTTTGTACAAGTTTAATTAATTAAATATTATCCTTGACAATATATTTAGATAAAAATACTTATATATTTTGGTGAATAAATACATATACACATTTCACTATTTTCCTGAACGGGTACGAGACGACATATTTATTTGACAATAAATATACTTTCTTTATTAACTAATACCAAATCACTAAAGGTCACCGGGACGTCAAGAGTTGACCAACTCATCAGGGTGACATAGATAGCAACCCAACTTGTTAGACCTTATGTCTTATAATTGTTTTAGGACGGCTAGGTTATTACTTGTTGGCGTCATATAGGATTTGCTTGCTACATGTGAGTCTCATGCCCACTTATTTTAAACTGTTTTAAATACTTTGTGGAAGAATTTATACATTCTTTACACGTGTTTTTCGTCCATCTCTACTGTATCATGTTGATGCATGTTATGATGAAATCCTGCTATTAATTGAATCTGATTAGTTCCACAAGAAACGATGACTTGTGAATAGATATATTGGGTTAATTAATGTTATTGCCCATGATTGGTCACTCCAATCTTGACTCCCGTTCTTTAGTCAACGGTATACAGTTATACTGGCATTCGGTATTGTTGGACATAATATCATGAGTGAGTACACAGTTAGTTTCGTAGTTCGAGGTTCATGGTAATGATATTACAATATCTTAACAAATGTCAAACAATGATATCACTTATCAAATCAGTTTACAAACTTTGTTGTAGATCACTTCTCATGCATGTTATTTAAACTTGTGAACTCCCCAACTTTATGTTGACCTATTTTAGTATGAATTATCTGGTACATGATTGTTGCATTCTGTGTGTGGGTGAATTATCATTTAGGACCCGCATCTTTTGTTAACTGGAGTCATAGTCAGCCAGAACCGCTTTTGGAGATTTCTTTGCATAACATATTGTTGTGTCATGCTTATAAATCTTTTTTAACATTTTTTGTAAAACTACTTACACAATTTACCTACTTATGGTTTTCCGCTGCTAATTAATATGAACTCTTACAAATCTAAAATGGCTTTTGTTGTTTAAGAATACAGTGGTCGTTCTATGTAAACTTGACTATGATCCATCCATCTACGCTCGAAACAGATTTTATAGGGTGTGAATTGCAAGTGTTCGAATGTCATGTTTCTGTAATGGGAATCGCCATCGAGGACTGGGGATCAAAGCCAATTACTAAATGAAAGAGGCATCCGGTAATATTTTTTGCGAGTAAGTTACATGCTGCAAGATAATTGAAAGTCATAAAATCCTATTACAACTTTGACCACTTTATACTTTGTTAAGTCATGTGTTTTCATTAAACAAATTGGTATTTCTCATGGAGCATATATCATTTGAACATGACTTCGGTTCTGGAGACTATAGTTTCTTATTTTATGGTAGCTATAATGATCAAATTGTTCAAAGTGAGGGAGAAACAAAGGGAACTTGCGGAAAATTCTAACGAGAAGTCTGCAGTCAAGAAGCAAAGTGTAGGCAAATTGTTTTGCTATATATGAAATGTATTATTTTGCTATATATGTATTATGAGATTAATTGTCAATTAATATGGAAATTCGTGATTCTAAATTTTTTTTAAAGTTAAAACCATGACACGCAAAAATGTGTGTCATAAGAAGATGACACGCAAAATGTGCGTCATTTGTGTTTCTGACGATGGCTTTCTTGACGCGCAAATGTGCGTCATGTGATACCCTTTATGACGCGTATTGCACGTCATAAATGGCCTTTTGTAATAGTGGAACTGATAGTGTTGGTACTAGAATTCAGGAGACGATGAGCAGCTCGCATCAGCTCGTAGGCACTTCATGGTAAGGATCCTGAATAATATTTACTTACTAACGGTTGCTTCTCTATTGTTTGTTACTCGCAGGTTGACTTGGTTATTCATCACGTGTCCTAAAGACTCGGTCTATCAATAGAATCGTGGGTCAGTTGGGATTCAAACGGCTAGTTGGCGAACGTGGACTTACTTGCTACTTTTTAGGAAAATTAGTTGCTATGTATTTCGTATTTAAACAAGAGCTCTAGGCTTACACACACACACAATCTTTTCGATTACAATTCTCTGCAACACTTAGAATTCGAGCTCATTTACTTTGTAATCAGAACTTTCATTATATAAAAGTTTTAGGCGGCAGGTACTTTGAACCGGCCCCCGAGGTTTTTTGCCAGGCTCCTTGAGGATACTCAAGGATACTTGGATTTTCCCTCGTTACATCCTCGCGTCAACCTTTACATTTGCATTTTCATCTTTATTTACATCAAACACGCTACCTCACATACAAAGTTTGATCAACTAATTGCTTAGGCAGTTTTTGACCAAAACAATTTGGCGCCCACCGTGGGGCAAACGGTGTTTGAATTCAGCTAAAAGCCTTGATCTTCTTCCCATAACCAATTCTTGAAAATGTCGAGCCAACAAAAGATTACTTCGAAATCCGTTTCATCCACTAAACCGATCGTCAATGCTGGTCTTCCCCCAATGATGAAGAAAGTGGCTGATACTAATACTAGAGGAGTGGAATACCCCACTTTTACTGGATCTCAAGGTACGTCCACTGACTCTACTATTTCTAATAATGATCTCTATGTTTTGATCAGGCAAATGAAGGCCCATGCGGATGAACAAACCAAAACCAACGAGAGAATGATGAAGGAGATCATGGAATTGAAGAAATCTAAGAAACCAGTAGAGGAAATCAGCCCTTTGATCCCAAAATCATTCGGGTTCAACTCTCCGGAAATATCGGAGCAGCCGAAACTGAAAGTAAATCCCTCTACTGTTCAAAAGTCAGGTATTGCAACAGTTACCACTGCAGGATCCTCAGGCACTCAGCATCAGAAGACTTCCAGGATGATGGATCTGGAATACTCTGGGTTCTACTCTGAGCAACCCCCAGAATCTTACTACAGCGAGTATGGAAGTCAGCAGCCGCCGAGATGCTCAAGTCAGCAACCAGCCGGGTTTTTAAACCATCGGGTGCCAGCAGTCTCGATGCATCAATCCGCATCTCGACCACAACAATTCGCGGCAGCAAACCTACATGAGCCTTGGAGTCAGCAATCAGCAATGCCTACTCCACAGATGCCACAGGGATCCTCATCACAGCCATTCCAACCATACCGGAGCCGCTTCCGAGCTGCTCAGGATCCTCAAGGATCCTTATTTTCTAACCCTACTGTCTCTGCAGGCACGTTCCCAGGTTCATCTCAGGAGATGCATGAGGGAGACTTCATCCCCATGCAAGTGGAGACTACGACTGAGCCAACCATCGTTAGAGATACTGGATATGGACCTCAAATCCCTCTACAAACTTCCAGGGCTGGTAACAACTTTGATAATTATTATACTAACCCTAACCAAGGAATTGTGCAGGATGCAGGTATTGACCCCGTCATCGCCAGGGAACTTCAGAGATTGAAAGACATGATCTCAAGTGTTCCTGGTGTTATTCGTCCAATTCCTGAAGTGCCAGCGGGCAGCCACAGGATATCCAGATTTGCATGGCCCATCTGTGACGTAGAGATACCGAAAAGATTTCAGACCCCCAACATGAAACTCTACGATGGAACCACAGATCCTGAGGAGCACGTGGCACAATACAGGGAGCGAATGGAGATCAACCCCATTCCTGCAAACATCAAAGAAGCTTGCTTATGCAAGGGATTTGGTTCAACACTGACAGGACCAGCCTTGAAATGGCTACTCAGTATCCCTCCTAACACTATTACTTCTTTTCCCCACTTGGCTAACTTGTTTAATAACCAGTTTTCTTGCAGCAGGAGCTTTGAGAAGCTCACTGGTGATTTGTACAGGATAGTTCAGAAACCCAGTGAATCCCTAAGGGATTACGTGGCCAGATTTGGTCGAGAAGCTCTAGATATCCCTAACTTGGATATGGCAGCTGCTGTAGAAGCCTTCAAAATGGGGATTAGAGGGGATTCCCGATTTTATGATGATTTGGTTATGACTCCTTGCAGGAACCTTGATGAGGTCAGAACAAGGGCACTGAGGTTCATCAGGTTAGAAGACGATAAGAAGATCCAAAAAAGAGGTGAAGAAACGTCGGGCAGAAGGACAAACTCTCCCGGGAAACAACAAAGAAACAAACCCTATTATCGTAATGATAATCCAAGGGTCAACGAAGTGGAAGAGGAAGACGACGAAGAGAACTTCCCAAAGGTATCTGATTATTGCTTTTCGGTTGACACAAGTGGTTTGTTATGTGCCTTGCAGGATCTAGGTGATAAAGCCAGGTGGCCAAGAAAATCGGATAAACAAGGATCATGGAAAGATAAGTCTAAATGGTGTGCCTACCACGAAGACTTTGGGCACTTAACAGATGATTGCATAGCCCTTCGGAAAGAGATCAGTTACCTGCTCAGCAAGGGGCATCTCAAGGAATTGTTCGGTAGAAAGAGAAGCAAAACTCAAGAAGCTGCTGAGCTGCCCAAAAGAGCTCAGTCGCCACCAGCAGATGCAAAGGTGATCAACTTCATCTCTGGAGGATCTGACATATGTGGGGCCTCTTTCTCATCAGCAAAAAGACATGCCAAGGAGGCCAAAATGGATCAAAGCAGTCGACCAAAGAAGAATGCAATATTGACTGAAGACAAAGTCATTTCTTTTGACGAAACTGATAAGCAGGACATCCAGGATCCTCATCATGACAGTCTGGTAATTACATTATGTATTGCTAACCATTATGTTCGCAGGATCCTGATAGACAATGGCAGCTCGGTCAACATTATTCAATTGGACGTGCTTAAGAAGATGAGCATTCCCGAAGAAGAAATAATTCCAAGATCCTCAGTATTAGTAGGATTTAGCGGAGAAACCAAGCATACGGTTGGAGACATCAGACTTCCTGTTTACGTAGAAGGGGTCAATTCCATGCAGAAATTCTGCGTTATTGATTCCCTGCCTTGTTGCAATGTAATCTTGGGAAGGCCATGGATCCATGACATGAAAGCAGTTCCATCTACCTATCATCAATGTGTGAAGCTTCCCACACCTTGGGGAGTTGTAAGAATACTAAGTGATCAACAAGAAGCCAAAGACTGCTACACTTCTGCTATGAAGAACACTATCAAGTCAAGGCCAGCATAGCAATTAAAGAAACCAGCACGAAGAGTTCAGATGACAAAGGAATTGGAGACCAAAGAAATTCAACTCAATCCTGAAGATCCTGAAATCAAAGTGCTGGTAGGAACAAATATTCCTGAGGATACTGAGGAGCAGCTCGTGAGCCTCTTAAAGTCCAGAGTCACGACATTTGCATGGAAACATGAAGACATGACAGGTATATCTAAAGATATTATTACTCATAAACTTGGTATAGATGAATCTTTCAGGCCAATACATCAGAAGAGAAGAAAGTTCGCTCCTGAGAGAAACATCATAATCCAAGAGGAAGTTGACAGGCTGCTCAAATCAAAAATGATCAGAGAAGTTAAGTATCCTCGCTGGTTGGCTAATGTGGTGGTAGTCCAAAAGAAGAATGGTAAGTGGAGGGTATGTGTAGATTACACAGACCTAAACAAGGCCTGCCCTAAAGACCCATTCCCTCTACCGCATATTGATTCTATGGTGGACGCAACTGCTGGGCATGAGATGCTAACTTTTATGGACGCATCTTCGGGCTTTCAACAAATTCAAATGGAACCATCAGATCAGGAAGACACAGCCTTCATGACCCCTACAGGTATTTATTGTTATATTGCAATGCCTTTTGGTTTACGAAATGCAGGTGCCACATACCAAAGGCTAGTCAACATGATGTTTAAAGACAAGCTGGGGGACACCATGGAAGTATACATCGATGATATGGTGGTGAAATCGAAGAAAGCAGAAGATCATCCCAAAGATCTTGAAGCCGCATTTGATATCCTGGACGAGTTCAACATGAAATTGAATCCTTCCAAGTGCCATTTCGGAGTAAGAGCCGGCAAATTCTTGGGCTTCATGGTTACTGAAAGAGGAATAGAAGCCAGCCCTGAGCAGATACAAGCTATTATAAACTTGAAGTCTCCAACAAACGTTAAAGAAGTTCAAAGATTGACTGGAAGAGTAGCAGCACTTAACAGATTCATATCAAGATCTTCCGAAAAGAGCAAAGAATTCTATGACATACTGAAGAAAAACAAAAAGTTCGAATGGGGTGAGAAGCATGAAGCAGCTCTGAACTCTTTGAAAGAATATTTGTCATCCGCCCCGCTTCTGATGCAACCAGTTAAAGGCGAGCCACTGTCTCTTTATCTAGCGGTTTCAGGCAGCTCGGTAAGTGCTGTGCTTGTGAAGGATCATGAGGGGCAGCAACATCCAGTATACTATGTAAGCAAAACATTGCTAGATGCTGAAACCAGGTATTCTTATTTAGAAAAATTGATTTTAGCCCTTATCATGGCTTCTCAAAAGTTAAGACATTATTTTGAAACTCATGTTATTTATGTGAAAACTAACTATCCTATTAAGTGTGTTTTAAGAAAGCCAGAGATGTCTGGAAGAATGGCGAAATGGGCAGTTAAATTAAGTGCCTATGAAATCATATATGAACCAAGAACAGCGATCAAGTCACAAGCCTTAGCAGACTTTGTGGCTGATTTCAGCAGCGACATACTGCCAGAAGTTGAACTTGAGGTCAAGCAGCTCGAAGAAGCTTCAGGCAGCTGGGTCTTGTATACAGATGGAGCATCTAATGTTAGAGGTACAGGATTGGGTGCGCTACTGAAATCGCCACAGGGGGACATTATCCCTCTATCTATCCACTGTGAATTCAAGGCTACTAATAATGAAGCCGAATACGAAGCTTTAATTGCGGGATTACAACTCGCTAAAGATATGGGTATCCAACACATTCAAGTTTTTATTGACTCCTTGTTATTAACTAACCAATTTAATGGATCCTATGCAGTGAAAGGCGAAAGGCTAACCAAATATCTGGACCTTGTAAAACAATTAGCATTATCTTTTGAAAATTGCAGCATATCACAGGTACCCAGAGAAGAAAACGCAGAAGCTGATGCTTTGGCAAATTTAGCATCATCTTTAAGGATCCCAGAAGGTGTCAAGATTCCTATAACTCACATCCTGACACCAGCAATTGAAGAACAAGAAGTTAATGATGTTACAACAGATAAAGATCAAGAAATGACAGACTCCCAGGATCCTCAAGAATCCTGGACTTACCCTATTAGGAGATTTATCCAAGAAGGAGAAATCCCCAAAAACGAGAACTCCAGACTCTTCCGAACAAAGGTAATTCCATATTCAATAATAAATGGTATCTTATACAAGAAATCTCTTGCAGGACCATACTTGAGATGCCTCGAGCAGCCTGAAGCACATGCGGTACTTCAGGATATTCATGAAGGTGATTGTGGCAATCACACTGGGGGCAGATCACTATATTCAAAAGTATTAAGAACAGGATACTACTGGCCCACCATGAAGAAGGATGCTATGGCCTTTGTTCAGAAGTGTGATGCTTGTCAGCGGCACGGCAACATCCTCCATCAGCCTGCTGAGCCGCTCCATTCAATATCATCTCCATGGCCGTTCATGAAATGGGGAATGGATATAGTTGGTAAGCTGCCTGTAGCACCTGGAGGAAAAGTCTTCATGCTGGCTATGACAGACTACTTTTCTAAGTGGATTGAAGCCGAAGCTTTTGTTCAAGTTAGAGAAAAGGAAGTAATTTCCTTTATCAAAAGGAATATCTTAACAAGATTTGGAATTCCATCAGAAATAGTGTGCGACAATGGATCTCAATTTATTGGAAAAAGGACAACAAGTTTTTGTGAGGCATGGGGCATCAGGATGGTAACTTCAACTCCCATACATCCACAAGCTAACGGCCAAGCAGAATCGAGCAATAAGATTATCATCAATAACCTCAAGAAGAAGCTAGGAGACAAGAAAGGAAAATGGGCTGAAGAGCTACCTTTCGTATTATGGGCTGACAGAACGACCTCCAAGAATGCTACTGGTCGAACACCATTTTCCTTAGTGTCACACCCCCAAAATACCACTAACGGAGTTTATACCGTTAAGGGGCGTGACTAGACCAGGATCCACAACCGCAGTTACAAATACTAAACGAATCAGGGTTAGTCCAAACACAAATTATAGATAAAGTTTCAGATATAACGCAGCGGAATAAAATATTGTCTTTTAGCACTAACCACGTGCTTTACAAAGTTAACATTGTTTTAAAATTCCCAAATTAGTTTAAATCAAAACAAAGGATCTTCAAGTGCCATGCCAACCCGCTCCGGATACTCCTTAGCGATCTGCAAAAGTTTAAACCACGCAAGTGTCAACCTAACGGTTGGTGAGTTCACAGTGGGCTTGTCATGCATTGGCCCGGTCTCATAATCATAATTCGTATCCAAATGTACTTACATAATATTCATTTGTGAAAAGCAATGCTTGTAATTAATTCTCAGTTTATAAATGTTTTGTCCGTGACCACGTCATCGAGTATGTACTAGTTCCGTAAAGTTAAAGGACTCAACCGATATCGCGGGTAGCTAATCCGTTGTTCCATGCTCTAAGGAAGTTTGTACCAAAGCTGACTTATTTTGTGGGGGCCGAGCCATCCCGTACGGTGCGGGCCAAGCCATCGCGTTTTCTGCCTCCCCCGTGTCCTCTCGGGACCACGGGCAAATAGGCTGATATTGTACCTCCGTGCACTCCCCGTGCCACGGGGCGGAGTTTGTCAAACTCCAGTAGATCTACCCAACATCCCCTCGCTTTCACAAATTAATGGCACAATTTAAGTTGAGGACTTTTAAGTTATAAGGCATCCTTAGAAAACATGTGATATCATATGGTTTAGACTTTAACCTACACTAGCCATATTAAAACAGTTTTCGTTTCAGAAATCATTTATTCAGAATTCACAAGTGTTCCCATAAAACACTTCAGTTCATCAAGTGGGTGCCAAGCATCCCGTGTTCTCAGGTTTATCAGTGAGGTGCCTAGCACTCTCGAGTTTGTCAGCATTGTTTTTCGTTAAGTTATTCGGTGTGGCCCAACGGACTCACGTTAAGCGGGTTAGTGACACTCACCTTTGGTTGCACTGCTACACTTGCTAAGTAATCCAAGTATGTTGTTGTTTAACGAAGACCTAGAACACGTTTAGGTCTTAAGTATTAGTTTCGTGTCTAATCTTTACTTAACGTCACTATGGCCCATAACATAGCACGTTGCAACTATGACTCGACATACCGACACACGACACCAATGGTTGATCATAAACAAGGGTTCATTTGAATCAGATATCAAACATATTTCATCATGGCAAAATCATGCAAGTCATGGCATAACACTTAAGCAATTTCACAAGTTTGGTTTTTAGGTCAGGCCTTAGTTTCGCTAGCATAGTTTCGCTAGGCAGTTTCGCTAGGTGCACGGGCAGCACTTTCGCTAGGCAGTGCCCGGTAACACAGTTTCGCTAGGCTAGTTTCGCCCGAAACTGCTGACGCAGTTTCGCTAGCCTAGTTTCGCAGGGAAACTGGTTTGAACTTTCGTTCAGGTATTTCGCTCGATAGTTTCGCTCGAGCTGGTCTGGTCAGGTTCCCGGCGACACTATAGTTTCGCTGGTCAGTGTCGCTGGAAGGATACACAATTTCGCTACTTAGTTTCGCCCAGAGAACAACAGTTTCGCTGGTCGCGAAAAACATACGGATTTGCCTAAAAATCAACCTAACAGCTTCTGATCATACATGCAATTCATTATCTAGCATCTATGGGCATTTACTAACATAAATCAAGCAAGCTTTAACACGTTTAACATGCAGTTTTATCATCAAATCGCCAAAACACAGTTCAAAACCCTAAAATGGCTAAACTAGCATAAATCTCTAACATGGTTGGATTTTAAACGTAAAGTTGCTAGACTTTATAATAGATCTAGCATATCCTAAGCATCTCATGCTCAGAAGTATACAAGCGTTATCATGAAGGTTCTGAGCATGCTTTTTAAAGAAAACACATAAAGTAACACATAAGACTCAAGGTTTTAGGACTCACGGGATGATTCTAGGATCGATGAGTGAGATGAGATGATGATTAGGGACTGGAAATTGATCTCCTTAGGTGACCTCGTTGCCTCGGCCGAACATCAGGAGAAGGAGTGTGTGTGTGTTGTGGTGTGGTTTGAGCAAATGAGGCTACTAGGGTTTATTAAGTTTATTTATATCAGAGGCTAGTTTCGCTGGCAGTTTCGCTGGCTGGCGAAACTGGCTCTGGTCTCGGGTACATCTGATCAGTCTAGCCTGACTACCGGGCGACATCTGTAATTTCGCTCGGTAGTTTCGCTGGACTACCAAAATTAGGCAAGTTTTCACATAATCAAGTATTTACAATTAATCATGCTATTCACAATAATAAGTCATGTATTTAAATCACATTGCACATAAAGATAATCAATGATGAACACATAACACATATGGACGGGTTCGGTGATCAACCAAAGGTCGTGGACGTATTCGGCCTAGTTATGCATTAGTTACTAAGTTAACACTTATAACGTAACTAACGGGTTTGTCTAACGGAAGTTAACCTTGAAATTCTCGGGTGTCACATCATTCCCCTGAAATTGGAATTTTCGTCCCGAAAATTATTCTTGTGTCGTAGCGTTCGCAGCATCAGCTGTCGTCGTTGCTATCGTCGCTGGGGAAAGAAAGCAAAATGTTTTAGGGTTGTCACATCCTCCTCCCGTTAAGGAATTTTGGTCCCCAAAATTAAATCATACCATGAGTTTCCGTGGACGTTTGCTCGAACAGGTGAGGATACTTTTTCTTCATCTGATCCTCACGTTCCCAAGTATATTCAGGTCCACGTCTTGAGTTCCATCGCACCTTGACGATCGGAATCTTGCTACGTTTGAGGGCTTTCTCCTCGCGTCCCATGATTTCTACTGGTTGCTCAATAAATCTCAGATGTTCGTCAATTTCCAATTCCTCCAAAGGAATTATTTCGATGTCTTCAGCCAGACATTTCTTTAGATTGGAAACGTGAAACACGTTGTGAACTCCATCGAGTTCAGCAGGGAGTTGCAATCGATAGGCCACCGGGCCTACTTCCCCAATAATTTCAAACGGACCGATGTAGCGAGGATTTAACTTTCCACGCTTCCCGAAGCGTATTACTCCCTTCCAGGGAGATACCTTCAACAATACTTTGTCACCCACCTCGAACTTTAGAGGTTTTCGGCGTTTGTCGGCATAACTCTTTTGTCGATCACGTGCTGCAGCTAGCCGTTGCCTAATTTGAATAATCCGTTCGGTCATATCATGGATAACTTCCGGTCCAGTGAGCCCTTTCTCACCTGTTTCAGCCCAACACACGGGCGATCTACATTTTCTGCCATAAAGTGCTTCAAAAGGTGCAGCACCTATACTTGAATGATAACTATTGTTGTAAGAGAACTCCACCAGTGGAAGGTGAGTCTCCCAATCTTTTCCAAAGTCCAGGACGCAAGCTCGGAGCATATCTTCTAAGGTTTGAATCGTTCGTTCCGTCTGACCATCAGTCTGCGGGTGATAAGCTGTACTCATGTCTAGTCGGGTTCCCAATGCTTCCTGCATTGATTGCCATAACCGGGAAGTGAATCGAGGATCTCGATCAGAAATGATAGTCTTAGGCACACCGTGAAGCTTCACAATTCGGTCAATGTACAGCTTTGTCAACTTATCCATATTATCACTTTCCTTCATTGGAATGAAATGTGCAGATTTGGTTAACCGATCGATGATAACCCAAATCGCATCCGGTTGATTTGATCGATGAGGTAATCCTGTTACAAAATCCATTGAGATATCCTCCCATTTCCATTCTGGGATTTTTGGTTGTTGCAGTAAACCAGAAGGCTTTTGGTATTCAATCTTGACCCTTGAACATGTTAAACACTTAGCCACATATCGAGCAATGTCGGCTTTCATATTCGGCCACCAATAAAGATTCTTCAAGTCCTGATACATTTTATCCGATCCAGGGTGCACCGAGTATCTTGACTTGTGAGCCTCGTCCATCACGAGCTCACGGAGATTTCCAAACAAAGGAACCCAGATTCTGTCATTATAATATGTGAGTCCATCGGACTTAACTTCAGAATGGCCATCTACACCACGCAGTGCTTCAGCTGCGAAGTTTTCTGCTTTCAAAGCTTCTCGTTGGCAGTCACGGATCCGATCCGGTAATCCTGAATGTATTGTGAGTTGAAGCGCTCGTACCCGACGAGGCTTTTCGTATTCTTTTCTGCTCAGGGCATCGGCCACCACGTTGGCTTTTCCAGGATGATACTTAATAGCCAAATCATAATCATTCAGTAACTCGACCCACCGTCGTTGTCGCATGTTGAGGTCTTTCTGATCGAAGATGTGCTGTAGACTTTTATGATCGGTGAATATCGTGCACTTTGTTCCATATAGGTAATGTCTCCAAATCTTAAGTGCATGAACAACGGCTCCCATTTCCAAATCATGCGTTGTATAATTCTTTTCAGTATCCTTTAGTTGCCTGGACCCATAGGCAATTACTTTATCTCGTTGCATCAACACGCAACCGAGTCCTTGAATCGATGCATCGCAGTAAACCACAAAGTCGTCTATTCCATCGGGTAACGCAAGAATTGGAGCCGAACATAACATATCCTTGAGCGTTTGGAATGCGCGCTCTTCCTTTTCACCCCATCTGTATTGCACTCCTTTGTGCGTTAAGGCCGTTAAGGGTTGAGCCAGTTGAGAGAAACCCTTAATAAACCTTCGATAATATCCGGCAAGCCCTAAAAATTGTCGGATCTCTGTTGGCGCTCTTGGGGTAGACCAGTTCTTAATTGCTTCCACTTTGGCTGGATCTACATGGATTCCTTCCTCATTTACAATGTGTCCAAGAAACTGGACTTCGCGGATCCAAAAGTCGCACTTCGAAAACTTAGCATAAAGCTGTTCCTTACGGAGCAATTCCAATATAAGTCGCAGATGCTCCTCGTGTTCTTCCTTTGACTTGGAGTAGATCAAAATATCGTCGATGAAGACTATTACAAACTTGTCGAGGTACGGCTTGCACACTCGATTCATTAAATCCATAAACACAGCCGGTGCATTGGTTAGCCCAAACGGCATAACCAGGAACTCGTAGTGACCATACCGAGTTCTGAAAGCAGTCTTAGGTACATCCTCTTCACGAACACGAAGTTGGTGATATCCAGACCGTAGATCAATCTTTGAGAAGTAGCTGGAACCCTGTAGTTGATCGAAGAGATCGTCGATTCGAGGAAGTGGATACCGATTCTTGATCGTAACTTTGTTAAGCTCTCGGTAGTCGATGCACATGCGGAACGTTCCATCCTTCTTCTTAACAAACAGTACCGGAGCTCCCCATGGAGACGAACTTGGACGAATAAACCCCTTGTCGAGTAGCTCTTGCAGTTGTGAGGAGAGTTCGTTGAGTTCACTTACAGCCAATCGATAAGGTGCGCGTGCGATCGGAGCGGCACCTGGAGCTAAATCAATCCCAAATTCAACTTGTCGAAACGGAGGCAAACCAGGCAGATCTTCAGGAAATACGTCTTGAAAGTCGCGAACTATCGGGTAATCATCAATTTTGCGCTCGGGATGTGTCGTGTCAGTGACGTTTGCAAGAATCGCGAAGTGACCCTTACGGAGGCATTTCTGAGCTTTGAGGAACGAGATAATACCAGTTACTACTCCACCTTTTTCACCTTGAACCGTTAATTCTTTGCCGTCTTCGAGTGGAATACGAACCACTTTTTCTTTACATAAGATTTCAGCCCGATTCTCGGATAACCAATCCATTCCTACTATAACGTCGAAACTACCAATTGGGAAAGGCATCAGGTCAATTCCTAGGGTATGGCCTGCTAGTTCTAGCTTACAATCCTTAACTATCTGGGTAGTATCATGAAGTTTACCATTTGCTAGCTCTACCACATATTTAGCGTCTAGGGCAATCGGTTTAGCATTAATTATTCTAGCAAATTTAGTGGAAATAAAACTTTTCTCAGCACCAGAATCAAATAAAACAGTAGCAAAGAAACCGTTCAAAATAAATTTACCGTTAATCACGTTGGCATCATTGCGAGCTTCACCCTGGCCCATGACGAAAGCTCGGCCTCTACCATTTCCACCATTCCCGTTTCCACCATTTCCATTGCCATTCCCATTACCATTCCCGTTACCCGGGTTTCCACCATTATTTCCCTGATTACCATTGCCTTGCCTTCTTAGCTGAGGGCAGTCTCTCTTGATGTGCCCTTGAGCACCACACTCAAAGCAGCCACGTGCTCCCCCATTGTTGTTGTTGTTCTGATTCTGACCGTTGTTTCCATTACCCCGATTGTTCCCATAGTTGTTGTTTCTTCTGGGGCGATTTTGTTGCTCGGGCAAGGTCGCCCAACAGTCCTTTGCTTCGTGGCCTCCCTTGCCACACCTTTCACAGTTCACATTCTTCCTACAAGCACCAGCATGATGCTTCCCACATCTGTTGCACAAGGGCAGGTTACCCCTGTAGTTGCTCTGACCATTGCCGCCCTGGCGGTAGTTGCTGCTGTTGTTCCCTGATCTCTTGCTCTGACCTTGGGAGTTGAAAGACCTCCCAGTACTGTTACCCACACTTTGAACATTCAACGAGTTTTCAGGAGCTTCATCTTCAGCCTTTCTCTTGCCACTCAAGGCAGTCTTTTCAGTAGCTTTTGCAGGTAGGGTACCTTTCTCGACCTCTTGATCGGTAAGCTTGTGAGCCAAACGAATGGCTTGCTGCACGTTTGCGGGGTTGCTGGCAGTTACCAGTCCCTTGATTTGAGGCGCGAGGCCTTCCAGGTAACGCTCGACGCGTTTGAATTCAGCATCAACCATTGAGGGGCACAAAACCTCATATTCGTGATATCGTGCAGTGTATTGCTCAATCTCAGACCCAGACATCTTCAAGTTCAGGAATTCACCCTCAAGCTTCTTCACTTGGTCACGTGGACAGTATTCTTCCATGATCAGCTCTTTAAATGCTGCCCACTGCATGTTGTCAGCCGCTTCTAGCCCAACCATTTGAATCTCAGCGTTCCACCAGGAGAGTGCAGCTCCTTCAAAAGTACCAGTGGCGAATTTCACTCTGCTTTCAGCTGGACAGTTACACATGGAGAAGACCTTCTCGGACTTCTCAATCCATCGGAGGAGTCCTACAGCTCCTTCTTCGCCGGAAAACATCATCGGCTTACAGTCCATGAAGGACTTGAACGTACAGTGGTGTTGGTTTCCTGATGCATAAATAGTTCGGATTTTAAATTTAAACAGGTCATGATATATTTGCTTTGTGCCTTAACCGGCATAATAGTTACCCTGTGCGGCATATGCAGCTTGGACGGCTGCCACCGCGGCTTGCACATGTTCAGCGATCATCGCTTGCAGCTGTGCAGGCGTCATGTGAATACCGCCTCTTCCGTTTCCTCTTCCAGACATCTTGCTGAACAGTTAAAGTAGCCAATGTTCAGTCACAGTTATATTCTCATACATATCCCATAATATGTATGTTAGCCAGTTCCCGTTATCCCACTATTAGTCCAGAAAATTTTGTGCAAAATCGAGGCGTCGTTAGAGAACGTCGTAATTGCTATCGTCGAAGGTCGGCTTCCCATAAAGTCACCGTCGGCGTAGTCGTCGTAGTAGAAATCAGGACGTAGCGTGTAGCATCGTTTCGTTGTCGCTTTCCCCAGAGTAGTGTTCGTACTTACAGTCGCATTTCGCGTTCGTGTGTGAAAATTTCCTAAGGTCCTTCCGTTAGACTACCTAGACACGGTCTATATATATACTTATATATATATATATACATATATCTGTACGTACTAAGCTTTTACTTACACAGCAGAGCGAGTATCCCAGGTTGGCACGTAAAAATTTTGTCTTTGGGAATTTGTTTGTTTGTTTTGTAACCAAGGTTTTCAAGTTGCAGTTTCCAAATCGTTTTCAAAAATGATTCCAGTTCTCTGCAACCTATGGCTCTGATACCAATCTGTCACACCCCCAAAATACCACTAACGGAGTTTATACCGTTAAGGGGCGTGACTAGACCAGGATCCACAACCGCAGTTACAAATACTAAACGAATCAGGGTTAGTCCAAACACAAATTATAGATAAAGTTTCAGATATAACGCAGCGGAATAAAATATTGTCTTTTAGCACTAACCACGTGCTTTACAAAGTTAACATTGTTTTAAAATTCCCAAATTAGTTTAAATCAAAACAAGGATCTTCAAGTGCCATGCCAACCCGCTCCGGATACTCCTTAGCGATCTGCAAAAGTTTAAACCACGCAAGTGTCAACCTAACGGTTGGTGAGTTCACAGTGGGCTTGTCATGCATTGGCCCGGTCTCATAATCATAATTCGTATCCAAATGTACTTACATAATATTCATTTGTGAAAAGCAATGCTTGTAATTAATTCTCAGTTTATAAATGTTTTGTCCGTGACCACGTCATCGAGTATGTACTAGTTCCGTAAAGTTAAAGGACTCAACCGATATCGCGGGTAGCTAATCCGTTGTTCCATGCTCTAAGGAAGTTTGTACCAAAGCTGACTTATTTTGTGGGGGCCGAGCCATCCCGTACGGTGCGGGCCAAGCCATCGCGTTTTCTGCCTCCCCCGTGTCCTCTCGGGACCACGGGCAAATAGGCTGATATTGTACCTCCGTGCACTCCCCGTGCCACGGGGCGGAGTTTGTCAAACTCCAGTAGATCTACCCAACATCCCCTCGCTTTCACAAATTAATGGCACAATTAAGTTGAGGACTTTTAAGTTATAAGGCATCCTTAGAAAACATGTGATATCATATGGTTTAGACTTTAACCTACACTAGCCATATTAAAACAGTTTTCGTTTCAGAAATCATTTATTCAGAATTCACAAGTGTTCCCATAAAACACTTCAGTTCGTCAAGTGGGTGCCAAGCATCCCGTGTTCTCAGGTTTATCAGTGAGGTGCCTAGCACTCTCGAATTTGTCAGCATTGTTTTTCGTTAAGTTATTCGGTGTGGCCCAACGGACTCACGTTAAGCGGGTTAGTGACACTCACCTTTGGTTGCACTGCTACACTTGCTAAGTATCCAAGTATGTTGTTGTTTAACGAAGACCTAGAACACGTTTAGGTCTTAAGTATTAGTTTCGTGTCTAATCTTTACTTAACGTCACTATGGCCCATAACATAGCACGTTGCAACTATGACTCGACATACCGACACACGACACCAATGGTTGATCATAAACAAGGGTTCATTTGAATCAGATATCAAACAGATTTCATCATGGCAAAATCATGCAAGTCATGGCATAACACTTAAACAATTTCACAAGTTTGGTTTTTAGGTCAGGCCTTAGTTTCGCTAGCATAGTTTCGCTAGGCAGTTTCGCTAGGTGCACGGGCAGCACTTTCGCTAGGCAGTGCCCGGTAACACAGTTTCGCTAGGCTAGTTTCGCCCGAAACTGCTGACGCAGTTTCGCTAGCCTAGTTTCGCAGGGAAACTGGTTTGAACTTTCGTTCAGGTATTTCGCTCGATAGTTTCGCTCGAGCTGGTCTGGTCAGGTTCCCGGCGACACTATAGTTTCGCTGGTCAGTGTCGCTGGAAGGATACACAATTTCGCTACTTAGTTTCGCCCAGAGAACACTAGTTTCGCTGGTCGCGAAAAACATACGGATTTGTCTAAAAATCAACCTAACAGCTTCTGATCATACATGCAATTCATTATCTAGCATCTATGGGCATTTACTAACATAAATCAACAAGCTTTAACACATTTACATGCAGTTTTATCATCAATTCGCCAAAACAAGTTCAAAACCCTAAAATGGCTAAACTAGCATAAATCTCTAACATGATTGGATTTTAAACGTAAAGTTGCTAACTTTATAATAGATCTAGCATATACAACATCTCAGGTTCAATTTCAAGCGTTATCATGAAGATTCTAGCATGCTTTTTAATGAAAACCCAAAGTAAACATAAGGACTCAAGGATTAGGACTCACGGGATGGTTTAGATGATGATGGATGATGATTCAGGGACTGGAAATTGACTCCCTGGTGACCTCTTTTGCCTTGGCCGAAATCAGAGAGTGAGAGTGTGTGTGTTGTGGTGTGGTTTGAGCAAATGAGGCTACTAGGGTTTATTAAGTTTATTTATATCAGGGGCTAATTTCGCTGGCAGTTTCGCTAGTTGGCGAAACTGGCTCTGGTCTCGTGTTATCGGGTTAGTCTTGGCTAACTACCGGGCGACACTATAATTTCGCCCAGTAGTTTCGCTGGAGACCAAAATGGGCAAGTTTTCACATAATCAAGTATTTGCAATTAATCATGCTATTCACAATAGTAAGTCATGTATTTACATCACATTGCACATAAAGATAATCAATGATAAACACATAACACTTATGGGCGGGTTCGGTGATCAACCAAAGGTCGTGGACGTATTCGGCCTAGTTATGTATTAGCTACTTATAACGTAACTAACGGGTTTGTCTAACGGAAGTTAACCTTGAAATTCTCGGGTGTCACACTTAGTGTTTGGATCCGAAGCTGTAATTCCTACTGAGATGGTGATGCCAACTGCGAGAACAAGCCACCAGGATTTTGAAGCAAACAAACAAGAGCTCCTTGAAGATCTTGAAACAATTGAAGAAATCAGAGACCTCGCAAAATTTAGGATGGCAGCATACCAGCAAAAGATAGCCAAGTCTTATAACAAGAATCTCAGGATCAGAAGATTTCAAGTAGGAGATCTGGTACTCAGGAAAGCTTTTCAAAATACAACCAATCCGGCACATGGGAAACTCGCGCCTAAATGGGAAGGACCTTACCTGGTGGATTCAGAAGCTGGAAAAGGAGCATACAGGTTAGTTACTATGGAAGGTGAGCTGCTCCCAAGAGCTTGGAATGCAATTCATTTGAAGTTATATTTTATATAAGTTCCCTTTGGATCCTTTGAGCATATCAGAGAATCCTTGTCCATACTTCGAGAACCTCAGGTATGATTTTTACCCTTATTTCATTTTCACATTATTATTTTTGAAATGTGTACTGACTTAGGCATCGGAGGGGTGTTAGCAAAACTAACACCCACCCCTCACCGAGCCTTGAAGTGTTTTATAGGTGCTCCGAGCGTCCTACCATAAGCTAGAGGCTGATCACCTCTTCTAAGTCTAAAGCATTCTGAATGCTGTCAAAAGGTTTAGGAGGTTTTCACCTTCTCGTTCACTAATGGGAATCGCCAGGAGCGCAAGACCCTCGCCAGGAGCGCATGATGGTGGCCTGTGGTTCAAGGTGGTGCGACCAGTCCATCTAAGGGTGGCTGATAATTTCATCACTGTTGGCCATAGAGTGCACTTCAAAATGGATGGCAGACGTGTCATCTCAAAGATTCTAAGGTTTTTGGCATTTTCATGTCAACAAAGGTTTAGACATATTTATGTCTCTCAAGTTTTGGGCTTGACCCCAGTTGGCTTAGTCCCAAGTATTTTTGAGCTTGTCCTCAGAATAACAAAGGTTTTTAATGTTCTCACATTAACTAAGGTCTAGGCACTTTCGTGTCTCTCAAGATTGGGCTTGACCCCAGTTTAACTTATTCACAAGTGCTCAAGGTTTTTAAGGTATTTTATGCCTTAAAATCGGAATTTCATCAAGTCTATCTTAAGGATTCCTAAGGATCCTTAGAGATCCTGACTATCTCTACGGTTGGAGTATTCTCAAACAGGTTATATTGATACTGCGTTTAATACGTATTTTTATTACTAAGTATTAGATGGCATCATGGTTTGTTAACATTGACAAAATTTTAATAAACTTTTGAGTTTTTCAACTAAACTATGCTGAGCATCCTGTAGGATCCTCATTCAAACATTTTTCAAAATAATTAAAAGCATACACGGCACACCATGATGATCAAAATACTACTAAGTCATATTTATGCAGGAAATTAGAGAAGTTGACCCCAGGCTTCGTCTTGGAACCCAAGATCCCTCCACCTGTGGCCAACTATATTGTCTAAAGGAGCTTGGACTTCGCCTTGAAACTCAAGGTCCCTCCATCCAAGCCCCCAAAAAAGTTAAACTACCGTTGTTTTTGTTTCACCACTACCATTGTTTACAAAAGCTTCACCACAAATATTGTTTACTGAACCTGAACCTGACCATGAACCAAACAAACTAAAAAAGCGGGCTCAGACCGTTGCATCGTCCTCATCGCCCAGCTTATCACCAGCAGCCTCCGCCTGCTCAACCTCCTTGCCCTTGCCCTTTTCCTTCTCAGCTTCCTTCTCGACCTCCGGCTCAGCCTCCTTCTCAGCCTTTTCAGGAGCATCTACCCTCTCAGCCAGCAGCTTCTTAAGGCTCACCTCCCAGTCCTTCACTGGCCAGCTCTCTGGAGTGAAGCCATCAGCCTGTGCAGCAGTTGCCATCTCAATCATGCACTCCAGCACGCTGATGGCGGCTGAAGATTGAGCATTCAGTTCGGCCTGCTTCAGAGCTTCAGCAGCCGCAGCATCTTTCTCTTTGAGCTGCTTCTCATAGTGGCGAGCATTGCTGGCCGCGGCCTTGTTCAGCTTCTCAAGACGGAGCGTGGCCTGATCGAGTTTGAGCTCAGAGGCTTCAAGCTTCTGCTCAGCTGCTTCGAGCTTCTGCTCCAGGGCTTCCACTTTGCCTTCGAGGTCAATCACCTCGTGGCTCAGCTTGTCGATGCCCTGCACACCAGAATCAAAAAGGGAAGTGTTATGACTTTCATTTTTACATATTTCCCTATTATTAAACTACGACTTACAATGTTCACTACAGCCTGCAGTGAGAGCAGCTTGTTAGCAGCTACAACGGGAGGGAGATCATCAAAGCTGTCCACATTGATAGTGGAATCAGGAGCCTTGCGCTTCTTTGCAGAAGAAGTCTTGGAACGAGTGCTCGGAGCTCGAAACTTGGGGGCTGAGGTGTCAGTAGGAGCCTTGCTGCTGGTTTCCTCAGTTTTCTCCTTTTTGGCAATGAGCAGCTTAAGGTCCTTGAAGGAGAAGTTGGAGGCCGAACCTGGAGCTTCATCATAGACAGTGAACGATCAATTTCAGAAGAAATAAAACACAATTTAAAGACGGAAAGGGAACAATTAAATGAAAGTACCTGTTGACATGGTTCTTGAAGGGCTGAGAGATTGCTGAGAAATGCTTCTGGCACTTGAAACGTCCTCGGGCTGGCAGCTTCTTTCTGCTGCTGGGATGCTGAAAAGATCCTTAAGCTTCTTGGAGGATTCACGGGTTGGTTTTATCAAAGCTTCAAACTTGGGCGCTGCAAAGACAGAAACACAATCATATCAGTTACATGCAATGGAAGAGTATACGGGGTTAGAATGTTACTAAAACTCTTCCTACCCTTAATGACCCACTGGGTAGGAAGGTTCTCACAACCAGCAAGGCTACTTCGTTTCACAAAGAAAAATTGACGCCTCCAGTCATGGTCGTTATGAGAAGTCCTAGGGATCATCTGAGCTTCTCCAGTTCGAATTTTCAAAACAAATCTACTGTTGCCGTGAGTGGCCAACCGGTAAACTTTACAAATTTCAGCAACTCCAATATTCAGATTATGGGACTGGTTCAAACTTTCGAGAGAGAACAGAATACGCCACACCATTGGCATGACTTGGGAGTAAGCAAGACCGGTGACAGAAAAGAAATCATTCACCAGTGTCGGAAACGGAAATGTCATGCCAAGAAGAAAAGGGTAGTTCAGAAAACAAACCCATTCGTCGGAGATGTGGTCGGCTTTCAAAGAAGGGTCAAAGGGACGAATTTCAGCTCCAGCGGGGAAACAGCGGGATCGTTTCAACAGTGCGATCTTGCGATCGTCAAAATTGCAAGTTTCCTCCGCCGTCGCCGGGAGGAGACCTTGGTCAGTAAACTCGTCGGCCACTTGGTCGGAGACCGTGGCCGATGACGGTGCAGGATTTTTTCCCATGCTCAGAGAAAACGAGAAGGGCGGAATGAGAAACTAACCTGGAAAAGATGCGAGGAGCTCTAGGGTTTCGCCGAAAAGAAGATGTGGTGAAGAATTAAAGCGGTGAGAAGGTTATAAAGGGATAATCTGACGAGAACTTCGCTTGGGAAGTTGGGGCTAATTACTCCCCGTCAAATCATAGTTACTTAGCGATAAGCCAGAAATTCAAATTTTCGACAGCTGTTTCGCATGCACCAACTGCCAAAAATTTGGGGGCAATTGTTGGTACTAGAATTCAGGAGACGATGAGCAGCTCGCATCAGCTCGTAGGCACTTCATGGTAAGGATCCTGAATAATATTTACTTACTAACGGTTGCTTCTCTATTGTTTGTTACTCGCAGGTTGACTTGATTATTCATCACGTGTCCTAAAGACTCGGTCTATCAATAGAATCGTGGGTCAGTTGGGATTCAAACGGCTAGTTGGCGAACGTGGACTTACTTGCTACTTTTTAGGAAAATTAGTTGCTATGTATTTCGTATTTAAACAAGAGCTCTAGGCTTACACACACACACAATCTTTTCGATTACAATTCTCTGCAACACTTAGAATTCGAGCTCATTTACTTTGTAATCAGAACTTTCATTATATAAAAGTTTTAGGCGGCAGGTACTTTGAACCGGCCCCCGAGGTTTTTTGCCAGGCTCCTTGAGGATACTCAAGGATACTTGGATTTTCCCTCGTTACATCCTCGCGTCAACCTTTACATTTGCATTTTCATCTTTATTTACATCAAACACGCTACCTCACATACAAAGTTTGATCAACTAATTGCTTAGGCAGTTTTTGACCAAAACAGATAGTAATTAAAAGTTGATACTCAAGTGGTTAGAATAGGTAAACCTCATGGACTCAAAATACAAACTAACTCTTATATTTTAATGGGTTTTGTCTTTAGTGATATATGTAAAAGACTTTACTACTTTTTTGAATTCATATAAATAAAATAGCTTAAATTCTAAATGTGTGGCTAATATTAGCTTCTTAAGTTTCTACAATAACAAAAGGTTCCTACATGATCTTTATCCTAGTATGTATATGTATACGTATATGTATACGTATATGTATATCCCTATGTATACATATTAAACTTGTTGTAGGTTCACTGTAAATATCATAAAAAGTATAGAAATGTAAACATCATATGGAATTGAGTTCATAAGGGTGTCTCTTATGTCGACCCACTCTTTCCCCTTCTCATACTTTTTTCCTACCACCTTAACCTCACATCAACACCCCATAATTTTTTTTCATTTGTAATACCACCCTACATTACACTTAACTTTTTTTTAATAATATAATATTAAACAAAGAAAAGAAAGAGTGTGTGTGAAATGTTGAAACCACCCACACTACACTTAACTTTTTTTAATAATATAAATACGACTCAAATGGCAACAAAATACATACCTTAGGCAATATTTGTTAATAATCTAAAAATTGGACTCAAATAGTTAGAATCAGGAAACACAGGGACGCAAATCATATTTAACTCAATAATATAATACTAAATATGAGAGAGAGGAAATTTTGGTTTGTGCGGTGGTGAGAAGCCACATTACCTCCAAAAATACGGTGAAGAAGAGTATAAATGGTGTAGATGCGCTCTCCTCGCAGCCACATCACCAAGGCTGAAGGGTTCGGGCTACCCATAACAATTATCCTAACACTGTATATTATATTCTTTCAGTTTTAAATTTCATGCATGGCTAAATTTTGAATTTTATTTTTAGCGTCTCAAATCTTTTAGTTGATCATGAAAACATATTATATAGTCTTGTAAATATTGGTTGCCTTATTTTAAAAAATCTAACAATGATTTCAGGCCATTAGATTAATTTGTTATTAGACTTTAATTAGTTGTTGAGCTTAAATTGTATGGGAAAAAATTAACATAGAGACATTTTAGTTTGGACACTTTTGTTGACTTTTTATGAAGTCCTCTTTTTTTTTTTACATTCATAACTTTATATGCGACATTATTTTTTTCTAAGTTAAACCATAGAAACGAACGCGTTTATCTTTAAAATGAATATAATATCATTATATAAAATATTTAATAAGTGTTACATTTCCAGCCCATTATGTTTGTAATGCGTCATGTCAATGTGTCTTTTTGTTGATTATTGTATTCTTTTTTCCCATAATGATTTGTACTGAAAAACACAGTTTTGAAAACAATATTGTGTATTTCTAATATGTAAAACACAATGATAAAATATAAAAATAAATTTGTTAAATACATAAAAACAATGACTAAATAACATGAATAACACAATGATGAATGCAAATAACATAAGTATCTGAAAAATATGATTTTCTAAAATGATAAATTCTGAAAAAGATAATGGTGAAATAATACTATTGTGTACTTGTACTATCTAAAATACAATAATAAAATGATGATAAATTTATGTAACACATAAAAAACAATTACAAAATAAACTAAATAAGCTATAATAGAAAGCAAAATGATGATTACACAATAAGTAGGAACATAAGTCACATTAACTCAAATATCATCTCTTTAAAAAAAAAACTTGAGACTTTATAAATTTAAAAGCTTTAGTTGAATCTAACTCGTGTAAAATATATCATCACTAAAGTTAGAAAATTATTTAAATATATCATAATTATAGTTTATAGAAACGTTAATAGGTAATCCATTACTACTTATGAACAAAAGCATGTTTTATATAACAAATAATGTACATGGTAGTTGGTATATTCAGTTATTTTATTAAAAAATGTTTTCTGGTAGCAAATATATCAAATAAGCTAAGATTGAAAACAAAATTGAAGAAAGAAAAATTGGACCATTCAAAAAATGTAAATATAACAAGTACATTGAAGATTTTTTGGTGAAATGTCAAAATCGTATCACAAACTATAAAGTAATAAAACATATCACATCAAGCACACAACAGATCAAGATTATATAGCAACTCATGAGTCATGAGTCACGCTTGCCTAACTTAATGTAAAACATGTACATCAATGAGAGAATGAAATTTAAATTAGAAAAAAGTTTTAGGGCATAATACCAAATATTACTTTGGGTTTGATATTCTTGTAATTTCCATTTCTAATTGAAGGATGTGCCTTTTTAAAGGTTTTAAAAGAAAATTAGTAATTATTTAACATAATGTGTTAAGAGCATATAGTTTTTCTAAAAAAACTATTAGTTCTATATACTTTATATTATACAATTAAATGTAAATAGTATATATTTGAAATTGAGAGGTTGAAACCCATATCATTTTAGAGCATTCTTATCTGGTTTCTATTCCCATTTACAAAAGCAAAGGGATGTAAATAGGAAATATTTAAATTGTTGAATAATCGAGTTATTTACTGAAAAACTTTTTTTTTGGAACTGCAAATATCCGGTTATCTAAGGTTTTATCATGACAAACAGTGTTACCTACGACACGTTGCGATCATATTCCGTGCAAATAACCAGGACATCTGTGTTGCACATCCATCTCAGATGAAACTCACCGTCTAAATGTCCACTGTGGTAATACCTCTGACTCACTTTATAATATTATACATTTTTTGTGTGGGATTTAAAACTTTGACCTCCACATTAGAAGGTAAAAATGTATCACTACTCCACCAAATGGTGGGGGATATTTACATAAAACCTAATAGTTCGAGTAAAGGTTAGGAGTCAGGTTGTTTGTTTTAGAGTTCTATTTCCTTTATTATTTAAGCTTGTTCATTTATAATATCTATAACATGAGGTATATAGAGGAATGATAATATGAAAACCTCTTCGAGTTTGGAAAATCGTGAAAACCAAGTTAAAAAATTTGATTATTGTTCCGATTTTTTTATGGTGATTCTCTAAGTTAAAAAGACCCCCTTTATGCAAAAAAAAAAAAAAAAAAAAACGCCTAATAAACTTTTCTTTAAATTTTTTTTGCATAAAGGGGTCTTTTTAACTTAGAGAATCATCATAAAAAAATCGGAACAAAAATCGAATTTTTTAGCTTGATTTTCACGGTTTTCCAAACTCGGAGAGGTTTTCATTATATCCCTCCCCTCTATAATATATTATGATGTATATGAGAAGGATAAATTTGTTATTTAATTTAAAATTATGAATTTAAAGGGTTATAATAGTCTTTTAAATAAAAATTTAAATATGACATTAAAATTATTATTTAATGTAAATTGAAAATTCAAACAATTTAGTTAATGATAATCAAAATTTAATGAGTTATAAAGCAAAATAAAAAATAAAGCCAAATACATATTGTGTTTCAAATGATCCCTAGTCCCAGTGGTCAAGGGGGAGGTGATAAGGCTTTGTCTTACCTGAAGGTCATGGGTTCAATCCCTGACAATGGTGTTTCAGGTGTAATTTAGAAGTATATTAGAGAGTGTGTGTTAGCCGTTCAAAAAAAATATATATATATATATAGAAACAAATATTGTGTTATAATTTATTATAACCGTATCATCAGGTAGGTCTCATACTAGTTTACTTAGTAAGATAATATTTGTTTTGATTTGAGTCTACTTAAAATGTTAATGGATGGTTTGTGTTTACATAATCCACTTTTATTAATGAAAAGTTACATCTTAAATTTATCTCCATCTTAATCCGTTTCGTAATATTGAATAATAAATTATTATATTTTTTTAACGACAAATTTTAATAACTGACGGGGACGTTAATTACACCACTCACCTGATCATCTTCAATCCTTATCAAGAGGAAACTCGTCACTGGTGAGAAAACCCCTGACCAAACTTATTGAATAATAATTTTTTTAAACGATAAAATTTGGATCATTGACGGGGACATTATACCTCGACCAATCCAATGAGTTACTTAAATCAATATAGTTCTTTAATACTTTTTTTTTCTTACTTTTTTTAAACCACAATTTTTCCACCAATACATCAAACCTCCATTTGTTTATAACACTTGTTACATAAAATGCATTTCTTAATAAAGGATTTTCTTAATAAAGAATAAAGTGAGAAAGTATTAGGACATCAAGTATAAATATTCACCATGGACCAAGCTTTAATTTGCTTTCTAAAATGTAAAGGGTAATCTTAATTTGTTTTTCACTCTTTTTCAAAAGGAAAATTGGATTTTAATAATATGAGTTTTAACTCATTGGCGAATAATAATACGAGTTTCAATGTTGGCGGATAATAATACCAATTAATGAGGTGGGTGTCAATAATGAAATGCCGTTAGTTGAACCCTAACGGTGTTATTACCAATTTGAAACTCGTATTATTATTCGCCAATAAGTTAAAACTCATATTATTAAAATCCAATTTTCCTTATATATAATAGTACCACGTCAGCAAGATTCTAACACCGTTAGTTAAAAACTAACGGTGTATCATTCTAGACACCCACCTTATTAATTGATATTATTATCCGCCAACATTGAAACTCGTATTATTATTCGCCAATGAGTTAAAACTCATATTATTAAAATCCAATTTTCCTTTTCAAAAATGAATCATTAAGTCTTCGTCTCCTTTTACTCTTTTTCATTTTTAAAGATAACAAATTATGCCATTAAGAAAAAGAAGTTGATAGGAACAATAAGGTATAAAAGGTCACGGAGGATCGTAATTTTATATTTATATTTTTTTGGTTTTGCTTTTTATCTAAAGTAAAACTTTTTATTTTTATTTTTTTTAATCTAAGCATAACAAATTTAACACATGAGGTAGTGGTGTTATAATCAATAATCCCTAACTCATTTGACTAAGGTGAAGTCCCTAATGACATTAAAAAATGAAAGTTCTTTGATTCAAGTCTCACATGTAACAATAAGATAAGTAAACGGGGGTTACAGGTTGGGTCAGGGGGTGTTATAGATATTTTCTTGTAATATAAGTAACTTTTAGGTAGTGGTGTGTTATAGGTATTTTCTTGTAATATAAGTAACTTTTAGGTCATATACTCAATACTTTGAGCTTTTGGCTTCTAATTTTAACGTAGTTATACATTTTTTTTTTGTATTTTTATTTTTACGTTGCGTTATAAAAAAATATAACTATTTTATGTACTTGCGTTATCCCCGCAATAACACATGGTTTGTACATCTAGTTATATTTTCTAGTATTTTACGTACACGCAAGCATGCATAATTTATTCTAAGAAGTTTATTACTCAAGAAGCCTAAGAAGAAATTGCAACCATTAGATTGTAATTAATATCTAATTGATGGAAACAAAATGATTGAGGGGCATTTTAGTTTTAGCAATTTTTATTGACTTTTTATCAAGTTCCCTCATTTGTTTTAAACTTTTATAACTTTTACATATGATATTATTGTTTTTATAAAAATACACAAAACAAGCGTTTTTTATTTTTAAAACACGTACAGTGATATATATAAAACTCAAATATAATTTAGTTTTTGGGTTTTCTTGTGTCATTTTATCTTTTTGCTAGTTATTGTGATAAATTTATCTAAAACAATAGCAAAATAATATGAAATCAGTTAAAATATAAGACAAATGATCCGAAGGGTTAAGACACAATGATCTGAACATAAAACATATTGATTATAAGGTTAAACACAATATGTTTTTTTATTATTTTTAAATAAGGACACAATAACCATTAGAAAAACACAATAACGATAAAAAGGACATAAGAAATGAGTTAAAACATAAAACACAATGATATATACATATTACAGGATAACTTAAAACATAAGACACAATGATAGACGAAATGTGTTTTCTTTTTTATTTTTAAATAAGAAAGACACAGTAGCCAACAGGAAGACACAATAACGCAATAAAAAACCCAAATAGTATATTTTTTTTCTATATATAGAACATTATAAATAAATGTAAATCAAATCAATTAGTAGCCTGCAAACTTCTCGACACCCATTATTTTTTATATCATTCTCTATCTATATCTCGTATAATTTATACATTTATCATTTTTTTTGTCTCTTTCACTCACAACCACATTTAAATAATATTTTTATACATTTATTATTACATTTTCTCATTTCTTTAAACATCAAATTTTATGGATTCAACAATTGTTTCCCTCAAATATAGAGAAGAATAGTAACTTTTTTCTCTCTTCTACACACAACCACTCACAACTACACCTCAAATTTTAAGATTTACACTCACATATTTATAGGGAATGAGTTGTGAATACTTTTCAGGTCTTGCGTTCAAAATGGGGTGTGAGCAAAATGATTTTCAGGCTGAAGATATGAGTTTTCCTGTAAATAGTCAGATTTCCTATGAAATTAAAGATGTGTATACGAAAAGACAATGATAATGCTGAGGCACACATGTCGTTCAAAAAGAAAATCACTAAAAGGATGTTTGAAATACTACCCTATATATGATATGCTTTATCAATTTGTTTAAAACAAGAACCAACTTTTATTATCATAATTATCACAATTATTGTTTTCAATATTATTGAACTTTTTTTATATAAAAGAAGGTTTATTTAAGAAGTTTAATCTATCTAAGAAGGCTAAGAAGTTAGCTTCGCCATTAGATCTTTAATCTAATTAAAAAGGGAGGGGTAATTTAGAAAATTGAATTTTTATCAAGTTCCTCAACCTTTTAAACCTTTATAATTTTCACATACGATATTATTAATTTTTTAAATACACCATAATAATGAGTGTGTTTATATTAAAACAGTGATCTGAACATTTAACACAATAAGTTGAACATTTGACACAATGATCTGAAACATTAGACACAATGATCTGAGTATTTGACACAATGACGAGTATTTGACACTATGACGTACTAGAAAATCAAAATAGTTTTATATATATATATATATATATATATATATATATATATATATATATAACAACATTGTACGTGTATTAAAGATAAAAAGTACATTTGTTTTTATGGTGTTGTTTTTTTAATAATAATATTAAATTTAAGAGTTATGAAAGTTTAAAAAAATAAGTAAAATTTGATAAAAAGTTAAATATGCTCTTCCATTTTCGTTTTCTTTCTAATTCCATACAGAAAAACTTTGAATTATAAATGTTCATTTAATTTATGATGTAAATGCTGAGATGGCCTTTAACCTTCTTAGATAGATTAAATTCTTAAAATAACTTTTGTTTACTTATACAACTTCAGATGATAAATCCCTAAAAGAAAAAGCCTCCACTACCTTTTACGTGATTCAACATTCATTCTTTTGGACATCTTATCTTAATCCTTAACAATTTGTTACACTTAGACTGTATGGTTTTTTCATTAAGGTGATAAGTAAGTTTTCTTGTTTTATAACTTTTTCATCAAAAATAATATTCAATTATAACCTCCAACCCTAGTATAAAAAAAACCACATCGTTTTAATAAAAGTCCGGCTATATACACACACTTCATACAGTCGTTTTGGGCAAAATAGTCGTGTGGAGATGTCGTTTTGCCCTAACGGTTGTTTGGGTCCAACATAACAGAATTTTATTTTATTTTATAAATACACCCCCCCCCCTTCCATCCGAAATTTTATATGGTCATCGTTGATCCAGTTCGGGTTGTTTTGCCCAAAACGACCGGATTGTGTCGTTTTATCCCAAACGATCGTATAAAATGTGTCTGGATATATAACGGCCCTTTATTGATATCTAAACCCCACCACACCAACTAAAAATTAAATTATAATCACATTTTTCTCTCTCACATTTTTTTAAAAGAGTATTATAGTCAAACTTTTTAATGTTTAGTAAATCAATAATACCAAATATGCCGATATTGTTTGAATAAATTATAGAAGAATATCTTCTTGGAAAGGAGATAAAAAGAAACATTATTCTTCCTTTTCCTTTTCTTTTCTTTTCTTTTCTTTTATTTATTTAATGATTATTTTTTGTTTTGATTTTAAAGAGGCAGCTATCAAAGCCGGGTATTTGGTTATAAGACAAAAGGTATTGTTTAGAGACTTGGTTGAATGTATCCGAGTACCTGGTAAATTTTATATAACACACGTTAATTATCGATATTGCTAGCTGAAGAGGCGTTAACAAAGGCTTGGATGGATGTTTCTGAGTATCCTCTAACTTATATATTTTTTCTATGTTATATATTTAGTTATTTACTTATTCTTTTTTCTCTTATCTATCTTAGGAGATGTGGTATGCACGTAGTGAGTTTTGTCATGTAGAATGTGACTGGACTTACTACACCAATTCACACATGAGAAGTATCGGTACACTGAGTTGGTATTTTTTTTATTATTTGAAATTTAAAACTTAATATTCCTAAATAAAAAGCTGTTTCACTAAAACTTAAAAAACATACATGAGGCAAGATATAATACACCGCTTACGAGAATAAAAATGTGTAAAAAAATGCTCACAAGACCAAAATATATTTAAAAAAAAAACAAGTTTTTTTTCATTTAAACTTATACCAGGGGTGTTCAGAAAAAAATAAAAATAAAGAAGACTATGAATTTAGTTTTTTTAAGTTAAAATAAAAGAACATATAAAAGTTATTTTTAAAATTAAACTAGATTAAGAAACATTTTTATTAAATTAGTTAATTAATATATAAGTTGTGTCAAAATTTTATTGGTCCATAATCAAACTCATTGCCTCTCTTTATGTGAGAATTCCCACACGTACAAGTCACACCCAAGGGGTCAGTGTTCCACGAAGGGACTTGAAATTACGCACCAACTTATATATGTATACCGCATAGCCTAACTTCTAACATTTTTTAAGATCACTAGTAATATACAAAAAATGTTGTATTTTTCAAGGCGAGTTACAACATGGTTTCATTCGATTATGGGACTTGAGGAATATCGTAGCAATCGTCAACTTTGTTCTAAGTGGTGTGATTTAAGAAAAAGAACCGCAATGTTTATCCGTATCTACAACAAGCTATTAAACAACCACAAAAGCTAGCTCATGACCAAAATTAAACACGACACTATATGGTTAATAGTGACTATTAGAGCGTGTAGACGAACATAAAGTTAAAGCAAGCATTTGTGCAAACATAACCTAAGACCTAAGAATCCTACGGATAAAAAATTATCCCATATATATATATAGCATTCCAACTGGATCATAAGAACCAAATCAAGAATTGACCCGCAACACATTTTTAATTGACAACATGGATGTATAAATAATCAAACTTTAAGGAGCTGTCACATGATGATGAGGGACAATAGTCATGTAATTGATCATGACATTTTATCCCTAAAATTAATGTTTTATAATTCAATGTTTCAGCGACCAATCCCACCCTTGAGCCTCTATATTTTTTTATAGAGGCCCGGGTAGTTTAATTTTCCCCTTTTCTCTACCTATTCCCGCTGCTAATTTCCCTTCTAATTAGACATACGCATCACTGTCCTAACAAAATCCTTTTAAATTCGCTAGTTTTTAACTATATATTAATTAACCGGGATTATTCAGATTATCTCTAAATCTATCAAAACCGTGAATAAAATTGAAGCGAATATATAAAAGGTCATAATTTGCATTCATAAGGTATCACCCACATGTTCAAAAAGTCTAGGGTTCACTTCCAACTCATCTCCCACCACCCCCTTAATACATATCCACTTGGATATTATTCGTTTTATGAGAAATAATTTTTTTCCCAAGCGTAAAATGGACAAAAAGAAACGAAATACTATTATCACAATATATTTTCAAAATTATTAGTAAGGGTCTAAGGGAGTAACATAAAAGTGGTTAGAGAGATATCTTCCTATTCTAATAAATAAATAATAATAAATAAATAAACTATTCTAATAAACAGTTACAATTTGGGACACTTGTCAACACTACATGCATTCTCACATTAAAATTTCCCCCAAAACCACTAATATCCATATTCTAATTAAGGGATTTGATTTACCTAATTTAGGTTAAATTATTTTGAACTCGTGGCATTCTCCAAAATTTAAATATCCTTAAAAAATTTATATATAGTAACATGCAATAAGTTTTTTCATCTCAAGTACATGCTCTTTTATTTTAGAGTAAATTGCCATTTTCATCCCCGTGGTTTGCTCAAAATTGCTAATTCAGTTCAATTGTTAAAAAATTGTCAATTTCGTCCCTGTGGTTTGCAAAAATTGACAATTCAGTCCAAAACTAGCAATTTCTTTGGACTGAATTGACATTTTTTTGCAAAACCACAAGGACGAAATTGACAGTTTTTTATAATATTTTGGACTGAATTGACAATTTTTTCAAACCACAGGGACGAAATTGACAAATTTTAAACTATTGGACTGAATTGGCAATTCTGAGCAAAACACAGGGATGAAAATAGCAATTTACTCTTTATTTTATCAGTTAATTTTAGAAAAACTGTCTACTACCTCAAGTGCTCTCTCGTGTAGTTCCAAAACCATATAATTTTTTTTCTAACTGGTGTACATATCAAATATCTTAATGTAATCTAAATAACTTACAATTAGCATTTTTTTCTTTATAAGAGGTTAATGGATAATCAACTTGATTATTTGAATTAGTGTTAAAGTACAAGTCATTCGAGTGCGGAAGCAATGTGTCAGAAAAATTCGTTTAAGACATACCCTCTAGAGATGATAACTCAAATATTGTATAAAAAATTACAAATTTGTAAATAAATATTGTTATTTTATTGTTCGTTATTGTACGTAATGTACTATGTTCATGTTTTTTTTATAAAAATATTTATAAGTTATTATTTAAAATCGGTAAGTTGATGGTTGTATCTTTTACCATTTCAACTTACACTTGAAAATATAAGAAGAATATTTAGAGAATTATGAATTATGTCGATTTACTATTTAAAACCCGTGTAATACACGGATTCTAACCTAGTATACTAATAAATTAGTTACTGCTAAGATAGAATATATTACATAGAGTTTGTCATATTGTAGAGTTACGTTCATCTTAAAAAAACCCTTTTATTTATAAGAAGCCCAATATGATTTTTGAAAACTCATTAACCAGATTAAACGAACACCAATTGACTTTATTAACAGCATTGAGACCCTCTTGTGGAACCCTATGATCTTATCTATTAGGGGTTTATATTTTAGGTTATAAAATTTATGCTTTCAATTAATTGTGTATTTCTATATGTCTACTTTTTTTTATTTTTTTTAGAGTTTAGCTTTATGGTTTAAGGTTTAAGATTTAAGATTTAGGGTTTAGCTTTTAGCTTACATACTTTATGTTTTTTTAGCTCATTGTGTTTTTTTTTTGTTTTGTTGTCATTATGTATTTTTCTCCTCATCATTATTTTTTAGATTTAAGTTTAAAGTTTATGATTTAGGATTTAGCTTATATTTATAAGATTTAATTTTACTTTGACAATAACAATTTAATATCCCATTTGTTACAAATTTTACCTTTCACTATCTATATATATAGCCTTGACTTCCATCAACGGGATATGTATGTGGTGGATGGTGACAAAATTATATCGTCACCATTAGTAAGTAACACTAGCCATGTGAATGTATCATCAATGTCACATCTTCTACAAATTAATATGACGTATTTAACATTTTTTTGGTTAACTTAACAATCATATTATTCTTCTAACAAGAAGCTTTTAATTTTCTATGTTATCATTAGAGAGCCTTAATAATAATTAATCCGTAAAACAGTCTGTAATGATTGCTTATATCATATCATTGAATAATGACATAAATATAAAGGATTCAATCTATTGGTTTTATACAGGTTGAATTGAAAAAAACAAAAATTATGTCGGTTTTTGTTGTATATAATCTCAAATTGGTGTAAAGCCAACTTAAGTTATATAGAAGGTCACTTGAAATTTGAATAAAGTATGATTTATGTAAAATATTAAACGGTATTAAAAAGGTTCGCAGCAAGTCGTGTGGTATATTATTTAAACACGTTTACGATTCATACATTGAAAGTTCACGTTACTAAAACCATATTTGCTTTTCTAGCGGCGATTTTAAATCACTGACAAGGACATTACACCATCCACCCGATCATTTCCACTCCTAGGATGACAGAGACTGACACGTCCCTTATAGGAATGCTCGTACATCAGCACAACATTCAACGAAGACATCAGTGGGAAACTGGCTCACTGCCAGAAAACCTCTTGTAAGGATTAAACCCCTGACCTCTATGGAAATAGTAGTTTGATGGTCCAATGTCAGCCTGTCATATGGCAGTTGTTGGTGATTCCACGTGGCGATTAAAAAATTAATTTTGTTTTGTTATTTATCCTTTGTTTTTGTGAAGGCATAAAATTTTGAAGCCTGGTTTGGTGGTTTAATATGCATGGTTGTTTCCGTTTAGTACTTGGTGTTGAGTTGGTGGTGTGGTAATCATGGTCATGTAGTTAGATTTTCTTTATTTTTCTATTTTCAATCTCAATGAAATTAGTAAAGGAGTCGGTTATAATATTTAGAGTCGTGTAACATAGTTTTAAGTTGTAAGCGATAGTTGTAACGCATTTTCTTGCCCATTTTCTTTATATGTCTTTATATCAATTCAACTATTTTATGCGTTGGTGTTATCCCCGCGGTGATACGCGAGTTTAAAAATCTAGTGTATTACAATTTATATTTTTTAATGTTTTAAATATTCCTTTTATTTAGTTTATAATTATGTATGAAAACTTTAAAAATATAAAAAAACTAAGAATATAAGAAAAACCAAATCCAAGGAAAGAGTTCGATCCAAACCGGTTTCAACCCGGCCCAAATCATTTTGCATAGGCTCGATAGTTTATAGGTTTAAACTAGTTTATAAAGCCAACTGTTTTGAGGTCAAACCGGTTTTAACCAAGTTCGACAAAACCGGTTTGATTTATAAACCGAATCAATTTGAGTTTTAAAACCGGTTTGTACACCTATAAATCTAATTGGAGGTACAAAACGATTTAAATGTGAGAAAAAAAAAGGCCCATCGCACTCTAAAGTCTAAACTATTATTAAGAGCTTTAGGCCCACTCGAAAGAGAGAAGACAACAATGGCACTACATACATAAATAACATAGTGCTCCACTCCAAACATATTCAAAAAGTACAACGCATCATAAATATAGCATTTTGAATTTTGATATTCAAAGCTCGAGCCCCATAGTAACTTTATTATTATTAGTTATTTTGTTTATAAACAATTATAACTATTTTATATGTTTGTAGTTAAAATTAACTTTTATCATAACTATGTACAATATATTTATTATGCAACATTATTAGATAAAATTGTCATATTTATAAGAAAAATAAGTTAGTTTAGACTCATAAGTTTCCGTAAATATGATAATTGTATTTATTGAGAATAATACACAATATAAAACTTTATATATCATTTTACTATAGTCTATATACACAACACACCCCTATACAATTGTCAATATGACATATTCATGAATTAGGTTTAGAGGAAACCTGACACTCATACCATATTTGTGAATATGATCACTGTATTGTTAGAAAATAATACACAATACAAGGCCCTATATATAGTGTTACTTTACACACAACGCATCCTAATACTATTGTCAACATGATATATAAATATATAACAATTAATAATAAGTACGATCAAGTTTGTTAAATGAACTTCTGTATAGACTAAGCTCGAGCTCATATTTGATTCAATTCGATATTAAGTGATGGTATTTTAATTAACTCATAAGCTTGACTCTTTTGATAAATGGAGTTCGAGCAATTGGTAGACCGAGTCAGAGGTAAATTAGACGTGGGTCAATCATGGTTGACCAAGTCATAGAAGTTTTTGACGAAATCAAACGCGTTGACCGGCCAAAACATCTGACCGACTCAAAGGATCATACGTTTGACCGGGTCAATTGTAAAATTTAAACAAGGCCTTAGTCTTTTACATACTTTTAATAAGCTCACTAATCATTTTTGAAATTCTTAAATTAAATAAGTTTAATTTTACCACCCGGTCATTCGCGGAGTTGAGTTTTCCCTGGAATGGCTCATTTGGTGGGTCTGGCTACCCTAACACTTCCTATGTTTCGTGAGTGGGGATGTCTTTTGCCATTGGATTCCCCGGATAACCGAACTTTATTCGTTCGCCATTAAAAAAATAAGTTTAATTTATTAATTAAATTAGTAGAATGCCTGTGAACCACTAAAGAGGTTGATAATGATAATTTGATATCCCATTGTCGACATGTCGCACACTTTTCACCAACTAAAAAATCCAAGTTCTAGACTTGATGTGGTGCTTTTTTTGGATTGTTTTTCGATTTTCTTTTAATCTATTAACTCTTTTTTTCACTCACCCCACTCTGTGAGTTCTTTTCTTACCTTTTTTCTTTTCTTATATTATTACGGTTTATATGAATAAGTTTTGTGTAATTTCTAAATATAAATTCACAACGTGTTAATATTTACGTTTCGCTAGTTAAAACTAGGAGGCCGTAACCTTGTAATTTTCTTTATGTACTTAATAATAAAATACGTTTTAATTTTACAGATAATGCAAAATAAAACTCAACGTTGATAGCACAATTGATTTACTAGTTAGTATCTGTTGCTGATTGGCGATTGCTGCTTGATAATACATGGATCCGTGGCCCATTGTACATGGGCCAAGAAGATTTGGGCCTGGCTACAAGATATCTCCCGAAGGAGGGGTTTGCATATATATATATATACTCCCATAAACATGTAAAAACAAAGAATTTTTTCCCATCAAAGTTATTGTCGGGTAACAGGGTTTATGGAGCTTGAGATAAAATAGACATTTTGTTTATCACAGTAAATAAAGATTAAAGAGTGCTTATATTGACACATTCGGCTTCAATAACCTATTTTTTTTTCATTATATTGTTTTATGTAACATAAAATGTATTCGAGGGACATGAGAAACAACCATGCAAAAAATGCTAGTACTAATAGTAATAAACTACCGTTATTTTACAGTGGTGAGTAGACTAATATAAAAAGGAGACAAGAAAAATATAAGACTTAACTTTTTTTGAAAATGCTTATACGATCCCACGTCTTCAGATACTACCGTATTCGATAATGTCAGTACGACTGTATTGGGTCTGGACGCGCGTTAAATATGAGTTTTGACCAGATTTTTGGTCATTTCTTTCACAAACTATGGTACATTTATCTCTTAAAATTTTATTCAGTGTGGCTTGCCCCTAAAACTTTGGTAGTTTACTTCAAAAATACTAAATACATCCAGATAGCCTAGAGATTTGCCACTTTCACCATATTAAAATAAATCAACAATGAACAAGTTTAATTATTCATTTTAATTATTAGATTGTTCATCTAACTAATCTTGTATTATAAGGCAAGACTTTAGACTTACAGTGAGAAAGCAAGAACCTAGTGTAAATGGTATGTTTCCAAAACATCGTAGTATTCGTATGAGAGATCCATATTGAGAAAATGAGAGAGGATTCCGAAAAAACATGATAAATATCCCCGATGGTTTCGTAAGAGATCGCGACAGAAACTTAGAATAACATTTTCAAGACGTTCAACTTTTCAAGTACACCAGAACACCTATGACAAAATCAACACAATTTACCGAAGGCCCGAATACCTATGACGAAACAATTACCGACGAGAGGTGATACCCGGAATCCTCTCTTGTGAGCATACACTTCACCCTTATTTTATAAAGAAATAGGAATTTTAATGAATTTAATTGTCTACAGTTTTGAGTTTTCATTGATGTGGTGGTTCTAAAGAAATACAATGTAGGTAAAACTATTTCTTTTTAAACATAACAACAAAAGATTAATGAAAAAAAAAAGTTTGTAATTTGAAAAATATTTATTTGTCTTTTTAGTTTTTACAACTGTAAAACCAAATGAACTCGATTAACGAAAAATAAACCCAAATCACATGATTCCAATAATATTGTGGTGTGTAATAAACAAAGCTATAGTATAGATTAAACAATAAAATAATGTATATATTTTTTTTTACAGAAATCAATAGGGATGCACATTCTTGCTTAAGCCACCGTGTACATTAGTGAAGAACCCCATCAATTCCGGCCGGTAAGGTAGGTACGACCGCCGGCGTTCTTCCTCCGTGTGTCCTCCTCCACTCCTCAAGTAAGCCTCGAAAGCGGATACCGTCGATTTGTTTCCTTTTGTTCCTCTCTTAACAACCCTCGCCTTTCCTCCGGCGACGTTGACTTTAACAAACGTTCCGTCAGATGTCACCGGTTTCGAAGAAGACGACGACGGCGTCGCCGCCGTAGACCTATCGGAACTTTTGAGGAACACAAACGCGTCACGGCCGTCGCTGTTGCTCCGATCTACTTTCTCTCGTAGTCTCCAGAGCTTCGAGAAGCCGGTGGAGTTGCTCTTTTTACTCAGCTCCGCCGTGGCGGTGGCGGTGGCTGTTTCCTTCGACCACGCGCAGTACGGTCCGGTGGCCGTATCGCCGTTCTGTTCGTGCTCCGGCGCCGTGGAAGACGGAAATCCGCGAGGCGATTCGATGAAGATCTTATCCACCGGAGGCAGAATCGGCAAGTGATCAATTTCTTCGATATCGTACTCTCCGTCTAATAACAAATTCTGATCAAATAACGGAAATACCGGCCGGATCTGACCGTCTTCAAACAGTTTATCGTCATAAATCTGATCATCATCATCGTGGCCTACTAGCATAAACGTAAAATCATCATCATCATCATCATGATATTCTTCTTCTTTTTCTTTTGAATCCTTATGATCTTCATCATCATCATCATCATTCGATTTCAGGTCAAGTTGTGTGTTGAATCCGAAGCTGATCAAATCAACGGATTGATCTGCATATTCATCTGGATCGTTACAGTGACGATCGGAATCCGAAGAAGATAAATTCATATCCATATCTGGATCTAGAAATATATAATCAGTCAATACAATACAAAACGAAACTAAAAATTCAGTTTGGAATACAAATTCTGTTGAGGTTGTTCAGATCGGTTGCGATTTGTTAGAGAAGGTGAGGGCTACAAAATGTGTGAAACTGTGAAATGAAGTTATCCGTGAATCCAGGTGGATTATATAGCAAGGCTTTGCAAGTCAAACTTGGGTTCTTTTTCAGTGTTTTATTGCCCAAATATTTGAATTGACTTTTCTGGTCTAAATGGTTATTATGTTCACAAAAATTTGCTGTAACTTATTCTTAACCGTCAAAACAAACTCACCGGGGCATTAATATCTCGTTAAGCAACAAGATTAGATAATTTTGTAACCGTTTTTTTTTTAAATCAAGTTAAAAAAACATTTTTAAAACAATGAAAAAAGATAAGGCCGTAGGCTTTTTCACTATTTTGTTTATTGAAGTTAACTGATCAGGCGAAATCAAATCGTCACTTCTTCATT
Source organism: Deinandra increscens subsp. villosa (assembly GCA_039602395.1). NCBI lineage: Eukaryota > Viridiplantae > Streptophyta > Magnoliopsida > Asterales > Asteraceae > Deinandra > Deinandra increscens. The sequence goes on along the minus strand of JBCNJP010000020.1, from coordinate 16,082,676 downwards.
TGCCGCTATGGATTCTAATAACAAAAAATATATCGAATATAACTGAAAGTCTCATATTTTTTGTAAATATAACTTGATTAGAACTTATATTGATGTTATTTTGGATAATTGTAACTTGTTTTAAACTTTATTAAGTTTTTTAACGACATTTATTGCGGTTGAAAATTTTATAAAATGTACATTGTAATTTACATGTTTGAATAGTCAATCCGATTCGACCGTCGGGGTCAACCCGGTCAATCAGTTGAACCCTTTTTGTACATAAGACCAATCCGGTTTAAAAATCTGGTTTTAAAACATTGGTTTATACTAAATAAATAACTTTTAAGACGATGCGGTGTACACAAGTGAGGGGGGTGTGAGTCCATTCACGACGTGAAACACTGCCCCCGTCATGCATGAATCAAGTTGCATGAGTCCTGGGGGTGTATGTTGTTTCATGGTCGTGAAGCCAATATAAAATTTATGAAGTTTCAGCCAATTGTATACACAATTCATATCCTCAACATAGATGGGTATATTCCTCTCTTTTGAGTTTTCATGTGAGTTTAGTCATTGTTTACATGGCAGAACTCTTATACTCAACTCACTTGGGGTATACGTCATGCCATAAAAGACTACAATAAATAAATAGAAAAAATAACTGTCATCTATCAACTCATGAGATTCACTGGAAAATCAGACAACAACTACCATCTATCAACCGCTTTCACGGTCAAATCCTCGATCTATATCGCTGATGTCCATATGTGTTGTTAACTAGATTTGTTATCCATGTGTTGCCGCGATATAACATAGGTACATAAAACAATTACATTGCGATAACAATAAGTAAAGAAAAAAAGAATACAAAAAGCTGAGAAAGTACGTTAAAATTAAAAGCTGAACGCTTAAAGTATTGAGCTTAATATCTAAAAATAATGTTACATGATTGTATCTGTTACCCCTAAACTTATGTGCTCAATTCGTTGAAAAATACAAAAAACTCTAATATTATAATTTGTTTTCTCTGACACGGTTGACGTCAGTTATGTCTCGTCTAATTGTCACATAAGCCAACTGGTTTACTCGCTCGCCACTTCCAACCGACCGTTATTCAAGAGAACGAGTAAATATACTTGACCGGATTGCTGGTTCATGGTTTGACTCTTCGGGTTTCAAAACATTGATCATGTGTCAATGAAACACCACTCTAAAAGTTATATTGTTGCGACTTCTAATCTCAAGGGGTGCTTTTGCTATTAAAACAAAAGTGTAGGGTTGAAACTGTAATATAAAGATTTTTTTCACGCGTTCTAGAAGGAAGCATGGAATGGTCTTCTTTCATGTGGCGTAATCGTATGGGAACGACTGAAAATTGTGCATTCTGTAGGGGCGTATTAATCCTCCTCCAAGTAATGAACATATAAATAAATTATATTTCGGTCAGAAAATTTCACTTTCATAGCCGATTTATTAAATAAAGTTGATGAAAATCGTGATCCCATTTTAATTTTTTATTTGACTGAAAACTAGGTGTTTCAATTATATGATTTTGAAAACAGGGGTATTAATCTTGAAAACGACTTTTATATTTATTCGTATATAGGCATCAATCTAAATATAGGCACATTTAAAATTTTGTAACTCAAAGAGGCTAAATGAGTTTTTAATAGGTTGTTGTAATCATATGTAAATGTGTTAAAAAGGTCGCGTTTGTAATAAATGAGCTAAATGATCGTGAACTATTTTAGGACTTGCCATGAATTGTATATAAAAAGGTTTTTTTTTTTCGGAACAACATCATCTATATCTTTAATCTTTAATCTTTAAATCCTAATAAAACACTAAAATAGTGCCACATGTCTAATTTCTAGGATGTACACATAAGCATTGCCACATATCAAAACCACATTCAACCAACAATTTATTATATTATCAATTAAATATAATTACCAATTTTATCAAAGCTAAATTTCCATTTAAAAAAAGTTGACAAACTTAATGTGAATTTGATAAATTTACTCAACAATTTGATTATTTTAAGAAAAAACTAATCAACAATTTGTCAAACATAATAAATATAATTATTTTAACCGTGTTTTTTTTATTTTTTATATGTATATAATATAATGAACTCAACCCGTGTAATACACGGGTTACTAACCTAGTATATAATAAAAGAAAAGTTTTTGGCACCACAATTTGTCATGTGGCACCACCACATTCATCATCAACAATTTTTCCCGCCAATAAACATTCACAAGCGGATCTTCTAATTTTGGATATATATATCCACTATTTATTTATTGTCTTCTAAATAATTTAATAACCAATTATTTCATTAATTTATTTAATATATTATATAATTTATTAAGTTACATCTATCTATATCTATCTATACTCTATACTATATAATAAACAAAAAGTTTGGTCATAGTTTAATTAATAAAAAAAAACTTGACATCACCACAAAATTTTGAATTAACCCGTGTAACACACGGGGATAAAAACTAGTATATTATAAACAAAACTATCTTAAAAAGAGATAGCAGAAAAACAAATTACATGAATCGGAACGGGTTAAAATCCCTCTTACTCATCTCAAGTAATATTGACCTTACCATTCTTACTCACAATCAAAGTACACAAAAATAAAACAATGTTGTTAAAGAGCTCATCGTTCCGTGCTTTATTAGGCAAAAAAATTACCAATTTTCGAAATCTCCAAATAATCCACCAAAAAGTGTACACAATAGACTTTATTAAATCCTTCTTCACACGAGATAAATACAACGTGTCAATCGATTGAAGAGTCTCGAGATAAATATAACAGGTATATATTATAAACAGATTAACATATCTGCCAACTTTTTTAAATGAACGAGTCACAAAAGTATACATGACAAGACTTGTTTTTTGATGCAAGTTATACATGTAAATCCAAAATTGGAATGACTCATTAAAAATTAAAATTGTAGTTTATAGCTATTGTGCGTAAAACTTCTATATTTGTGAAACTTAAAAAGGGTAATTCACTAATTTGGGATCTATGAGAAAGTTTGGAAGAAGTCAGAAGTCGTGATTTTTGTCATGCAAAAAAGGCGGAAGGTGGTTGGCAGCGAGGCACACGTGTAACCAATATGTTCTACTACAGGTTCTTTTATATTTTCTGAAGAAAAAAAAGGTAATTTTCTATATAATTCTTATCTCCCATCATCTTGACATCTAGTAGGTTTGACAAACACTTGGTTCTTCATTTCTTAATTAATAGCTTTCATTATTTATTATTTTCAAAATTAATATTATTATAATATAATTATAAAGCTATGGGTAGGGTGTGAAGTATAAAGGTAAAAATGGTGCACAGAAAAATATATAGTAGGTGAGTGATATTGCATTGTGGTTGTGTGATAGTGAAAATTATGTGTAATTATTTGAGAGATGGGAAAGTGAAGAAAAAATAAAGATTGCAAAATCGTTGTGGTAGTTACGGAGGAGGAGCATAACACCCCTTCACTAGCAGTTGGGGTGGTGTAGCTCGTCGTATTGGCGGATCACAGGGGCGTAGCGCCCCCATTACTCATGGCCTAGTCGATGTTATTATACGAATAGAAAGTATGATAAGTACTACGAAACTATTTTTTTTTTATAAAGACAAACTAAAAAACTAACATAAAGTAAATAGAGAGATGTAAACCTAGCTAGGTGTCTCAATGATATGGTTTTGGGAATAAGGGGTATTAATATTGAAAAAGACTTTGTATTTATTAAGGCGTCAATTTTAATAAAAGACACGTTTTAAATTTTGTAACATAACCTGACTTACTTAACGTATGTAAATGTGTTAAACTGGTTGTAATAAATCATATGTAAATGTGTTAAAGAGGTTGCGACGGTAATAAATGAGTTAAATGAATCATAAATTATTATAGTAGTTGATATATTTTATTAAATGGGTTAACAAATCAACCTATTTAATTAAGCAAATTACAAGGCATACATATATAGACAAATACTTGTTTTATCATACGAGTTAAACATTAAACATGTAAATCCAAAAATTGGAATGCCTAACTAATTAAAAGTCTAAAATTGGGGTTTAGCTCTTGTGTTTATAGTAGTTTGACGAAATCGAAGTCGTGATTTTTGTCTAGCAAACAAATCTGGAAGGTGGTTGGCAGTAAGCCACACGTGTAACCAACATGTTCTGCTACAGGTTTTTCTATATTTACTAAAAGAAGGTCATTTTCTACTTCTCATCTCCCATCATCTAGTAGGTTTGACAAACACATGATTCTTTGTTTCTTAACTACTTCTTTTTTTTTTCTTTTTTCTTTAACTCTTCGCGGGGGGGGGGGGAGGTCTTATATATAACTAGTGTCTCAAAATGATTTTCAAAAGTTTTTAAAATCAAATGGTTCTCTCAAATGAACCTCCCTTATATATATATCTTTAATCTTTAATCCTAATAAAATGTCTTCTTTTTAGAGGGTTCACATCATCATTGACACATGTCAAAACCACATTCAATTATCAATTTATTAAAATTACCAATTAAGACTAATTTACCAATTTTGTCCAAACTATATTTTTATTACAAAAAAATTTGACAAACTTAATGTATATTTTGAAAGAAACTAATCAATAAGCTTTTAAACATAATAAAATTTCTTTAATGAATTAAGTTATCAATTAATATTTTATAATAAATTACGTCATTTATAATTTTCAAATCTTTTAACCGTTTTTTTGTTGTTGTATTTATCTAATATTATGAAACTAAATTCAACCCGTGTAATACACAAGTTACTATTCTAATATATATATATATATATATATATATATATATATATATATATATATATATGGAGAGGATCATTTGAGAACCAAGTGGTTTTGAGAACTTTTAAAAACCATTCTAAGCCACTAGTTATATATAAGAAAATCTCACCATGAATTTGAGTGCCCCCCCCCCCCCCTGAAAATTAGTGGCACGGAATGGTTCTTAAAAGTTCTCAAAACCAATTGGTTCTCATTTGAACATAACCCTATATATATATAGGGGGGGGGGTTCATTTTAGAACCATTTGATTTTGAGAACTTATGAGAACCAGTAACTTGGAAAATTAGTTCTTCATCAACTTTAAACAGAAAATAGTATATGTAACTGAAGTTAATATAGCTATTTTTTCTAGGTTTGTGTAGTACATTGTGTGGGATTTCCAACACACCTAACCACATCCAACACGGAGCTAGGCTGAATGGGATATCGATGCTCAAAACTAAAGGTTCGAAGCTGTGAAAGCTGAGAATTTGAGATAAAAGTTTAAGGAAAAATGTGATAACTCATTCCACATTGGTTGATGTATGAAACTTAAAGTGGTATTTAAGTAGGGGTTTCTCTCTAAGATTGTTTCTTCTAGTGATAGACATCCATGGGACCCACAGGGGGAAGATGAACCCTCGGCTTGCACACAACACGAACGATAGCGCCTTGATGGCGCATTTTGCATTCTACACGCTCGCATCGTCGAGAGCAACCTTTGTATTTTTGTCCTCACACGTGGGTAGAGCGAAGCACCCTTGACTTGCGCTCGCGCGCGACGATGGGCGCTTTGATAACGCACTTTGCACGTTCGCATCGTCGAGAGGTGCCTTTGTATTTTTTGTCTCACAGGTGGGTTACGCAGGGTGATTTGGTGCAAGTCAAGTCACGTGTGGCATGACGTGTCCACGGGAGTCACTAGATCGACGCAGAAACTTCTGTGTCTACGTGCATGCGCGCACACACCGATAAGGTGCACAAGTGTTGGTAACTTTCGCACCTACCTTGTGCGAAATTTTAGGATGCGTCGTGACTAGGGAAAGACTGTTAAATGTTGTTGTTACTCAGTTTTCGCTTGTTACATTTTCATCACTTAAAATTTTAGCTGGTGCGCGAGTGTTGGTGACTTGTGCACAAACCTGGCGCAAAATAGTGGGCTGTGTCGCGACTGCAGAAAGACTGTTAAATGCTAATGTTACTCAGTTTTCGCCTATTACGTTTTGATCACATAAAAATTAAGCTGAAACACCCTATTTGAGTATAAAGAAACTGAAAAATGCATTTTTTACCACCTCTTTAATTGTTCGGTGTTTTGATAACGGGTGTCGTGACCGCTATACAAATAATCCTAACTACCTATAGACATGGTAAGTCGGGTATCAATCCACGGGAGTTGGTGGTTATTAGTGATCCTAATGACTTAATCTAAATTACTGTCACTAACTTAGATAAACTAGACTAAACCTAAATACTAAAATAAGTGTCTCTTGGCTGTTTAATTTGAATGACTTAAAGACTAAAGAAAACTAATGCTAGTTTGAACTAGAAAAGAGAGAATTAAAACGTGACAACCTCAGGATCCCGGTTAGCTAATTCCTAATCCATTTCAGTTAATCAATTCAACCCAATCCAACCTACGATCTATTCACATGTAGCACAAGATAGTCCTAGAGCTATGCTTAGAAAGATAGTCCGGGAGCGGAGAGCGAAACACATTCACAAACCCTAAGTTCAATTGTAAAACCTATTCAACCAAACATTCAAATCACACAAGTGCTAAGTATAGTCCCAGAGCTATGCAATTAAGGTAGTCCGGGAGCGGGGGGGCACATATGCAATCAAAACGCAAGATAAATAAACTTAAATTGAACATCCATATGAATAAAACATTGTCACTATGTTTATAGAATCAGAAAATAGACAAATAATAACTGAAAAGAATAGTAATACGCTAACCATTCACTGCCGGTAATCACTTGGACTTAGCCGGACATCAAAATTATCACCGAATGATTAAAAACTAAGAAAACCATGAAAAACTATAAAGAAATTCATCTCTGGGGAGTTCTGGTCGGCTACATCCGTAGTTACCCTAAAAAATATTGTTTTAATGGTTTAAATATATGGTCCCGATCGAGAAAAACGAAAATCTGACGACATTGAATCCCTCGGGAAATATTTTGTGCATTCAGTCGCGCCATGATGCGTATTTGCATTGTCAAATATCAATTCTTTCGCTGCCTTTCCTTTTTGTGTTCACACTGGCTAGGATTTAATTAGGATGCATGCTGAAATCACGTGATGCACCACCCATGTAATTTTTTTTTATTTAGGACGGCGATGTTGGTCACGACGGGTTAGGACATCGCGCACCTATCCTACCTCCGTAGAGGAGGAGATGAGGGTTCACCCCATAGACAGCCAGACATGAGTGTCCTAACCGTGCCTCCGCTGGGGTCGAGTGGGGCAATGGACGTTCCCCGGGAAAACCATGCGACTGTCTAGCATGCCTACATGGGACCTACGTTGAAACCCGTAGGTTTCAACCCAAGCATAGACAGTTGCAAGCCTCCACAATAGCAGAACTATCTGGAGTAACTTACGCGCTGGATAAAACCAGTCGGCATCATGACTCGAACCAAGGTTGCCCTTGGTCATCAATCCCTTGCCAACAGTGAGGTTTGAACCTGGGTTTTCCCAAACTCCAAACAACACCGGTACCATTGAGACAATGCTTACTTGGCTCTCCACGCATTGTTTTATTCACCGACTAACTCCACTATTAAAATTCATGCATGGCACATACATTCATCATGAATGTATCATCCTTCTTATTTTCTTTTGATTCTTTCTGCATCACGACAAACATATACAAAGTATGAATTTATTTTCTTAACATTTTCATTTTAAAATACATCTAAACTTATGGCCTAAACTTATATCCATTAGGAAATAATTATGAAACTTAGACATATCAACATCCTATGGTTTAGACTCAACTTAAATATACCGTTTAAGCTCATTTTAATATCAACACACTAAACACCCAAAACTATTCAAATCAATATCTTTTATACCCAATTTAGTGTGTCTAGGAGACGATTAATATAAATAAAATACACTTCTTAACCGCTTATCAGTTTCAAGTTTTTTGTTTCTACTATAAATAGAAGACCCCATTTGTTGAGGAATTTTATTTTTGGAACGGCCGATATCTATTAAACACCAAGGGGACCGATCCTAGCGAGGAACTAGGAAAGGAAACACCAAAAGGAGGTTACATGTAACAACAATTCATCCAATCTATCCTATGCGTAGGATTACATCGATTATTAAACCAAATTTTGCACCATATTTTTATCTCCGCAAAAACTTTATTTACATTTGAATGAGCTCCTTGGAAAATGACGGCATTCCTTTCTCTTCATATGCACCATAGGCTAGTGACGACAATTCCTTGCAGAAACTCTTTCTTCTTTTCTCCAATATTCTTGTCATTAATCATGTTCAGAAGATCATCTACGGAGAACACGATTAACGGAGGGACATTACACCAATTTCCTACTAGATGCCATAGTGCCATAGAAAAAGGACATCCCGTGAAGAGATGTGAAACCGATTCATCCACTTCATTACAAAACCTACAAAGTACAAACCTAAGAATTAGTCGTAATGTTTCTTCTCAAAAGAGCATCAAAAGTGGCGATTTTTTTTCTTTGAGCACGCCAAGCAAAAATGTTAACTTTATTAGGAACTAAGCGACTCCAATATTGTAAACGAAAATCCCCCATCAAAAACGAATTAACCCCAACATAATCTGCTTTTCTCTTTACTCTCTCCCTCTCATACTCTTTCTCAAAAATTCAAAAACTAGTTCTTCTTTCTTCATGTGTTCAAGGTAATTTCAGTGCTAGAGTAATAATGTCTGTATATTTGACTTTGGTAATTTTACCCTGGGAAACAAAGAAGCTCTTGTGTAGAGACCTGTAATTTGTTTTAAGTGACCCGAGTTTTGACCCGAATCTTTCACCATTATTATTATTATTTTTTTAATTTCATATTTCTTTATTCTTTTTAAACTCTTTCTAACACATTTCCGTCTATTTTCTAGCATCCTAATTTGTATTATATTATTTCCTTTTTCTTGTAATCGTTATCATTTCCATGTATCTGTACGGGTTATGTTAGGTACACCATGGTGTACCCAAGATTAGGTACACCACTAGTATAAATACATTCATTAAATGCGGTGAAATCAATATTTAGATGAGGTTTTCAACCGCAATTAAAGCTAAGTATTAAAAAAAAAAGCTAACGTATTAAATGAGGTATCTGAAATTTTAATAAAAAATTAATAAATACGCTGAAATTTAATTAAATAATTAATAAATGTTTTTAATCGGTTTGCAATATAAATAATATGGTGAGGTTTCTTTTAATAATATTTAAAAGACATTTTAATATTTAATGAAATTAGAAAACCTTATACGTAGTATTAGAAAACAAGCTTTAATAGTTAATATTACAAAAAGTTTCATAAAATCAACTCGAATACAATTAATCAAAAATAAGATCAAGTTAAATCCACAATACAACAAGTTCTAAACATCAAAAATTTAGACAAATTCAAATTCAAAGATGTTATTCTATAAAGCATCAACTATGTAACTTCTACAAAACCTATAGAAGTAGCAATTTTCTTGTATTTTTGAGAGACACAAGCAACCTAAAACCAACCATCTTACCTTTTTGTTTAAAGCTAACCTATCATTTTCTTTTATTTTATCAAGTGATCATGTCGAGTTCAAGTTTTTATTACGAGAAAACGACGACACTTTCAGATTTAAATATTTTAATTTGTTTGGTTTGGCTATTTAGCTTCACATTTATTATTTTTATCTTTCTTTATTACCTTTTTTAACATTCTTTTATTTTTTCTACTAATCGAAAATATACATGTAGATTAATATTATTTATCTTGCTTTCTTTTTGTTTCTTAAGCTCATGTTCACAAAAAGTAAAAGCTTTAATTTTGCTTCTTAAGCTGTTGGTCACAAAAATAAAAAAATAAATAAATCTTATGTTTATCAATTTTATTAAATACGTTAAGCAAGAATTTTGCATAAAGAAATCTTTAGCTTTAATTTTATTAAATACGTTAAAGAGTACGACTTTTATTTTGTTCATTCAAGTATACGTACGCACGTCCGCATACCTGTATAAAATACAATCGTATAATATACTTGATGTATAGTACGATATGGTCGTTGTTTCAAATTATAATAAAATTAATATAAAATTTACGTTTATAATAATAATAATAATAATAATAATAATAATAATAATAATAATAATAATAATAATAATAATAATAATAATAATAATAATAATAATAATAATAATAATTGTTAGGTAATCATTGTTATATACTTGCTAATCATTATTAGGCACACCACTCCATGCTAATCAATATTAGGTACACCATAACATGTTAATTATTGTTAGGTACACCATGGTGTAGCCAAGTTAGGTACACCAGTAGATTGTAATTGTGCTTTAACTTTATAGTTTTCCTCCCTTTGTATTGTAAAATTCATCTCCTTGTAATCATATTATAATAAAATTATTATTTCTATTTTAAATTAGCGAATGGTTTTCTACAATACACACATTCATAGTGATCACTTGTGACTTGACTACTTGTGTTTGACAATGCTTTCACCTTTATTGTAAACAGTGAACCAAACATTACCGATGACCTTAAGGAAACAATTTTTCTTCTATGCGACTATGCTAGTTTCATCAAAAACAGAAATCAATAGTTTTTTTTTTCATTACCGGGATTGAATCCTCAACACTTTAAAAAAAATAAAATCTTATCCAATTAACACCCATACCACTAAAACAAATTTCTTTGGTAACGATAAAACTTAGAGTAGGAAATAAATGAACATGACCGTGCATTTTTATTTTTAGGTTTGTTTGTTTTTTTGAACGGCAATTTGGTTCAGCGATGTATCGGAACTGGTTACCCTGGACCTATCCACTGTCCCGAGTCCGAACCTCATAGCGAGGGAACCCGGGAGCGCCCCCATTTGCACCATCGGGCGGGAACCGGGCAAGCCCGTAAACCCTCCCTTGTGATTCAGGATCAAGCAAGCTCAATCCTTCATTGCCCACCAAAATCTTACATAGTGATGTAAGTGAGACTAGAACTTGGGTCTCTTCAACCACAAGCTTAGATTTTAACCACTACACCAACTTTGCTTGATGAGCTCAACTGATGTAAATAGTTTTCGGGACATTCGTTAGCCGTTCAATTTTTTTTTTTTACTAAATAATATGAAAACTATGTTTGTGTCCTTCGGTTTGAATATAAAGGAATATGTGTACACAAACGTATACCAAACTACACATGAATGATTGATTTTTTGTGTGGTTTGAACATATTACCTGTATGATGATATATTTAAAACAATCAAATAATGCCAATAATTATTTATTGTCGTCACAGTAGTTTGTACTATCATTATTATTCTTCTGTTTAATAATATATAAGATAGCAACAACGTACTCCTGCATGCATTTAATAATTTATAATAGAGCGAGGCCGGTGACGTGGTGTCCCATGCTATACAACAACAATATTGTCACTAGATGCCAACAATTTTTGGTTAGAAAAACCACAATACTAACGTGATCTTCCACACCTTTAGTACTACAGCTCACATGTTTATGTCTCTTTTTCTAGATAGATTCTAGACGCTGCAGGTAATGTAAATTCATTCATTGTATGATTGCCATCAATTCTTAATTTCTTATTACTTATTAGCGATAGCGGATCCAATAATATTTTTTATGGCGTCGTTTTCTTTAGGTGTCTGGATTTTCATCATCTCGTCATTAAACTATTTCAGTTCGGTTCGGGTCGGGTTTTTATGACTAAAATTCTAATCAAAGTATTAAACACCCATCACTATCTAAATTTCATGTATAAAAGAAACATACTTATATAAAATTAATTAAATATGAAAGGAATAGGAAAGGTACAAGAACTCGGAAAAAAAAAACAATCATAATTCATTTTCAATAAAAAAAAATATGTCAGACATTGGTTTCGAACTCAGGACTCTTGATTCGCGAAAAAGAACTAAAAATAATTCTTCACTACAAATTAATTTTGTACTATCATCCGGAGAAAATTGCTTTTATATATAGTATAGCTTGAGAAAAATTAAACATTTATAGTAAAATTATGGTAAGTAAAAATGTTTAAACGAGTTTCGAACCTAGGTGACAGGGAAAGGGGAGCGGAGAGCTAAGAGCAATGATCTTTACCAACAGAGCTACGACTAGGGTTTTACTTTTTAACCCATTCTCCCATTTCTAAGTTTTAAGGAAAAAAAAACTTTACCCGGAGTTCGAATTTGGGACAACCCAATTGAAACTTAGAACGCCTACCATCGAGATATATTGGATTTTGTTATTAGAATGGGGGTCACTTATATTTATTTGTGGGGGTCATTAGGATTTTCTTTTAATAACGCTCCACTAGTAATACAAAAAAAAAGACAGAGGTCGCTTCCCCCTCCCCCCCCACCCCTATGTAAGTCCGCCACCGCTTATTAGCTAGCTAGGTTTTATAAGTTACGTACGTATATATGTCTAGTTCGGGCTTTGATATAAAGACTCAGGCCCAAATGATCAGATCCGTCAATTCATCGGGCCCAAACCAATCCTCCCTTCCTATATATTGAGGAATGAGGATTAACCCTCCTCGAGGTCTATATGCAATTACTTGTAGATTATAGATACTATCATATATAGGATATGAAAACTTCATTACTTCTGAAGTTTGGTAAAAAAATTCAGGTTGTGTCCACAGTTTACACTTTTATATTTTGCGTATAAAAGTATGTCATCTTTTAACACAATAAGTCCCTAAGAGTGACCAAAGGGCTTTAACGGGTTTTTTTAAAATATGGTATCTGGTGTTTAATAAGGTATCATCTCTCTTAAAAATTATGGGTTAAGTCTCATAATAAACGATTTTTCTGCTAAGTTTGTCCACATGGCCTGCACGTTTGGGGACAAAATCATCATTTTAAGTCTTGGCTTATTCCCTACTCCTGGTTCCATTCCTAATCTTTCGATTCATTCTCCATTACATCACCTGACAACCACCCACCTACATTCTCGTTTTCACGTCAAACATCGACGCCATCGACGGGTCATCGACCAACATTCTTACTTTCCATCTACGCAGTGGCGGATCTAGAAATTCTTGTCAGTGGGGGCAAAAAAATATGTCACGCTAGAAAGGGTGGGATCGAAACATGTTAGATTAAAACGGGTCGGGAGGAAATGAGTCCAATAGTTTTATAGATACTATACGAATAACTATTAAGACTAGAAACACAACAAAAATCCTAACATATATAGAAAAAATGTGACTAGATGCAATCACGGAACAAAAACTTTTTTATAGAGGTCCAAAATAATAGTGTAAATAAACTTGGTATAACACAAGACTAAGAAGCCATAGTTTTGTATGAGTTTCATAACATCTTTTTTTCTGTTTTGTTTTAAAACGAGACATATTTGGATAACGTAAACAATTTTTTTATATTATTATATAAAGTATTTAAAACTTATATAATAATATTAAAATCTAATAAAATGATAACTAAATAAAAATATATGATAAAATATACGGTTAAAAAACATTATCAAATTAAAATGGATTTACTATTAAAATTAATAAACTAAAGTAAAGATGTCACCCTAGGTCTGCAAGAGTAGCCATCAATCCATCATTTCTCTAGCCGCTTCCCAACATGTACTAAATATATGGCTTAAATGATTTTTTATTTTCTTTTATTTACTTCATCTTCTTCCTTCTTCAAGACCTCGTATTTCTCACACAATCTCATAAGAGTTTATCATGGAAGGAAATTAATCTCGCTCTCTCTTCACCCTTCTCGTTTTCTTCTTCTTGGGTGCCTAGAATAAAAAATCTTGGGTGCCTAATTACAAACTGCAAATAAATAGTAAGACTAATTTATATTTGAGTGGGTGCCTTGGACCCCACTGGGTACCAAATAAATCCGCCCCTGCATCTACGTCAATCATGGCTAGCTACAGACCCAATTAAAACGACGGCCTATGCTTTAATGGTATAATGTTCTTTATCTCAATCAGGGGTGGATCCAGGATTTCTTTTCATTTTTCGAAGAGAATTCTAACAACTAAATGTTAACAAATTTGGTTTAGTCGGTTCAGCTCGAGTAAGGTTGATCTGTACAAAATTTTAGACAAGTTCCATGGGCATCAACACGATTTCATTTCTATATAAATATATAATGATCCATAAATTAACAAGCTCAGTTGGTTCCCCCTAAACATTGTAGGGTATAGACCCAGGTTTGAACCTTAGCCTTTGCATTTTTTTAGTAGCACAAATTGTGTTTAATTTTGTTTGAAAGAAAGAAGAGGATTTAAAAAAACAGAGGTATATAAGTTCGAACTAGATACCTAGAGGTTAAAACTCACGCATATAACCATCTGAAGTAGGGAAGAACGTGTTACTATGATTTATCCCTAATGGAACAGTGGATTCACTCCTACATTTTTATAGATAATTCTACTAAAAATACGAAATTCATCGAGTTCCCGTTAACCAGATGGATCCTTACTATATCCGCCCGTGACCTCATTTACAGTTCCATCTTCTGCAATCCATTTACGACACTCATGGCTATGAACCCGATTAAATGTTACATCTATACTCGCATTCATTACCTTTTTTTTAAATAGTAGTAAAGGATTTTTTTTTTCCGACTTAGAATGCCATGAGAATTTTAAGGATGTTGATCATTGGTTGTTTGTTTTATGAAGATTTGATGATGTTGCTCGGGGATCAAGATGATGAGGGTGTGGTGTAGGTAAGGAGATCGATGCAAACAATCCGAGCAAGGCCTAAGCCCGTATAGGCTCGATCTCATATCATTTAGACTAAAAAGAGCTCGGGCACGAAGCTCTACCCATTTAGAGTATTATCAGCTATGAAGCTCAAGCTCAGCGAGCTCGTGAGAAATTATTTTTGTACCCAACTCACATGGAGACCGAGATGTGAAAGGTTCAATAAAATATCAAAATATAAATTTAAAAGATGGTTTTTAAATACGGAGGTAGTAAATAGGATGTGATTAATGCTTTTATAAAAACATTATATGAGTAAACTTATTTAATCAAATTATAATAATGCAGATGAAGAAAAGAAGAAGAAAGCTTGTGTGAATGATATCATGTAAATCAATAAATTCTAATGCTATAAATGTCCAATTTAGGCAGCAACAAATCCTAGTATCTAATTCATCTATCTTCACTATCTTTATACCAAAACAAACACCGCTCAATCAGAGTCATACACCATATGTATAGAAGCTAGAAAACCAAAAAATCACACATGTATGCATGTCTTCCCCCAAATCGCAACCTACATGTTATATTTGTTCTAGGCATCCTTCATATGTTCTTCCATCATCATCATCATTCATCAAGCGTTTTTAAGCTGTCGAACCTTTAATCATGGCCCTAAGAATATCATCTCCTGCGATGGCCCTTAAGTTTCTTATGAATGAAGACCTTGAAATCTTACTTTTCTGAAGAGAAAACATACATATTGATTATTAGTCTACCTAGATTCATCAATGGCATAAAAAGAAAGGGAATATGGGAGTGGAAAACTTACATTATACTCGTGATGGAGTTTCTTGATCGCGACCATCTTAGAAGAACTCAAATAATTCGTAAGGCGGCTCATCAAACCGTTGATGCTCATATGTGGTGATGTTGGTGTCTTCAATGGCCGCGTTCCTAAAAGAATATTAGAGTTTGAACGAATTAAATTTTATAAACTAGAAACTAATAAAATCTATCAATTATACAGTGATGGAACTAAAATTTTATAGTCGGAGGGTTATCATAAGTTTATATTCTCCAATGACTATAACAAAAGGATACAACTAATGATTTTTTCATAAGAAGACCAATTTGTATATATAAAATTTTAACAAAATTAATTTGATGGTTCAAGGATCATTAGACCATCTTAACCTCGTAATAATGTCACTAATTTGATTGAGTTTGTTTATCATATGAAGGAAACTTTGAATTGGTCCAACTAAACATGTTACCTTTGATATATTCATAATTTAGGTACAAAATTTTACAAACTAAATAGATAAAAAGTTCCGATGAATTTCATCAAATTCTAGAACGAGCTAAATATTTGTATGCTCACCTCTTAATGAATCTACTCTGAAGCTGATGATATAAACTGGAAGAATATGTGTGTTCATATGATGTTCCCAAATGACATACTTTGTTGGTGATGACATATTATCCACACCGGAATCGAACTTCATAGAGCTCGGTTGGTCTTTTCGCGAACCAGGATGAACAACTTCAGGTCGTCCTAAAATCACTCGACATAGTAACACATGCATCAAGCCGTCCGAATCAACAACCGATGTTTTTAAACTGCATATATAAAACGAAAATCAAATAAGTTAATCGTTCAAACATATAGCCGTTATATAACTACCAAAACAATAAAGATTTTTTAATAAGCATGCATGTAATAACAAAGATTTTCAGCAATTTGTTAGGAAAAATTTATAAAATTAGTTTCTTGCTAGAAAATTACCAGAATAACTATTTTAAAAAGTTATATATTTTCATAGCTAACGAAACCTAATACACAACAATGGTATAATAACACTTTATTAGTGTCTACTAATTGAACATAATTTAGATTTTGTAGCAACTACGGTGCAAACGAGTCGAGTCGTCCGTAAGTTACTCGTGATCAAATAGATAAATAGCTTAAAACGAATCAAAACAAGCTCAAGTTTTGAAATACCCATTTAAATAAATATAAATAATTATGTATTTTTTTCATGTAAAATATAATTCTAAATATATACCAATTATTGATATATAATAAATAAATATTAACAATATACGAGCCAAATGTAAACCAATGTAAACCGACAAACTCGAGCTCTGTCGAACATAAATCTAAACGAGCTTGGCTCAAACTTTCTTTTGCGCCCAATTTTACTAGGGCGCCGTCTCTAAAAAAAAAAAAGTCTCTTTAAAAAAAAGAAAAAAAAAACTTTTTTTTACACTCGTGGTAGCAACCAAATCAAAAGAAAAAAACAAAAAAAATAAAAAATTGGCGGTTATGTAGTAACCAGCTCAAACTGAAAGTTGCATAAAGAATAAAACACCAAAAAACTGACCTCTCCATCGGACTATTCGCCGGAGAAAGATGAATACCACCACCATACGGCGAACCTCTATTCTGAAACCGACGAAATCCATGCATCATAATCTCCCGTATCTCCTCACGAGACCCACCCCCATACCACCCAAATCTCATATTCGCATCCCCGCCGTTCCGACTCGCAACCGCCGCCGCAAACACTCGAAAAACCGCCATTCGAGCCTCATCCATCACACCCCCACAATCATACCTCTTCCTATGAATCCCAGCAATCTTAATCCTCTTCCTCCCACCAACAAAACTTTTCTCCAAAATCTCGTATTCATTGCTTCCCTTTTCAAGTCTCTGCACCTTCAACTCGTCACTATTGAAAATATCATCGAATCTTGATCGACCCGGTTCGTCAGATTCGGATTCAGATCCGGGTTTAGCAATTTCGTCATCTACAAGTATAACTGAAGCTTGATCTTCGTATTCTACTCTTTGATTCATGGTGAATTTGATGTTTATGAAGAATATTTTAGAATTTACAGGCTCCTGATGAGAACGAAGAAGCGGAGATTGTGGAATAAATTGGGGTGAATATATATATAAATAGGAGAGAACAAAGATCGAATTTTTAGGTTGTGGAATATGAGTTGAAGTTTGCTTGCAGAGGTGGATAAACAATCGAGAGACGTAATGTTGGAAACCGACAAAGGCATTAATTTGGTTTTATATTATTCTCGAACTCGAAGCTTGCTATAAAAAGTAAAAACCGCCTTCCAGAATAGTCCAATAAAATTTGTTTGTGTATATCCTTTTTGTGAGAAAGACAAATTTTAAAAAACTTGTTTGTTTATTTATTTATTTTTATCTGAATGTTTGACTATTGATTTTTTTAGAAATAAATAAAATATTTGTGTGTGTGAAAACAATTTTAGAAAGAAAAAAAATGTAGATATTGTGTTCTTATAAAATAAATATTGAATATATATTAGAATTCACATGAATTATTTCTAATAAATTTATACAATAAAAATAAAAATACATTTTATAAAGTGATATTCACACATCTCTAAAATCATATATTATGTGGATACGTTTTTATGCTTACTTTAACCTGATTCTTATCTGGTTAATAAATTTTTCTATGCATTTTATTTAGATGACCAATCTAATTTAGTTAATTATCGATCTTGGATACTTTCAATGTTTTCTTAATTGATTTATGGATATTTACTAATATATATTAGAATTAAATTAAATATAAAATAAATAAAAGAGATATAAGTATACGTGGATATCACTAGGAATACTTGCGCTTGAAGATACCCCACAAATTTTTTTTTGAACGGCGATTTCATTAAAAACGCCCAGCCACTAGCAAGACGCTAGAGGAGGGCCAAAAACAACAAGAAGAGGGCATTACATGTGTAAGTTAAAAGCACACCAATCACTCCAAGTAATAGAACAATTTTTAATTCTATTAGAAACCCATAAGAAGCTTGTAGACTTGATTTCAAGAAGGAGACATTGAGCGTTAGTCCTTCTCCGATTGAAAACCGAGTCATTCCTAGCCCTCCAAATGCACCAACACGCCGCATGAATGATACCTTGAACTATCATGGCTTTGTCTTCCGACCAAGGAAGATGAGAAGCAAACCGAGCAAGATCAACCACCGAGAAGCAAAAAATCTGAGGAAGCGAACACCAAGACGAAATTAAAGCCCAAATCTCAGTCGACAGCCTGCAACCAGTGAAAAGGTGGTCCGCGGACTCATCCACTTCCTGACATAACGGACAGGATCTCGAACTAATGTTGATATTGCGCTTGGACAACCCATCAAACGTTGGAATCCTACCAATGGCAGCCCTCCACATCAAGAGATTTACCTTCATGGGCATAACTTTGGGCCACAGAAATCGGTTAGGCTCACAAGGGCCAGGGGCATTAGAAAGAATACTCCTCATGGAGCTGATTGAGAAGCATCCATCAGAACCATCCATCCATCGCCATTGACCACCATTGAAGACTATCAAGTCCTTAAGCCTCACACCTTGTTTGGCCAAAATCACTTCCACATTGCAAATGTTTTTCCAAACCCCTGTAATACCCCTGTTACAAGGGACCCAATCGGACCTAGTGGAGGAGCCATGCAGACCGACAATCACCTTTCTCCAAAGCCGCTCCGGCTCGACGAAAAATCTCCAAATCCATTTCGCTAAAAAGGCAAGGTTAATATTTTCAAGAGTGTGCAGCCCGAGACCCCCTTTTTCTTTTGGTTTACATATAGCTTCCCTACTTACCCAATGAATTTTCCTATCATTATTTCCGCCTCCCCAAAGGAAGTTGAAACGGATACTCTCGAGAGTTTGGAGCACTTTTTTTGGAGCCTTGTAAAGGGAGAAAAAATATAGGGGCAAACTATCGAGGACCGACTTGAGAAGCACAAGTCTACCCCCCATTGATAGGTGTTTAGCCTTCCAACGAGAGAGCCGAGCTTGAAAAATATCCACAACCGGTTTCCAAGCGTTGATTCTATTCATGTTATCCCCAACGATTAGACCCAAATATTTAAAAGGAGTATCACTACCATCACACCCACATCTATTGGCAAACACCCAAACCTCATCGATAGGAACATTAAGACCATACATCCCGCATTTCTTGAGGTTGACTTTTAATCCGGAGGCAAGAAAAAACCCGCGAAGAATACGGAGGAGGTTGACCACGTTGGGCATCGACCAATCACCAACAACGATAGCGTCGTCGGCGTACAAAAGGTGAGAAATAACCGTCTCCGATCTAGGAACGCGAAAACCATGAAAAACACCCAAACTTAGAGCCTTTTGAAAAAGTTCATGAAAGGCCTCCATCGCAATTATAAAGAGGAAAGGAGAAAGCGGATCTCCTTGGCGAACCCCTCTAAAACATTGAAACTCAAAGGAGGGAGCCCCGTTGATGAGGACCGAGGCTCTAGAAGCTTTGAGACACCCCTTGATCCAAAAACGCCAACGGTCGGGGAAATTCATTTGCCCCAAGATGTCGTCAAGAAAGCTCCAACTAAGAGAATCGAAAGCCTTTTCAAAGTCAATCTTGAAGAGCATTAAACGTGACTTATGCTTCTTAGCCCAAGAAACAATCTCATTAAGGATCAAAGGGCCATCAATTATGTTACGGTCCGAGAGAAAACCCATTTGCGTTTCAGAGATGACATTATGGATCACCATTTTGAGCCTATTCGCCAAGACTTTTGAAATCACCTTTTGGATACACCCGATGAGACTAATAGGACGGTAATCGTTAAACTGCAAAGGGTCATCCACTTTCGGGATGAGGTGAATGAAAGAAGAGCCACATCCTCTACCAAGCTTCCCGTCCGAGTGAAATTGTGTGAGAACCTTAAAAAAATCCTCCTCAAAATAAGACCAAAACTTTTTGATGAAAGCGAAGTTAAAACCATCCGGCCCGGGGGCCTTTTCATTTCCACACATCCAAACAGCTTTTTTGATTTCATCCTTAGTGAACTGTTGTGTAAGAACCACCCCATCATCATCATTTAATTTTTTGAAACTGTCACAAATGAATCTTGGCCGACATTCAAGGTTATCTTCAAACTTTCTTTTAAAAAATTTCCATGCCTCCTTTTTAATCAAATTTGGATCAGTGACCCAGTTGCCATTGACATTAATTCCACTTATACGCCCAGTTCCCAAGCTCTGATTAATAATCCCATGGAAAAAAGAGGTGTTTTCATCCCCGTCTAAGGCCCAACGACATCGAGCCTTTTGTTTAAGATCAAGGTTGCGATCATTGTGAAGCCGCCTAAGATTAGTTTTGTGCTCCATCCAAAGGGAAAGATCATCGTCTGAGAGCGGGTGAGATTCAGCCAAGGCATCGAAAAAATTACATCGGTTAGAGAGGTCGACAATCTGATTAGAAACAGCCTCCCTACGGCTTCTATTCCAACATTTAATTCCTTCCTTAATAGCTTGGAGCTTAGCCAACAGCACCTCATCAGGCCTTCCCACGAAGGAGCCTCCATCCAAAGAGGCTTTCACCACCTCTTCAAAGCCCCCCACATTAATCCAAGAGGAATAAAAACGGAAAGGACAAGGCCCGAAATCCACCGAAGAGATTTTAAGAATAAGGGGGCAGTGATCCGTAAGAAGACGCGGAAGAGCCGTAAGCGCAGCGTGGGGCCACCTGCACATGAAAGAGGAACTAACAAGGATACGGTCAATTTTACTAAAAGATTTACCGTTCCCATGAGAGTAAGTGAATTTTCTTCCGCCCATCGGATATTCCATAAGATTGGCCTCGTGGATAAAATTATTGAAGTGATTAGCGCCAGCGGGGTGGAATTCCGAGTACAATCGGTCCTCGGGGAAACGCACTTCGTTGAAATCTCCAGCAACAATCCAAAGATTATCCGAGTCAATCAGTCCCAACAGTTTAGCCCACAATCTTTGCTTAGCCGAGGCCCCTTGGGGCGCATAAACATTGATGATGTTTAACGCATCCGAGGAGCCCAAGACCCTGCCTTTAACCACGATGAAATTGTCATCTTTGATGATCTCGGAGTGTTGAAAAACGGCGGGGTTCCAAGAACATCCCAGCCCTCCAGATCGCCCAGACGCATCCACCCAAGTATCCACCGAACCATTTCTACCCCAAAAATTTCTGAAAGGAATTTTAGAGCCATCTCTGAATTGAGTCTCTTGGAAACAAAGAAAGTTAATTTTTTGAGAAACCCTGATGCCTTTAATCCAGAGACCTTTACTTTTGTCTCCAACCCCACGAATATTCACAGAGAGCAAATCCATTAAACCACAATATCATCCCCATTGCCCATGATGATTTCCGCAACTTTACTTTGATGTTCCTCCAATTGAATGCCAACACAAGCGTTAATTCTAATCGTATCAGCAACCTCATCAACAAGAGCAATGCCCCGCATTTCCAAGGATGTACCCGGCCCAGGTTCTGAAACAGTATCCCCCTGCTGCGTGGTGCTTAACTGATCAGATCTGGGGGCCCATTTTTTCCTACGCTTGAGAGCAGATCCAGATTGGGGTTTCAGTTTAGGCATCGCATTGAGGTTTATGCTTGGCATACTTTCCAGAGAAGCCGCATCGGAGAGGGGTAATTGGCGATTAGGTCCCGCAAAGGAGGGGGATGGAATAAAAGTGATGGGTGGGGTTGGAGATCTTCTCCTTTTCTGGGCGGAAGAAAGAACAGAACCAATAGGCCCATTATGGTCTGACAAGGGCCCAAGGTCATAGCCCACATCCCCATTTGGGCCTAAATTACGAATCCCAGAGATCTCGGGGGCATCGCCGTCACCCACGTGCATGGGAGCAGGAGACGAAGAGCTAGTCCCATCGCCTTCCACGTCGTCGTTATCCCTAGCCGGAGCAACGGAATCTTCTCCGGACGGGGCGCCGACGATCATCAAACGGCCAACAAAGTCAGGTTCCCAGTTCTCAAAAACTTCATCGATCTCACATCGGAATCTCCTACCTCTCCATACGACATTGATAACGTCCGAGATTCTTGCTCCATTGCTTACCAATACTCCAACCTTGGATTTAGACAGGTTAAGATCAACAGTGTTGGCAGTAGAAGATTGAATAACCTTCCCAAAGGTACCACCGATTGAATCAAAAAACTCCCCATCCCACAGGTGAGGTGGCACCCCACGAATGCAAAGCCATGCAACCCTCTCCGGCGCAAAGGATTGCCCGTTCCACCGTTCCAGTTTAGAGAACCAACTCTTCCAAATGTCAGAGTACTCAAGGAAGAGGGTAGCAGCATCCTGATCCGGAAAGGTAAGAAGAACAAATAACCCTCCAATGTATCTAGGCTTGCACTTTAGAACCTCCACAAGGTCCGTCAGCTTATCCATGTTGCAGAGATGGCGAAAATCGATCGCCTGCCCCAGTAAAGCTTTACCTTCCCATTCACATAATGGGGTAGTTAACTGATCCCCAAGGTCGATGACCTTTTGTTTCCCAGTATCATGGATGCCTTTAATGACGGATGCGAAGGACCTACCAGAGGTAACTCCGGCCACCGGGGCTCCCCCGGACGCCGGCGGGTTAGACGAAGTCGCCTCTCCCCCGTGTCTAGGGATACGAGACGGCGGAGCGTCTTGCACAATCCGTTTCCCATCCCTGTTGAAACGTTCCACATTAGCCGACATCTTGAGATTGCCAATGCGAACATCGGCAAGCTTCTCTTCAAGGCCCCATTTGTCCCTGACGCCTTCAAACTTGATGAAACCAAATACATCTCCGGATCTGCTCCTCCGACGAGAGATAAAAACATCCACAACTTTGCCCAAGTGCTTGCATTTAGCCATGACCGTTTCTTTCCGACAACCCTCAGGAAGATTGGAGATGTAAAAAGAAACAATCTCACCAAACTGGAAAGCAGCATCCGACCTGCCGCTGCGTTTTCTTTCGACCCGCTTCCACCCTGCCGTATCGTCTACCATATCTCTCCCACCAAGAACCCTTTTAAAACACCGAAGAAACAAGACCAGAAACTTCCTCTTCTTGGAAAACAACCGCTAATCCGTCCAAACCCCAATAGGGCAGCTCGTATTACCCCTCTCAAACCAAACAATGGAGGATACAATCTACGTTGAGGATGGGAAGAACCCTAACAAAACCCAACGTAAAGATCACTAACCCACTGAACAGCAAGAAAGATAATCACAGGTGTGCTAGAGGGGAAGGAGAAGACAGCGGTGCAAAAAAGTTGCCGGAAAAAGGCTTTCCGGCAAGGGAAGCGGCGGAAGCCCTAATTAGGGGAGAGAGAAACTAAATATGTAATAGATGCTATATGTCATCAACTTAAACATGGAAAGAAATCATAGCTTAATTATTAATTAATAGCACCAAAATAGATCAACTTGGTGATGGCGGCGCACCCTTTTCATTGAGGCCAACCGGCCGCTAACTTTGACTTTGTGTTATTTTATACTTGCATTGCTTACCAAGTAAAAGTCTCTTAAGTAATTTTGACTTTTACCATCCTTTCCTGAACGGTTTGACTTTCTCTAAACTGTTGATTCCTTATTAGTTTTTAATCTTGGAAAGTCTTAGTTTCTTAGACTGTTTAGTGGAAAACAAAGAAAAAAATTAACAAAATTTAGTCGCAAATTCATTGCAACACAAATTAACTTACTTTATCACAATTATAATGAAGAAATCACAAATGAAAGTAAAAAACAATGTTACAGTAAGAAATAGCTGACCCATAAAAAAAACATTATTTCATCACAATGAAAATAGTAAATCTTAACTACTATTCAGCCAAAAATTGATAGGATAACAATCCACATAGAATATTACTAACCTTGTAGAAGTTGATTTCAGATTATTGTTGAAGATCTCTCAAAAACGGCTGCGATTGAAGTTGCGAGAGAGAGGATGGAAACCCTAATGAGAAGCGTATCATTTGCGAATGAGGTTTATAGTCCGGGTTATGAATAAACCCGATTATAAATCGGATCTGATTATCATCCGCGTCCTTTTGAGCTTTTTTTACTAATTTTTTTATTCAAAATTCTGTAAAAATTACACATAAGCAACATTCTAGGTGGCTTATTTTAAAGGAAACACTAATCCTAGAGTGTATACTTTGAATTGTGTCACTGGACAACAAAAACTTGTGTTTAATATATAGACTAGTTAGTGCCCCGGGTAAATACCCGAAGCTGTGATATAAAAAGAATTAAACGAAGTAAAAGATGAAAGTTTTTTTTCAAATTTTCACTGAGAAATAAAGGAGATTGATGAATCAAGGTTATGGTATTGTAAACAAATATGGATAATTTTTGTATGAAAAGAATTTTATTTTTTTATTTTTAATTATAAGGTCTTTCCTTTTTGTAAATACCATTTAATTTTTTAATTCAAAAATCTATAAAAATGACACATAAGCTAATCCTAGGTGGCACACCTTAAATTATGCCATCTAGACATTAAAAACTTGTGTTTATTATATAGTAAGATAGATAGATATGCTCATTAAGGCATTTTTGTTTGATGTTTAAGAAAATCAAATTAATAATGATGGGAGATACAAGCTTTATTGAGATATATCATTGGCTAGCTTTAACCAACAATATTTTGACTAGCAATTTGACACATTTTAATGAAATCGTAAGATTTCTGTTATTAATTTGAGATAGGTGAAGGTTTCTTATGTGATTTACAAGTGTGATCCTTATGACCTTATTTGATGTATTTAAAAGGTATGCATATAACTTATCTTTACAAACTCGAAGAACATATAAGGGTAAGAGTAGTGGTCATGCTCCATACTACGGGTAAGGTGAGGTCAAGTGAAAGATAATGTGAAAACACTAAAATATCTTATGCAATGCCGCACCTCTTCTCTTTGCGGCTCTCCACCACCACACAATCCAAACTCTCTCTCTCTCTATCTCTCTCCTTTGACTTTTTAATATTAGAAAAGTAGGGGTGAGCATTATTCTTAAAAGAGAGGAAAAAATAAAGTGATGACGTGACACTGAGTTGACAGAAAAAAAAGTGTGGTGAGTTCGAGTGTGGGAAGATCATTGATTAAATTAATCTTGAATATGATAATCTATACTATATTACCTTACAGACAAAGAAAAGCCTCGTGAATAGTATGCTACTATTTGGCCTTTTTCTGTTTTGTTTTTAGCATTTTTTTTCATGTTCTTGTGTTTTTACCAATGTTGCAGAAATCGCGATTAATCGGTGATTAATCAGCGATTAATCGCTTAGCGGTACCTCACTGTCTACGATTAATGGTTTAACGGTAAGCTGGTCAACGACGGTCAACATCGGTCCTTGGCGGTCTTGGCGCCCTTGACGGTTAGCCAACTTTAATAATTAAAAAAATGAAAAACTTAAAAAATTGTAATTTTTTACTTTAAAATTGTAGTTTTTGACTTAAATATATTTGTTTTTTGGGATTATTAAACGTATTCGACTTTAATATTGTATTTTTTTACTTAAACGTTTATATAAATACTATTTTATTACTTTTTAAGGTTATTTACTTATTAACTATACTAGGATATTGACATGTTGAAATATGTAAATGTTTATATATATAGTGTCAGGTTCATTTGAGAATTTTTTATTTTGAGAACTAAAATATTTTCTAGGTTTTCCAATATTTAGAAGTTTTTCCAATGATTCTCTCTCTATATATATATATATTTGTAATAATTTAGGGTCTCCGATTAATCGTTGATTAATCACGATTAATCCGATTAATCGCTTAACACCAGTCGACTGTCGAGCTACCGCCAAGCGATTTCTGCAACCTTGGTTTTTACTAAGGTCCTTGGTAAAAAAAGATTAATCGCTTCACCTTCAGTTTTAGCATTGAGTACATTCGTTCAATACTTTATCATTTTCTCTGGGCCGATTTAATTGTTTTGTATGTATGCATATACCCGATCACAACGTGCGCTAATCGTTCATCTAGTTATAATATATTTAAGGAGGACAAATTTGTTTTAATTAAAAAAAAATTAAGGGGGCAAAAAAATTAATTAAATAAGCAACAAATAGCGAAATAATTTAGATGTAATTTATGTAAGAATAATGTTTAACTTAATTTTAATAATCATTTTTATTTCATATAAATATAAATTTTCATTAAAACCTTAAATCTATATATGATATTTTATCAAATATTGTTAAAACACCATATACTAGTCGGTAACTCACGCGATGCTGCGATAGTGACAATTTGTATCGTGATACTCGTTTCTGTATATGAAAGTCAATTTATCGTATTTGACATATTATTTATTTAATTATATAACATCATTAAATGTCAATGATTATTAATAGATTGTTTAATTCTTTTAGTTTCAATTAAAAAGATCATCTTAATTCATTGTTTAAAAAACTTTTTTGTCCCTTTAAAACTCTTAACTTTTTAAGTAATTGACAACTTTATCATCCTTATATGTATTATAATATAGTATGTGTGTGTATGTGTGTATAAAGTAATTAGGTTCATTTGAGAACCACCCCCAACTCGTAAGAACTGCGAGAACTATATATAAACATGTTAGATTAGTAAAACGAAAATTACCTAAACCTTTAAATAAATTAAATACACATATGAAAATGTCCTTTGAACTCAGTTGTTGCATTATACTCATTAACCCATTTTGCTAATTAAAAAGCCCTAAGTCTCCCTAGATATTGTCAAAAGACAAACAAAAATAGCCTCATCAGCATATCTTCCCATAACGTGTAATGAAACAATTTAACAACCTCTTTCCAACCCCAACATGATTTATAACCAGAAAATAGTGCACTGGAAAGGAGCATGTTCATTCGATTAGTGACTTTGCTATAACAAAGCGAAAGAACCTATAACAACCAAGGCTGATGCAAAAGGTCCCCAACCAGATTTCGTAGCATCAGTGTCAAGCATTTCATGATTGTCGGAACGATAACGAAGATCAAGCCACCAAAATTGAATATCATTTCTAATGAGAGCATCATTAACAACACCAACAGGGACAGATATGCTAATAATGCGATTAGAAGCAGGGCGGACCTACCCACAAGGTAGCTCTGAACTTTTACTGCGATGTGTAATTTTTTTTTTAGGTTTTCGGTATTTCGCTACCCCTGAAAATATTTACGCTACCCCTCGAAGCAATTTTATGGCTTTTATTTAAATCCCGACATGAAAATATGATCAAAAGCCCGTTAATTACCTAAAACTGAACAACTAATAAGTTTGTGCATTTTAAAATAAATTTGTAAGTATAGGGGGTGAAGTGAAACAAATGAAGTGGATAACAAAACTCCATTGTATTTTGGAAACTGACAAATTTTGGCCCCTAAAATTCAACTTTATGCATTTTTGGAAAGAAAATTTTGATACAGAATATTTAACTTTTGTCCAAAATATAAAAGTTCCGCCCCAGCCAGGGGCTCCCACTACAACAAACTTGACTTTTAGTGACGACAAAAGGGGTAGTATTAGCGACGACATGTCGTCGCTAAACTATTTTGCGACGACATGTCGTCGCAAATATCTCGTCACTATTGCCTTGTCGTTGTTGCCCTTTTTTGTCGTCGCAAAAAAGTTCGTCGCTAAAACTCTAGTAGTAGCGACGACACCTCGTCCCTACAAAGCTGCTATAATTTTTCTTGTTTACCTTTGTTACGGCGACATGTTGTCGCTATTTTTTACTTTTAGCGACGACATGTCGTCGCTAAATGTTATCTATAAAAAATAAAATAGTCACTTTTAGCGACGACATGTCGTCGCTAAAAGTGACCGGTCTATTTTGTTCTGGTGACTATTAGCGACGACTTGTCGTCGCTAAAAGTGACCGATTTTCTACAGCAGCTTGCTGTTTTTTGCTGTTATCCCAGCCGAAGCTGCCTGTTTCACCTGTCCAGATTTTCCAGTTTCAGCAAAATCAAACAAATCTTAATCTAAAGTTTCCATAACAACTTAAACCATTCAAAATGTCATAAAAATAAAGACAACAACGTTATAGTCATAAATTCTTGTCCGAAACAAACCGATCAAATGACAATAAACCAACTACTCATCTTCGTCTTCATGGTCATCATTTTGTGAACTTGGATTCGTGTTTGATCCATTAGGTGTGCTTGATTCGCCTCCACTATGCCCTCGGAGAAAAAGTGCACGCATTTCCGCCATCTCTTGGCGCATTCTTTCCATTTCTTCTTCTTGTCGGCGCGACCTTTCTTCCAACTCCTCATACTTTTTCTTTGAGGTTTGTGGTTCCGGCATATAACTTGAGGTTGCCAAGATTGGAGAAGCATGTTTCAATTTTCTTCCAACTCCGAGGATATACCCACTTCGTTCACCCAATCCACGTCCTAGGATCTCAAGTTCATCTACCTCTTCAGTTCCGCGCTCACATTGCAAGTCGGTTCTGGCTTGATCGATTTTCTCCTACATTAGAAAAACAAAGATATATTAAAGCCGATTTCACATAATTAAAAACATCAAAAGTGAATGTTTTCTCCTTACATAAGTTTCCGCAGCATGTTTGTTCACGAAGACCCCTTTTCGTGAATGATTTTTGGCCCAAGTTTCAACATAACTAAATTTACCAGTTTTTTGGATCTGTAAAACAAGATAAAAGAATAATATTAAATTCTAAATTAAATAAATTAAAAAAAAATGTTACTAATAATACTAACTACTTTTTTACCTGATCATAGCGTTGACTCGAAATGGATTTCGACCCTTGCAAGCTCGGAAATAGTTGCTTTGCTCTGTTGGCCTTGTTCACACTTGAACGCTTGACATACTTCTCGTCCTTAAACAGGTTGTCGATCAGGCTACGCCACTTAGTTTCATCATAACCCTTCGGACAAGAATCATAAGCTTTGCTACCCTCTTTAGAACCGCCGGCATTTTCATAATGCAGTTTTAGTTTATATTTTTTATCCCTATAGCGGTTCGAGCATATAGTGTCTATGCTCGCTTGCACTCTAGGCCAGTGAGTTCCAGGAGCTTTTTGCCAGCTTGCAATATCAAACATATCCTACAAAAAAGAACAAATTAGATAAAAAAATATATAAATTAAGTTGTAAAGCATATTACAAATATTATGTACTTACAAAAAGCCCTGTATATATCTGAAGTTTATGTGGCTCGGGAACATTTTGCCAGCTCTCATACTCAAAAACAGTATGGTCCTCCAGTAGTGTCGTGATCCACCTAGGAAACCACTTAGAGTGATCTCCAATAGCTTCTCCAGTAAGTGGATCAAAATTAATTGGTAAAGGCATGTATCCGTTGTCTTCAAAAGCCTTGAGCAACTCATAGTTCTTCGCCCCTTTACGTGTTTTCTTGGGCACAGCTACAAAACGAAGTAAAGAGGGTAGCAATTTAAATAGATAAACAAATTAATTAGATAACACATTAATATTAAAGAAATTACTTACAAGACTGGCAAGAAGATGGAACATGTTTTGGATTATGAGTGGGGTCTCTTCCACCTCCATCTCCACCGTGTGCCCTTGCAATTTGTGTAGCCATGATAACTTAAAAAAATACATATAATTAACATGATGTGAACAACAAATAAGTAATAAATAAACAATAAGGTAATATAACTTAAAAAATCAACAAATAAGTAATAAATAAACAATAAGGTAATATAACTTAAAAATATATATATATCAAAGCATATAATCAAATACTCATTCTGAATCATCGCTGGATACATAAACTTCTACATCATTGTTGTCATCAAAATCATCATCTTCTTCTTCTTCTTCTTCTTCCTCCTCTTCCTCTTCCTCCTCTTCTTCTTCTTCTTCTTCTTCTTCATCTACATCTTCATCTTCATCTTCATCAGCTTCTTCTTCTTCTTCATCCACAATCAGGGGGATGGTACTCGATGCACCAGCTTCAACTATCTCATCAACAATGGAATGTGCATCCAAGTTTAAATCAGATGATACAGTGTCATGCAATACATCTATCGCATTACTAACACTCATACTTGGATGATCCCATAAGCTTCGATGGTGAACGTCTTCCACAACCCTCCAATTACCCGTGGTTCGAGAAGGATCTTGCAGGTAGAAGACTTGTTTAGCTTGTGTGGCTAAAATGTATCGTTGACCATCATACCACTCACTACCAACATACAATTCACGGCTGGCATCGATAACAACGATATTGTTTTTCTTAATTACTCGTCCCTTAGCCGATGTGTTGAACCATTTACAACGAAAGAGGACAGACGAAAAACCACCTATGTAGTTCAACTGTATGATCTCCTCAAGTTGACCATAAAACGGTGTACCAGCTTCATCAAAGGTAACAACACCACTGTTTTGAGTAGTACGTTTGACATCACGACGGTGTGCCACAAATTTAACACCATTCACATTGCAAGCCATGTAAGAATATGCACTCACCGGACCATATGCCAATGCCTTTAATTCATCGGTGCAATCAGTTTTTTCTTTATATGCAAACCACAAGGGAAATTCACTTTTCAAGTCTCTTCCCGGGTGTTCAGATTCGAATTCACTGTATTATAGACAAAGGGTTCATAATATTATCATAAAAGCTATAATGAATTATTATAGAAGTTCAAAAAAATACTTACGATTTGTAGGCACTAATTTCATCGCTATTGTCGAGTATAAACCAATGTAAAGACTTTTTGGCTTCGTCAGGAAGTACAATGATTTCTCTCGCCGATGTTCGTCGACATTGCGATTGAAACACATGCATTTGTCTTTTTTGAATCCCCCCATCATCATTTCTTTCGGGGCGGTTGAATTTGGTTTGTATACCCTCAAGATACATAGAGCAAAATGTCAATGCTTCATCTGCAACATAACCCTCAGCTATTGAGCCTTCTGGTTTGGCTTTGTTTCTAACATAAGCTTTTAGTGTTTTCATGAATCTCTCAAAAGGATACATCCATCTCATATACACAGGGCCACCAAGAATAGCTTCTTCGGGTAAATGAAGAATGAGATGAACCATTATGTCAAAGAACGCCGGAGGATATATCAATTCTAAATTGCACAATATCTTTACCACTTCCCCTTGAGCCTTACGCATGTCAGACACAGCTAGTGATCTTGCACATATCTTTTTAAAGAATGTGCAAAGGTTAATAATTACTGATGAAACATCCGCATTTAGACCTGCTTGGACCCCGATTGGTAGTAGTCGTTGCATGAGAATGTGATGATCGTGAGACTTTAACCCGACTATATTTGAATTATTAGCAAGGACCTTACTTTTGAAGTTGGATCCAAAACCATCAGGTAGTCTCACTTCTTTAATGAAGCGACAAAATCGTTCTCGGTCACTAGGTTTGAAAGAGTATGGAGCTTGAGGTTGAATGGCTTTCTTATTGTTTTGTGTTTTTAGCCATAGATTTTCCCGTATCCCCAACTTTTGCAAATCTCCTCTTGCTTTTGGTGTGTCTTTTGATTTGTCATTCATCAATAAAGTACCCAACAAACTCTCACACACATTCTTCTCGATATGCATTACATCAAGATTATGTTTTAATTCGAGAGAAGACCAATAATCAAGCTCGAAGAAGATACTCTTTTTCCTCCAATTCAGCTCCTTACTATACTTTATTTTCACACCTCCATGGTTAGGATGCTTACCTGGAACAAGATTAGCAAAGATATTTAGTTCTTGCAATATCTCTGCAGTACTAGGCTTTTTAGGAGCCTTTCTTTGTTCTGTTTTGCCATTAAACAACAGACTTTTCCTCCACTTATGCTTCCTATCCTGCAAGAATCTTCTATGACCAACAAATGCTATCTTACTCTTTACACGTTCTGAGGGTGTGTCTTTGTGACAAGTAGCGCATGCTTTATAACCTTGACCACTCCATCCAGACAAGCTGCTACGAGCAGGATAATCATTAATCGTCCATAATAGTGCCGCACGCATATTGAAAACAGTCTTGGTTGATGCGTCTACCATTTGAACTCCTTCGGCCCACAACATTTTCAACTCATCAACTAAAGGCCTCAAGAAAACATCTATGTCCTTTCCAGGTGATTTAGGACCGGGAATTAGTAAAGTCAACATAAAAGAAGACTCTTTCATGCATGCCCACGGCGGTGTATTGTATGTTGTTAACACTACCGGCCACATGCTATAAGACAAAGACATATTGCCGAATGGGTTAAAGCCATCGGCAGCCAAACCTAAACGAACGTTCCTTGGTTCTATGGAAAAATCAGGATATCTCTTATCAAAATTTTGCCATGCCTCCCCGTCCACTGGATGACGCATAATACCATCCGTTGAGCGTCCAGTATTATGCCAAGTCATATCTTTCGCCGTGAACCTGGAACTATACCTTCGTCGAAGCCGTGGAGTTA
Organism: Deinandra increscens subsp. villosa; assembly: GCA_039602395.1. Classification (NCBI taxonomy): domain Eukaryota; kingdom Viridiplantae; phylum Streptophyta; class Magnoliopsida; order Asterales; family Asteraceae; genus Deinandra; species Deinandra increscens. Next base: position 16,049,686 of record JBCNJP010000020.1, on the reverse strand, counting down.
AAGGAAAGTAGCGTAACACTTTCCTTGGTACTTTTATCTTCCCGTTTGTGTTTTTGTTACGCCATCTGCTCTCGTTACAAACCGGACAATTCTGCAAAGCTGCGTTCTCCTTCCAAAACAAAGCACAATCATTTTCGCATACATGAATGGATTCATATCCTAGCCCTATCTTCCTCAACTTCTTCTTACAATCATAATATGATTCTGGCACATGATTTCCTTTTGGTAATACAGATCGTAGAAACTCAAGAAGTTGGTTAAATGAACTATTCGTCCATTTGTTAGCGGCCTTCATGTGCATCATTTTTGCTACAAAGTTTAAAGATGACATCCAAGTACAATCGGGGTATATTTCGGTTTTGAGCTCGTCAAACAATGCATCGAATTCTGGGTCTAAACCGGTTCCATCTTCATCTACATTCGTAATTAGCTCTTCTCTAAGATCATCATATACATCAAACATTTCACCAATTTCTTCTTCAATCCGTGGCTTTTTACTATAAATAGCTGCTACTTCCGCCTCATTAGCATATCTTTCACCGTGATGTACCCATGTCACATACGCTTGTAGAAACCCATATTGTTGTACGTGGGCAATTATCGTATCCATATCCTCTCTGTTACGATTGACACACCTTTTACACGGGCAACACGCTTTTCCTTCACTGTTAACATGGTTCCTCGCAATATTGATAAAGTTGTGAAGACCCGTTATAAAATCCTTAGAAGTCCGGTTTCGCAACTTAGTCCAGCTCTTATCAATTGTCATTGCTGTTTTATTATAAAAAATTAGATTGCTAAATATAAACAAACTCTAGCTAGTGTTTTCTATCCAAGAGCAAATTACCTGCCTACTCGAGCAGACAGACTATGAGTTAGCCTATCAGCAAAATGATTAATGTCCTTCAAAATTCTTGTTTGTGCTATACTCTTATTTAGCTTATACCTATGAACTTAAAACAATGAAACTCACAAAATCAAACACAACTCGGACAATACAACAACACAAAGAAGCACAAATGAAAAAATGCAAATGCTGCAATAGACATCAAACAAAAGATACCAATTACATAGCTGTTTTTGCAATTAAAACCATCCAAAGTATTCACTTACATGTTACAGGGCCAATCCATGAATTCAAACGATAAAAAGAAACACAAATTGCAAGTCACATACGTTCTTGTTGCATATAAATGCATAAAAATAATGTAAGTTTTAAAGATCTGTACACACAAAACTATCTTATATATTAAAAAAAGAAGCTAAAAGCTATCATCAACAAAACTTGTAGGAAACAATAATAACCGATAAAGGGGCAGTGAGGTGCAGACACCTTAACACATCAAGTATGCGGATTGTTATTTTATCCATTGAAGAGTAAAAATTTTACACCTTAACTAGATAATGCAGAAAACTAAATCAAATATATAAATGCAAATATCATGATTTTGAAGCCTTGAAAGTCATGCTTTTTCTTGATCACGTTGTCTAAAACTATGTTGGCATGTAGGGAGAAAAATAAAATCTTGATTTTTTCATTGACTGAATGACTGATGGATATATCACCTATCAAAAAACTTCATTTAGGTTTGTTCCACAGGGACTTAGGACATTTCTCTCTTATACACACCCCAAATTCTTTCAACAGTTACATTACATTTTCACTTTTCCTACACAATTTGCTTGATTTTCAGCCTCAAATTTGATGCAATTTTCAAACTTTGAGAAACAAAAGTGACAACCACATTAAACTACACCATTACTAGCAATAAGCTTGTAACAAAGATATATTGATTATGAACAAAGAACAGCTGTAAATAGAACAGAAATATCAAATCTTGCTGATTCCAAACAGCAAAAGGATTATCAAATCCAAACAGTATGTGAGGCAGTCAACAATTAGGGCTTGAAACGGATATAATAAGAATTCCCTCACCATATACACGCAAAAAATAACAAAAACAAAAAAAGATCATGGATAGATTCATAGAAACAGCATTATGCAGTAGACAGAGTTGAAAAATTGGAAGAAAAAAAAAGAAGTTTAAAAAAAAAGGAGTACCTGGCAAGAGAGAGGCAGAGATTGGAGAACTCAACACTATCGGAGAAGAGCGGCGCGGCTGTTTGGCGCCCGGAGAAGTCGCGCGGACGGACAGCGGAGGCGGGACGTCACCGGACGTCGGTGGTGGTGACGTGACGCGCGGTGGAGGTGGGAGTGGAGGTCGGCTGGCGTCGATCGGAGGTGCAGGGGGAGACGTCGCGGGGGGGGGGGGGGTTTGTGTTAGAGAATGAAAAGAGACGGTGTGCCAGGTTTTGTATAAGTTAGGGTTTTTTAATTTGCGACGACATGTCGTCGCAACAGGTAATACAATTTTAGCGACGACATGTCGTCGCTAAATGTCTTCTACGTAATTTAATTGCATTTTTTTGCGACGACATATCGCCGCAAACCGTATTACACTTTTTGCGACGACATATCGTCGCTAAATATTTTTTTGTTATTTTATTTGCTGCTAGTTTACGACGACATGTCGTCGTTAGAGTTTTCCTATTGGCGCCTACACTTTCCAGTTCCCGCTCACCTCATTTGCGACGACATGTCGTCGCTAAATCCATCAACTATAAAAAAAATTTAGAAAAGTCATTTGCGACGACATGTCGTCGCTAATTCCAACTCATTTGCGACGACAAATGTCGTCGCTATTGCTGTCGTCGCAAATGCCAGTATTTGTTGTAGTGTCCGCCCCTTGGCCCTGTCGCTTCTCTCAGGGGAGCTGCCCCCGAACCGCATTTAGTCCCGACAAAAAAAAAAATTTAAAGCTACCCTTGAATTTTTGTTTGGATCCGCCCTTGATTAGAAGAAGGCATGTTAATAGAATGCGGACTGGGATCAAAACAGAAGGTAATCCCTAACAATTCAGCCCCAAATTTGTGGAAATATCATAAGCCCCGAATCTGTCATAGCAATTGAACGTCTAACATTAGGTAAAACTGAATCAGCACCTAAAATCATAGTAGAAGAACCCATATTGGAATAAATTTTTGTTAGGAAATTTAATAGCCTCAACATTTCTAATTGAACCAGCTAATACAATATGCAAACATTCAATATCCATCAGATTTTGAACCAACAGTTGTTGGTAGTGGCGGATCCAGGAAAGAATATCAGGGGTAGCGGGGACTAACGGGGGTTCGGGGGCAGCGCCCCCGAAAATTTTTTTTAGGTAGTTAACGGGCTTTTAATCATATTTTTAAGGGGCTTTTGATCATATTATTAAGTAAAAGCCATAAAATTTCTTCCAGGGGTCGCGAAAAATTTGTTTCAGGGGTCGCGAAAAACCGAAAACCTATTAAAAAAAAAAATTGCACGTCGGGGTAAAAGTTCAGGGGTAGCGGGCGCTACCCCTGGGACCCAAGTAGGTCCGCCCCTGGTTGTTGGACCAGAAGATGATACTTCATTCGTATCACTTGATGTGAAATGTTAGCTACTGGCACAGGGCGGTTGGTGGTAAAAACACATCCACTAAAGGAATCAAGCACTTTGGGCTACCCAATTCATGGTCTAATTGGCATTGGTCATTCCATTTAATCAGACTAAAGGTCTCAACAGAAATAGTAGGATCAATAAGCTGATAAACAGCACGAAGATGTCGTGTATATATGGGGATTACCTCAACAGATGCCATGGAGTGATGGAACTATTGATTGGTAAAACGAAAATTACCTAAACCTTTAAATAAATTAAATACACATATGAAAATGTCCTTTGAACTCAGTTGTTGCATTATACTCATTAACCCATTTTGCTAATTAAAAAGCCCTAAGTCTCCCTAGATATTGTCAAAAGACAAACAAAAATAGCCTCATCAGCATATCTTCCCATAACGTGTAATGAAACAATTTAACAACCTCTTTCCAACCCCAACATGATTTATAACCAGAAAATAGTGCACTGGAAAGGAGCATGTTCATTCGATTAGTGACTTTGCTATAACAAAGCGAAAGAACCTATAACAACCAAGGCTGATGCAAAAGGTCCCCAACCAGATTTCGTAGCATCAGTGCCAATAAGAACATCATGTTGTTCAAAGTCAAGCATTTCATGATTGTCGACACGATAACGAAGATCAAGCCACCGAAATTGAATATCATTTCTAATGAGAGCATCATTAACAACACCAACAGGGACAGATATGCTAATAATGCGATTAGAAGCAGGGGCGGACCTACCCACAAGGTAGCCCTGAACTTTTACTGCGATGTGTAATTTTTTTTTTTAGGTTTTAGGTTTTCGGTATTTCGCTACCCCTGAAAATATTTACGTTACCCCTCGAAGCAATTTTATGGTTTTTATTTAAATCCCGACATGAAAATATGATCAAAAGTCCGTTAGTTACCTAAAACTGAACAACTAATAAGTTTGTGCATTTTAAAATAAAACTTGTAAGTATAGGGGGTGAAGTGAAACAAATGAAGTGGATAACAAAACTCCATCGTCCTTTGGAAACTGATAAAGTTTGGCCCCTCAAATTTAACTTTATGCATTTTCGGACAAAAAAATTCTGATGCATTTTTAATGAAGGACTTTTGTCCAAAATATAAAAGTTCCGCCCCTTGGCCCTATCGCTTCTCTCGGTGGAGCTGCCCCGAACCCCCTTTAGTCCCGACAAAAAATATTTTGAAAGCTACCCCTGAAATTTATTCTGGATCCACCCCTGATTAGAAGAAGGCATGTTAATAGAATGCGGACTGGCATCATAACAGAAGGTAATCTCTAACAATTCAGCCCCAAATTTCCATCAAGTGGAAATATCATAAGCAACTGTCATATCTAAATCCGTCATAGCAATTGAAGGGCTAACATTAGGTAAAACTGAATCAGCACTTAAAATCATAGCCGAGCAACCCATATTGGAAATTTTGGAATCAATTTTGAAAGGAAATTTAAGAGCCTCAACATTTCTAATTGAACCATCTAATACAATATGTAAATATTCAATATCCAGCAGATTTCGAACCAGCAGTTGTGAGACCAGAAGATGATACTTCAATTGTATCACTTGATGTGAATTGTTAGCTAGTGGCACATGGACGGTCGATGGTAAAAACACATCCACTATAGGAATCAAGCAATTCATGCTACCCAATCCATGGTATAATTGGCATTGGTCATTCCATTTAATCAAACTAAAGTTTTTAACAGAAATAGTAGGATCAATAAGCGGATAAAGAGTAGGAAGATGTCATGTAGATTTGGAGTAATATTAGCTCAACAGATGCCATTGAACCATCGATTGTAGTAGAAAAGTCAATATCATCATGTCCAAATGCACACACAAAACCATCGATAGCTTCAAGGTCACTTTGAGCATCAGATTCATCACAGGGCAAGACAAAATGAGCTACTGTGGTTTTAATTTAGGTTGGGGTGTTTCTTTTCTTTCATGATGTTTTTTTGGTGGAACGGAATTGCCTTTAAGAAATATGTTATTCCAATTTCTATAATTCTTCACGTGTTTTTTTTTTCTTTCATTTCTGGTGTCCAACAACATAGCCGACTTCATTCCACCTCGTGGGAAATTCAATAAATATTATGGTCAAATCACAGAATTCCAAACGCGTTGACAGGCCACTTCAATCAAAACCCAAAAGTTCATATAAATCTCACCCTCAAAACAAACAATCCACAAACACCAAAACAACTAAACCCAAAAATCATCCACCGATATGTCCACTTGCACCGATGAATCCATCACGATCCGAAACGTGTGGTCCGAAAACCTAGAATCCGAATTCGAATTCATCAGATCCGCCATCGATCTCTACCCTTACATCTCCATGGACACCGAATTCCCCGGCGTCATATTCCGTCACCCCACAAAACCCTACGCTCACCGTTTACCGGTTGATCACTACAAGCTTCTCAAATCAAACGTCGACGTTTTGAACCTCATCCAGCTCGGCCTCACCCTCACCGACGCCTCCGGCAACCTTCCACGCAACGACCATACCCACCGTCGTTTCATCTGGCAGTTCAACTTCCGCGATTTCGACCCGGCGCGTGACCACCACGCGCCGGAATCGATCGAGTTGTTGAAACGGCAAGGGATTGATTTCGAGCGGGATAGGATTGAAGGAATTGACTCGGGGCGATTCGCTGAGTTGATGATGGCCTCGGGGCTGGTTTGTAATAACTCAGTGAGTTGGGTGACGTTTCACAGCGCGTATGATTTTGGGTACTTGTTGAAGGTGCTCACGCGCCGGGAGCTGCCGAGTGGGTTAGATGAGTTTTTGGGGAATGTGAAGGTGTTCTTCGGAGAGAACGTGTACGACGTGAAGCATCTGATGAAGTTTTGTCGGAGGAACTTGTACGGCGGGTTGGACCGGGTGGCGAGTAGTTTGGAAGTGAACCGGGTTGTGGGGAAGTGCCATCAGGCCGGTTCCGATAGTTTGCTGACGTGGCATGCGTTTGAAAAGATGAGGGATATGTATTTTGTTGATGTTGGGCCGGAAAATTATGCCGGCGTCTTGTATGGATTGGAGGTTTATTAAATTTTAAATTAATTACATAATATAGTTTTAGTGAGGTGAAATTGGTAAATAAAGTAAATAAAGATTATAAACACAAGTATAAATGGACACTAGAGTTGTAGCTAGAATAAAGTGAATGCAGAGAAAAGATTATCATTCTCATTGATATCATGTTATATTTATACATGGAGAAAAAAGGATAAACCATGTAACAAACTATATAGATAAGTATGAGAAGAAAAAGGATGTTTATCTGGAATATAACACTCCCCCTCAGATACATATCATTATTCATTATACGTTATTAACAACATACTTCAAGATGATGTTAACTTGGTACTTCAGGACCAAAGAGAATAACTAATACTTCGGGATTAGTTATGCTGCCTCGTTAAAAACCTTGCTAAGAAAACCCAGTGGGACAAAACTTAGTCAAGGAAAAAAGAGTACAACGCGTATAATGTTCCCCCTTAATTTAACAAACGTCTTTCAATCTGCGAAGCCCGATCTTCTGTGATAATTGCTCGAAACTGCTTCTAGGTAAAGATTTTGTAAACAAGTCAGCTAGATTTTCACTCGACTTGATCTGACGAACATCGATTTCTCCTTCCTTCTGCAAGTCATATGTTGAGAAAAATTTCGGTGAAATGTGTTTTGTTCTGTCACCCTTGATGTAGCCTTCTTTGATCTGAGCTATGCAAGCAGCATTGTCTTCATAGATAATCGTTGGGACCTTCTTTATCTCTTCCAAACCACATGCTCCTTGTATATTATTAATCATTGACCTCAACCACACACATTCTCTTCCAGCTTCATATAGTGCTATCAACTCGGCATGATTTGATGATGTTGCTGTAAGTGTTTGCTTCGTCGACCTCCATGAAATTGTTGTGCCTCCATATGTGAATATATAACCTGTCTGAGAACGTGCTCTATGCGGATCTGAGAGATATCCAGCATCAGCATACCCAACAAGTTGGGACTCCTTATTATTCTGATAGAAAAGACCTAAGTCTCGTGTCCCACAAATATACCGAAATATATGTTTTATTCCATTCCAATGCCTACGTGTTGGGCTCGAACTGTATCTCGCTAGCACATGTACTGAGAATGCGATATCAGGTCTCGTATTATTCGCAAGATACATAAGTGCACCGATCGCGCTTAAGTACGGTATTTCTGGACCAAGTACTTCTTCACCCTCTTCTTGAGGACGGTAAGGATCTTTATGTGCTTCTAGCGGTCGAACAACCATAGGTATGCTATAGGGATGAGCTTTGTCCATATTAAAACGTACTAACATTCTTTCGATGTAGTTCGACTGATGGACGAATGTACCGTTTCGCAAGTGCTCGAACTGCAGGCCGAGACATAATTTTGTTGTGCCAAGGTCTTTCATTTCAAATTCTTTCTTTAGGAGTTCAGCAGTTCGTTCAATCTCTTCAGGAGATCCAATGATGTTTATATCATCAACATAAACTGCTATTATAGTGAATTTTGAGAGTGATCTTTTTATAAAGACACATGGACTGATTACATCACACTTGTATCCCTCCTTCGTGAGATATTCACTAAGTCGATTGTACCACATCCGACCAGATTGTTTGAGACCATATAAAGATCTCTTGAGTTTTATGGCACACATATCTCGAGGAGTTGAATTTAATGCTTCGGGAATTTTTAGTCCTTTAGGGATTTTCATGTAGATGTCATTCTCAAGGGTCCCGTATAGATATGCGGTGACGACATCCATAAGTCTCATTTGAAGTCCTTCAGAGATTGCAAAGCCAATTAAGAATCGCAGGGTTATCGCATCCACTACAGGGGAATACGTTTCCTCATAATCACGTCCCGGGACTTGGGAAAACCCTTGTGCTACCAGTCGGGCCTTATATCGTACAATCTCATTCTTTTCATTCCGTTTTATTGCAAACACCCATTTATAACCAACAGGTTTGACGTCTATGGGTGTCCGGACTACTGGTCCAAAAACTTTTCGCTTTTCGAGCGAGTCTAACTCAGCCTTTACGGCGTCTTGCCATTTTGGCCAATCATTTCTGTGCATGCACTCTTCAAGAGTTTTAGGTATGTAATCATTGTCATTTAGTACATCCGTTGCTATAGCATATGCGAATATATCATCAACACGTATTTTATTTCGGTTCCACATTGTACCATTTTGTACATAATTTATTGAGATCTCATGTTCGTTCGGTACCGGTGTTTCTTCTGGAAACTGATTTTCCTCTGGAATCGTGTTGGTCTCTTCAGGGACATTTACCTCTCCTGGGGTTTCATTTATACTCTTTTCTGAGTTTTCACCAACTGTGTTATTTTGCTCTTTTCTTTTTCGTGGGTTCTTATCTTTGGAACCAACTGGTCTCCCACGTTTTCTTTGTATGGTAATCGCTTCAGGGATTACTTCAATTCGAGCAGGTGCATTAGATGCTGGTATATGTGACTTTGTCACTCTGTTCGTGTCTGTGAATGCATCAGGTAATTCGTTTGCTATTCTTTGCAAATGTATAATCTTTTGGACTTCAGATTCACATTGACCACTTCGGGGGTCGAAATTCGATTGTGATGATGCATTCCATGTTATATCATGTGTTACCAGTCTTTCTTTATTCTTATCTCCCCCTAAGACTGGGAATACTGTCTCATCAAACTGACAGTCAGCAAAACGTGCTGTAAACATATCTCCCGTCAATGGTTCTAAATACTTAATTATAGATTGGGAGTTAAATCCTATGTAAATACCCAGTCTTCGCTGTGGTCCCATTTTGGTACGTTGTGGCGGTGGTATAGGTACATAAACCGCACACCCAAATATTCTTAGGTGGGACAAACAAGGTTCTCTTCCGGAGACCAGTTGTAGTGGGGAGTATTCATGATCAGCAGTTGGTCTTAGTCTGATCAGTGCAGCGGCATGTAAAATAGCATGCCCCCATGCCGAGGATGGTAATTTGCATCGCATCAGGAGCGGTCTAGCAATTAACTGTAGCCGTTTAATTAGTGATTCAGCCAAACCGTTTTGTGTGTGAACATGAGCTACTGGATGTTCAACGTTTATCCCAATTGACATACAATAGTCGTTAAAAGCTTGGGATGTGAATTCTCCTGCATTATCCATCCGAATATTTTTAATGTGATACTCTGGGAAATTTGCTCTCAATTGTATAATTTGGGCTAACAGACGAGCAAAAGCTACATTTCGAGTTGCTAAAAGACTCACGTGGGACCACCGCGATGATGCATCAATTAAGACCAAAAAATAGCGAAATGGTCCACACGGAGGATGTATGGGCCCACATATGTCTCCTTGGATTCGTTCCAAGAATGAGGGGTTTTCTTGTGTCAATTTAGTTTGTGAGGGTCGGGAGATAAATTTGCCAAGAGAGCACGCTGCACATGATAATTCTTGTGTTAAGAAGATTTTCAAACTATTAAGAGGGTGTCCATTTGCACTTTTGACTATACGCCTCATCATTGTGCTACCTGGGTGACCTAGTCGGTCATGCCATATGATGAATGTGTCTCTATCTAAAGACTTTTGGTTAGACACCATGTATGTTTCTATAGAAGTTATGTTAGTGCAATATAATCCAGAGGAAAAGGCTTTTAGTGTTTCAATAATGATATCTTTGCCATTTTTGTTTGAGATTATTTGTAGATATTCGATATTGTTTTCTGATGTTGTCTTGAGGTGGTAACCGTTTTTCCGAATATCTTTAAAACTAAGTAAATTTCTTCTGGATTTACTAGAGTATAATGCATTATTGATAATTAGTTTGGTACCCGAAGATAAGATTATGCAAGCTCTTCCAGAGCCTTCAATAAGATTAATGACACCAGAGATAGTACTGATGGGTGTCGTTGCGGTTGACAACTCGGAGAAAAATTTCTTATCTTTTAGAATAGTGTTGGTACTACCACTATCTACCAGACATTCATCGCTGGTAATAGCTCTGTCGGGGCTAGTAAGCATACTTTTGCAGAAACAATAACAAAAGTAAGTTAATGCGAGAGATTTAATATTTTGAATAGATAATACCAATGAAAGAGTTTAAACCAAAACCATTATGAAATTTTAAAAATGAAACATCACAAGATATTGAATCAAAACCATTACGAGAGTTCAAAAGAAAAAAAACATCACAAGAGTTCAAACGAAAAAGAAAACACCACAAGAGTTTAAGCAAACAAACACTACCGGAAAAAAAAAACATGGCATAATGATTAAAGAGTATGGTCCTTCTAAGGTTCCATGAAGTCAGACGCGTCCAAATGAGTGTCTGATGGACGGGCAGGAGATGCCAAGTTAGGAGTATTCTCAATCAGGTTAGTCTCAACATGCCTCTCTTGCTTTTTCATCATTCCCTGATAAGCTTCAACGAGGTGTTTAGGGGTGCGACACGTACGAGACCAATGGTTTGACATCCCACATCTTCTACATGTGTCGTTTTGCCTCCCATTACCCCTCCCCCTAGAGGGTCGCATCACATGTTTTTGACTCGACTCATTGTTACCAGGCTTAGAATTGTGAGGTACACTTTGCCATGTGTTCCTTCGTCCACGCCCACGTCCTCTACTGGGTCCGCGACCTTTCCCCCTACCATGCCTGCTCTGAGCATTTGCCGCATTCGCTTCTGGGAGTGGGCTTGCACCAACGGGTCGCGCTTGATGATTTTTAAGTAGGAGGTTATTGTTTTGCTCAGCGACCAATAAACATGATATAAGCTCAGAGTATTTGGTGAATTGGCGTTCCCGATATTGTTGTGCCAGGAGCATATTAGAAGCATGGAACGTGGAGAAAGTCTTTTCAAGCATGTTTTCATCAGTTATCGTCTCTCCACATAATTTTAGTTCGGAGGTGATGCGGAACAAAGCAGAGTTGTACTCGCTAACAGATTTGTAATCTTGTAGCCTGAGTTGTAGCCACTCATAGCGAGCCTTTGGGAGTAAGACCAACTTCTGGTGGTCAAATCGTTCTTTAATATTTCCCCAAAGTTCGAGAGGATCCTTGACAGTGAGGTATTCTCTCTTCAAATCCTCATGGAGATGATGACGAAGGAATATCATTGCTTTTGCTTTGTCTTGTAGGGAGGTCGTATTTCCGTCATTAATTGTCTCACCAAGGTTATTTGCTGTCAGGTGAATCTGGGCATCAAGAGTCCATGGGAGATAGTTTTTCCCGGAGATGTCAAGTGCAGCGAACTCAAGTTTTGAGATGTTCGACATCTTATCTACAATGACGAAAGACGAGTTTGTAAATACGAAGTACGGGGATGACATATTGATGAAACTTCCGGTATCATAACTTGATGATGTCGTGGGTTTACAGAGTGAGAAATTAAGTACATGATTTTAGACCTCTAAACAAAAAAATCTAAATATTTAAGAAGCAAAAGTAAATGATGCTTATCTATTTAAATCTGTAAAGTTTGTACGGAAATATATTATGAGATACTTGAATTTTGTAATCCTAAAAAAATATAACTGAACTTCCGTAAAAAGATAAATTAGGGACGAAAGTAAAAAAAATATTTCTCTTCATGGGTGGATTCACGTGACATCCAAAATACCCGCTTTTTCAAAATAGAGAAAATATAAAAGTAAAACCCAGTTGTCGATACCCATTCCTATCTTCTAGAGGAGAAAAACCGAAAATTAAGGAAGAGAGAGAGAGCTAGGGAGAGAGAAAAAAAACATAATGTTTGATGGCGTTTTCCGCCAGACGAAGGGATAAGCACGACATCGTTATGGGCTGACCACGGCGGCAACGTCAGCGGCGATTCGATGTACGTGAAGAGGAGATTCTTACACTCTCGTTAGCAGCGGAAAAATTCGAAACAGAGAAAACTCAAATCTCTTTCTACCTTTTATCCATTCCAAATTTAAACAGTTGTTGATGTTCCAAAAGTCCGATTCGAGTGGGTTTCCGACGGTGGATGGTAGTCCACAAAAATTTGGGGTAAAATCATCGACGACAAAGATGAAAAACGTGGGATAAAGTATTGGGCATCAAAGGAAACAAAAAATAAACACAGGTGAGTGTGGCATGATATAGATTTGTGATTTTAATTACGACAGTAGGAACCGTAAAAAAAACTGTAAGAGTGATTTCAGATACTAATTATGAACACAAATTTCATATATATATATATATATATATTTTTCACAACAAATGAAAGAAAATTAAAATTAAAAAAAAACTATTCTATGCATTCATCTTCTGTTACAGTATCGGAAACAACCCAAGATTAAAAATATATAAAATAAAATCTATATTAGAAGAAACAAGAAACAATTGTTTTGATTATAAAGTGAAATATATATTTGAAAAATAGTTTTGTCGATCATAAAGTAAGATCTATATTAATACGAAGAAGTCAGTTGTTTCCAATATGTAAAAAAAAAAGATATCTGTGGAGAACAATATAATAAGAATAACATAATTCGTACCTGATGAACCTTATACGGATGAAAAAAAAAATTGAAAGATCTTCACAATAATGAGGATAGAGCAGGTGCTGATAACGTAGAATAAAGTGAATGCAGGGAAAAGATTATCATTCTCATTGATATCATGTTATATTTATACATGGAGAAAAAGGATAAACCATGTAACAAACTATATAGATAAGTATGAGAAGAAAAAGGATGTTTATCTGGAATATAACAGTAGCTACAATATATATGTTTTTTAAAGTGGTACTATTGTTATGTTTGTAAAGGGGTATATGGATATGATTTCACGTAATGGTGAAGCTTAAAATAAAACTCTGTAAGGCAAGGGGCGATATTCTATACATATAGAAATATTTCAAGGGGCGATACTAAATAATATAATTTTTTTTACATAAAAATCACGAAAATATGTACCCTGGATGAAAAAACGCAGGGGCACCCTCGGGTATACTCTATTCTTCGCCCCTGATTTCACGTAATGACTAAATAGGTATATGAACGTGATTAAACGCGTAAAGAGAATTGTACGAATTTATGACGGTTCTTTGTATATTACGAAATGTCGAAATAAATAGCAACACAAAAAGAAGTGACATTGTTTTAAAAAAGAGTGTTATGAAACATAAAAATGTATTTGAAGAAAAAAGTAAAACTATATCATCTTTGGCTTGACTCGTTCTTAGTAAAGGAAAATACCATAAAAACCAATATACTTATAAAAATATATAAATTCTGTTTTGTCTTATAAATGTCTCTCTCAATAACCCTTTACATGTTAAACTTGAGTGAAAATGAAAAGAAAAAAAATCTATAAACAACTTGAAACCAGTGATATGTTTAATTTATACATATAAACCCCCAAATTATCTAGCATTTAGATTGTTTATGTTGCATATTCTTAAGAACCAGTATTTAATTAGTTTACATATGAATTTTGTAGGTTTAAAAATAAGAGGAGCTAACCTCACTTACGATAAATTATTTTGATATCAACAAAAGGGATTTATTTTGTAGCTTTTGGATCTTAAGGGCTTGTTTGGGATTGGTTTTTTAAAATGTTTATTGATTCATTAGCTTTTTTTAAAAACCAAATAAGTATTTTGAGTGTTTGGCAACTCAATAAACACTTCTGCTTTTGGCTTTTCAAAAAGCTAATAAGTCAGTTTTAATAAGCCAAGTTTTTTTGGCTTTTCAAAACTGCTAATGGTTTTTTGAGTGATTAATTACCGTACTACCCTTATTTTAAGTTATACTCACTTAACTTTCTACCACTCAACCTATTTTTAGTCATTTTACATATAAAAGCATTTATCCACTTAAATAAGCAAATCCAAACACTTTTTTAAGAACTCATTTTAAAAAGTCATAAGCAAATAAACACTTTTGACCAAAAAAAAAAACACTTATCCACTTAAATAAGTAATCACAAACAAGCCCTAAATTGAACTCGAAGAAATAGGAAAATAGAGGTGGGCCAGGTGGCTGTGCAATTTAATTAAAACAAAGGAGTATGGGTTCCTGTTGGGCTGAAAGTAGAAAAGTAAGGAGTGGTCTACGATCTATTTAGTTGGGTTATAATTAAACTGTTGTGGGCTAAGGAGAACAAGAAAAATAAAATAGGCCATTGGCATGTGGAGGACGGAAAGGGGAAATAACTAGAAGGAATCAAGGGAACATAAATTAATTCAACTGGGGAGAGACACAGTTCTGCTTGGGAAGTTGAATAGAGGTGTTTACCGAATCGGATATTAATTTGTTCGGATATGATTATTTCTTGACACATCCAAATCCAAATCAATATGAACTGAGAACTTCTCTCAACGATCCGAAACCATCCAAATTCAATTTGGATTGGATTTGGTTATGTCTGAATAAATCGCTTTGATTTGAATAAACGGTTGTTAGAAATGGAAATATGCAGAAAAATTCCTCCAATAACTCTCTCTAAATTAAGCCGCTAAATCCGATCGAGTCCACATCATCCTTTTTCGTTAATCATCCGGTTCTACATTCTTATTGGTTTCCTCTCTCAATATTTGAATATGAAGGCATTTGATTTCCATGAACTAATTGTTGTTTATCACTTAGGGTTAGATGAATCTTGATATATTTTAACAGTTTGGTTTGATTCTTGTTTATGAATTATGAATATACGTGATTTTAATTAAGAGTATGCTTCTAAACCAACACGATTTAATGTGTAAAAGAATTTAAGCTTGTTTGAATTAAGAGGATGTTAAAAGTATAAGATAATTCAAACTTTAATATTATCTAATGTTTTATATTTATATTCTATGTGTCTAATATTAAGATACTATTGAGTTTGTTTTCTTATGTTAAACTGGGCTGAGTTGATGGGTTGTTTCTTGTGCTGGATTATGTTCTTTAATAAAAACGATGGGCTCAAAAAGTGGTGAGCGGCTGGGCTTAGTTTCATCCGGGTGGTGCCCTGATTTAAAATAAAGGAGAGGTATTTGTCATTAGCACTTACGAGTACTAGTAGATTTGCCGTTTAAAAAATCCTGAAAACTGAATTTGTTAAGTAAATTTTGGATAAGGACGTTTTGGGTTTTATGTTAAATTTTTTTTATTACCCGCACGTTATTGCGGGAATAACACAGATACACGAACCAGTTGCACTACTAAGTCGTAACATAAAGATAACATAGGAGCTCAAAAAGTTATATTACACGTCTCTTTTCAGTACATCACCAACTCATATTCTAATTCTCTTGCATTTAGATATGTTTATCTATAAAGCAATCATTAAAAAAATATTTTTGATGACTCTAATGCAACATCTATTCATTATTCTTTACAACCTCATCGCCTCTCAACAAGAACACTATTCTTAAAAGAGATCCACTTTATATATAGTACTAGTGGGTGACCCGCCGCGCGTTGCGGCGGCCTCACCATTTTTTAATTACGTGACGGCTTAAGATCATACTGTAAAATCTAAATAGGATTTTACACTGGCGCTTTGCGATGTGATATAGCAAAACTATTAAAACAACTTAAATAGTTATATGGCTTAAATAGTTATATGGCTTAAAGCAGGTACATGTTTCATATATATTCCACTTTGCTCAATTCAAATATAAAAGGATAACCAAACTCGGAGTAAAAGAGTCCCACTTGAGTGCATGGTAGAAGTGATTTGTAAAAAGTTAAATACAATGCCAAATATGCATCAATGGTTTATTCCTTGTAGTGCAGTTCAAGATCTTTACAACAATACACATTGATGAAAATAGATCATTAACAATGAAACACAAACATAATCCAATGCCTTTCAGATACTTGTATCTCAATCAACCTACGTTAACCTATTTTCTATGTTGAAACTACACTTGGTGACGCTGAAATAAAGCATAAAAAACACAGAAGAAGATGATCAATTAACCTATTTTCTATGTTGAAACTACACTTGTATCTCAATCAACCTACGTTAACCTATTTTTTACGGTATACCTAGAGACGGGAGCGGTTTTCCAATTGGTATCACTCGATTTCATGGTTATGCCGCTTCCGCATTCTCCCCTTGCAGACAAACATTGTAGCATAAAGTTGTTGGGTGGCATTTTCCTAACGAGGTTATGGTAGGTTTGGAAGTAGGGATGGCAATGAAACCCGAACTCGACGGGAAAATCGAAACCCGACACACATGGGACGGGTATGCAGTCGGGTAATCGGGTATGGGAATACTTTTGAATTTTTTCGTGGGTATGGGATTTGATGATATACCCGTTTACCCGTCCGATTACCCGATAATATATACTCGTTTATCAGATTATATACCCGCTATAGTTTTCTTTGTTTTGTTTATTTATTTTAAGTATATATTGTAAGATTTTATTTATCTATTTTTTATTTTTATCTATAATACCAAGTTTTTTGTTAAAAACATTGATTTACATATTATTAAATTTATATATGTGTAGCTATTTGAGATATTTTATTATAATTATGAGAAATATATAATAATAGTTTTCCAATATAGACCTAACGGCTATGCCCGAAACCCAGGGTTATACCCCATACCCGATAGGTAAATACCCGCTAGAAACCTGACAGATTTTGGGCCACGTATGGAACACACTTTAATAATTGGGTATGGTGTTGGGATTACTCAAAACCGTCCAAACCCGTCCATTAACATCCCTATTTGAAAGCAAAGGAGCAAGAAACTCTTTAACAGCCATAACCTTGTTGCGTCCGCTATTTTGGGAGAAATTAAGCAACTCTCTTTACTTTGGATTAAAAATAGGGACAAGCCAGAAAACGTTGATTGGGATATCTTGATGTAATTTTCCTTTTTTGTTTCTTTTGTTTTGCTAGTCCGCTAGTTTTTTTTTTTCTCTCTCTTTTTTTTTCTTGCGTGTTCTTAATAATATTCTTGCCTGGCCGTTAAAAAAGACAGCCCCAGTTTAACCCAAAGAATATTGTGATTATATACACTTATATTTTAAAAAGTTAAAATAAATATATATATATATATATATCCCAAGAATAAAAGGGCCCTTGTCAATAATAATAATAAAAAGTTAGATTTATAAGAATAACAGCAGGCAAATATCATTTAAGGATGCGATTTGTCGATAGGATAACACTCAAAATAGATTAGAGTTGAAAATGAGTTTTTTTTTTAAATTAAATTAAATGTACTTGCACTAAAAAAACCTTTTTATTCATATTTTAAATTTTATAAATATTGAATATAACAATAAAATGAAAAGTAAATAATACAAGTTAAAAAGAGAAATATAAAGGACTTTCTTTTCAAACCTAGTAACGTGATTCATTCAAATTAAGATTGAAGAGAAAACAAAGAATAAAGAAAAGTGAATCGATCGGAAACAATTATGTTTCTCGCTTTTGCTTTTCTATCCCACCTCCAACCAACCAACCAACATCTGCTTGAAATGAAAGTGACTCCGATTCAACTTTCGTTTTCTTCGAGAAATTTGATTTGACTGCCATGTTCCCTCGCACAAATCCACATGTCTCTATCAAATTCTAAACCAAATAAATGTTGTTCTCATTAAGCTTTTTACCTCTAGCTTAATTGAGGAATTAGGTTATGAAATCAAACGGGTCCTATGAAAAATGGAAAAAATAGTCATCCATGTTGTATGACATCGTCAATTGTATGAAGCCTCTAACCTCTCTAAAATCGCAAAAACTCAAAACACTCTTTCATGTCATACGCCATCCGTGTAATATGTGCGAAAATCATTTTTACACAGTTCGTATAGTGTTATAGACATTTCATATGCCATATTATAAGGTGCTATATAATCCATGACATGTTAGTAATGTCTGAAAAATATAAGATGGTATACCTTTAATTCGATACGCAGTATAGTTAAGTAATTAATAGATGGTAAACAAATAATGGACTCGGATCGTGTTTAAAAGCCACTCACAAACCGAGTTCAACTTTTAAAAACAGAACTTAAAGATGACATCAAGTTTTCGACAAGATGGAGTTAAAAACTAGAGCTCAAAACAAGATGATATCGAGTTTCAACAAGCTCAAGGTTAAGCTCATTTACACCCATAGTACAATTGTTGTGTTATTATGTTATATTGGATAATGTTAGTAGTATATCATATGTAATGTAGTTCAAGTGTTTAAAGGGTAAGTTATGTGCTATGTAAGTCCCTAGAGTTGCTTTGTCCATGACTAAATTTAATAAACGCGCCTTTAAGTTTATGTATCATCGAGTGACATCATAGATCAAGCTTAATTATGCACGATTGGTACAAATTACGACCTATTTTTACATGAGATACGCACACAACAAAAGAATGAGAGACGAAATTTTAGCGTATGCTTTCCCTAGAATCATATAAAAAAACATATATGAAATTTCAAAGATCAAAATTATGGAAGCCAGGAAAGGAGCAACAAACAAATAAGGAAAATATATGCTACAAAATCTTCCTCAAAACAATAGTGTTTAGCAAGGGTTTGATAAAAACAAACTAATAAACCCTACCTTTATCCACTGAGACACCTTCAACTCATGAAAAATGATATATAAAAAATGAAAATAATAAACATATGGTATATGGAAGTAATAATTGATGAGCATTAACAGTAGGTGTCCAAGAATATGCATCATTATTAGTAGAGTAATGAAGAATGGGGCCTTGAGATAGTGTTCAAAGGAGCCAAAAATTTGCTTTCTCTCTTAACAAAGCAAATAAAGAACAAATAAATACCACTCACCTCTTATGCAGTCAGAATATGTTTCTTTACTTAGCTGTCTCTTTATTAAAGCAATTCTCATTGCTTTTAAATTCACAACATAAAAACCCCCCTATCATCATCTTATTCTTATTCCTATTGTTGTTCTTGCTTCTTACCCTTTCATATTCTTAACTTTTCCCACACTCAAACAACATCTCTAAACCAAGCCCTTTTGCCCATATTCTTGCCAACAAGTTTTTGGAAAAATGTCTGTCCAGCAAGCGGACCAAACTCCGCTAGTTTACCCGGTTTCTGAAACAAACCCGCCCTCACGCCACCAAGCAGATGGCTCGTTTGGGGCGGTTTTCGTAGTATTGGCGGTGATAGTGGTCATATCAGCAGTTGCTTGCTTTCTTGGGCGGTTGTGTAATAAGCGCCGTAACAAGGCAAAACCATCCAAGCACAGCCGACCCGCCAAAGAGAAAGATATGAAACCTACCCGTAACACATTCCAAACCAAAGATGGGGATATCGAGTTTGGGTTTGATAAGCGGTTTTCAAGCTCTAAGGTTGCTGCTAATGGTGAACCAAACATGGGGCGACCTAACTCGTTTCGTGAACCGAAAATGGGACCAAACATGGGGAGGCCTAATTCGTTTCGTGACCCAAATATGGGCCCGAACATGGGGCGACCTAATTCGTTCAAGGAAGGGTCTATGGGCAGGCCCGAATCGTACCGGGAACCATCAATGGGAAGGCCTAACTCGTTTCGTAAGGGTGAATTTAGAGATGATCAGGTGAGGTTTGGCGGTAATCAGGATCATGAGATGAATTTCAAATCTGGTACCGGACCACAAATTTATTGAATGTAGAGAGTACTTTGTTGTATGATAGGTTTGGTCAGGTAGTTGTTCTTTAATGGTGGTGGCTGTTGCATGCTTGTTTCTTCTTATTATATGGTTAATTATGAAGTGGTTGTGGAAGTAACATCTTGACTTTAATGAAGGTTTAAATTCAAGTTGCACTTTGTGTTCTTCACTCAAGTTTTGCTTACTTCTATCAATTTCAATTTATTTTTACTTATAAATGGGTCGATGTAGCGGCTTGCCTAGATCTCGTATTTCCCATGTTCGGTTTATGCATCATGTAAAAATCTCAAACTAAACAAGTTAAATGGGTCAAAAACTCACCAAGATTGTACTTTTAATGTATAAAATCTCCTTAATCACATAATTCAAAATGGGTGGAAACTTACTCGTTCAACTTGTTACCCAACTGCCCATTTTTATACTTTTACCACTTCTAAAAGAAACGTCTCTCCTCAATCAATGTCACGTTCAATATATACCAAAATACTTCTTGAGTCTTACAAAAACTATACTTCCTAACAAATGGAAGTTTAAAAGACTAACCTCAGGTCCTCAACTACTTTGAATTGGATTTTTCCCGAGCTTCCCTTTTGCATCCTTTTTGTTTTTCCTTCACTACACCTTAAATAAAGTCGAAATAATGTTACAAATTGTGAATATACATCTTGGAATAAACTGAAAAGGCCTAAAAAATAGACCTTCTGTCATCATCCATATACATGTCTGCATAAGCACAAGAAGAGAGCTGCAATTTGACAAAAGTCATAAATCACGCTAATGGCAGTCAGATTCTTCGTCTATTGTCATTCCGTGGTCTCTTAGAAGACCCTTCTTTCAAAGTGTCTGCACTCGACTCAATCTGGAAAATGCAACCAAAAGAAAGACTTATAAAAGACCAATGATTAATGGAGGGAATAATAGTTGATTGGTGCTACACACCTTGTTGAGTTTTTCCCTGACCAGTCGAACTGTCTGATTCATCGAATCTACTGGGAAATAATCCTGATGTAATAATTAACAGAGAATGTTTGAGTTAGTGCACAGATGCAAACTAAGCCATACAAGAATAAATCGTAAACTTAAAAGTCATAATTTCAAGAAACTCATGATATTGCATATTTGGCTCCCACATTTGACTAGAGTCTAGACATGATGTAAAAAAATTAAGATATTATGCATCATCCATTTTATATATTAAGAAAGTTTAGTGCATTTCAAGGTGCACGACATTCATTCAGCATGGCACACTTGATTCAAATATTTCAGATACAAGGAAATATCACATGAGACATGAGAACTTCATAATTGTTGACGAAATGTCAATCTTAGCTTTAAAAAGCGTGCCTGAAGTGTGAGCCGTGCCTGAGGTGGCGCTTCATGTACATCTTCGTCAATAGCGGCCAAAAGGATGAAAAAGATCATGAATGGTTTACTTGATGAATAGGTTCATAAGTAATAGAGATGAGAGAGTTGCAGCTTTTGGTTGTCCATAAAGTTTATTTGGTTGTACATAAAGCAACCCCTCGCATAAGTCAAGCTCTCACCTCATGCCTTGGCTATCGGAGCCTAAAGGCGCAGAGCAGCTTGTGTTTTATAAAACCAAGATGTCAATAACATGATATAAATGTTTGCACCTCATTAGAAGAAACCGTTGAGGGAAAAGTTCGACTATGAATAGTATGCTGGGGCTGTGCCCCTCTTGGGTTGCTGTAACAATAACATATAATCAGATTTTGCAAAAGAACAAGTGCTAACTGCTATGTTTTAATACTCAGGATAAAACAATATAGATTAGATGTAAACCTTTGTTGAATATTTAATGGCTGGGATATGAAATTCTTGTGTGTTGGAGTAGAACCTGCACTGGAACTGGAAGCAGATGAACCCTTGGATCTTGCAGCTGAAACAACAAAGACAAACCACAGTGGCACACCTTCCATATAGAAAACATGCCTTTCACAAATATAGGATGATGCTAAATAACTTACGGTTAAGCCTAGCAACAACTTCTTTTCTTCTTCCTTCCAGTTTCTCCTTGGTGTCACTAAGGCTTTCATATTGTGGTGCATATGAAACTTGAAGCCGGTTTCCGATAAAAACTGACTCGTCTAACTTCCTTTTGGCAAACCTACAAGAAAGAAGCTTTGAAAACATAGAATCTTGCTTGGCACTATAGTTCAATCAACTTTGGTTTAAAGTGTATGAGGCACTCCGAGGTGTTTAAATCCCAAAATCTAAGGCATGAGATGAGAGCTTATCGCACGCGAGGTGTTGCTCTATGTACAACCAAATAAGTTATACGTTATACGTACAACCAAAAGCAAACATCTCCCTTAATCAAGTAAAACAATCGTAATTTGTCCATTCTTTTGGTCATTTTTACATATCCACCTCCTGCAAACCCATATTTGACCAATTTTGACACCCATGTACATAAAGCACAGCCTCAAGGCCCTGAGGCGTTTTTCCAATCGCCTCATAAAATCAA
>JBCNJP010000020.1:16011039-16026628 GCA_039602395.1 Deinandra increscens subsp. villosa | reverse complement strand
AATCACTACTACAAAAAAGGCCTTTCTTGACGCTTTTTGCGCGTCAAGAAAGGGCCCAGATGACGCGCAAAAAAGCGTCAAGGAAGGCAGGGTCAAGAATCCTCTTGACGCGCAAAATGCGCGTCATCCCATTTATGACGCGCAAACGATGACGCGCAAAAAAGCGTCATAAATTTGTGTCATAAAATAAGCGTCAAGGAAGCCCCCGTCATAAATCTTCTTATGACACGCATTTTTGCGCGTCATGGATTTAAAAAAAAATTAAAAAAAATAATTTTTACTAGAATCACTAATTTCCATATTAAATAAAAATTAACCTCATAATACAAATAAAAACACACAAGAAAAAATAATACATTTCATATATATAGCAAACATTACAAAGTTCCCAAATGTATTGTTTTAAGTTCATACAAAATATAACCAGAAAATGAAACAGCCTTCTACGCAACACAATCCCATGTCCCTCCACTCATTGGACAGCCATGAACCCAGCGGCTAATCCACCGTGTCTCCCGTTAAGCATCTGCAGAATTCTACACGCAAATAGACAAACATATGAGGCTGGTACTTAGATATTATATAATATCGAAGTACCGGCCTCATACTATAAACACAAATCAGACCATATACTTTAACTAGCCTGAAAAAGAATTTCTCTTAAACCTGATATTCTAGGAAATTTGTAGTCCAGAGTTTAGATATGATGAAGTCAGTGCAAATTGCACATAAGTCCTGCAAGAAAAGTTGTAAAAACTGAAGCACAAATAATGGCTAGAATATTTTAAAAACTTACAAATAAGGATACCTGCAGGTCAAGAAAAGATGCAGCATATATATCAACTGCACATATTTATCTGGTTAGGCTGGAATGATAAAATTAATTGCGCTTTTATATCTGATTCATTGTTAGAAGAGATGTAGATAGATTTGCGCGTTTGATTTTTGTGGACAGTGATTTAACCTTCTGAAATTGTTGGTGTAAACAAACAATGTACTGCCTGATCTGTTCTATTCATAAAATTGTGTGGAGGTAATGATAGTTTGTGCATTTGATGTATGTGTAATCCAAACAAGAGATAAGCACCACATAAAACCTACCTGATGTGTCCTCCCTCTGTCCGCTTTCATATGCCTAGTTAACTTTAATAGGTCGTCCAAACCTGAAAATAACATTGATAAAAACCGGTGACATAAGACAGCAGGGAAACAAATAGCTCTATTAAAAATACTTACAAATGCCTCCCTTTTAGAGATAACTAGGTTTAAATCTCGACCGGGTGTTGCGTCGGTCGTGGCTCTAAAAGAAGTATAGATCTTCTTAAGAGCAAACAGAAATTACATATTAAACAGTAGTGTTATAGTTTTTCAGTTTGGTACATAAACATTCTAACTTAATACACACATATAAGCTAACAGTTTATCCGACCAAAGCAAAACAACAGTTACATTGTAGCAGTTTAGAAAAGGTTTTTTTTGTCAAAAGTAACACAATAACAGAATGAGGAAGCTTCATTCGAAACCTAGTGGTCGCTTGCTCGATGCATTTGATGAATCTGGAAAAAAAAAGTCTTAGTAGCAATATTGGCTGCAATGCATGGGATGTAGAATATAATTAAGTATGAAATGTTACAAACTTACAAATGACTAAACATATCCTTTTTGCATACCCTGAATACCAATTCAAAAAATATGGACCTGAATTTTTAATTCATATACACGATAATTTTTTATTATTTTTAATAATAAATTTATAGTAAAAATTTCATTTATATAATAGCTAGTACTGCTGTTGTTGATATTTTGTAAGAGTAGATTGTATCATTGAGGTCTATAGCAGTGTATATAAATTAACTTTAAGCTGCAGCTATGGTATTAGTACTGTAAACATCTATGGTATAGAATTAAAAAATCAGTTCACCAATTAAAAAGTGATACAGGCATTCCTAGAACCCTTTGTCTCAGGTATGAGTATATGACCTACCCAAATCACCTATTTCAGACTTAAATTCTACCTAAACACAGGTAATATGAGTTCATAAGCAAACTGAAGCAGAGGTATGAGTATATGACCTACCCAAATCACCTTAGTGGTACGCCTCCAAACTCCTTCATGCACTCAAAACATTAATTTTGGATATATATCTTCATCAAGGGAACATATAGCATTTGATGCACCTCTGAATCTAAAAGCTCCACTGGGAACAACCAGAGAGAAACTACGTTGGCAAAACATGTTAAACTTCTTCATTGTAATGAGCGAAAATATGGTAACTTTTAATAAGAAGCAGAGGTAGCAGCAGTTTAGACCCTATACCTTTTAAGTGGATCCATTCAAGTTATGTTTTTATCTCTTACGGGTCAAACAAATAAACTCGATTAAAAGCAAAAGGCAAAAAGCCAAAGAAAGTGTATTTTTAATATATAAAACCACCCAAAGCATTTAATTCAAAAATCTGGATTGCTGTTGAGCATTTAATATATAAAATCTGTAAACGGCTCAAAACTGCCACTTGTCCAACCGATAGAACTTAATGGGCTGAAAGTGAACATACCTCTAAATTAACTGAACCACCAGAGTTTCCAAGTACAAATTCTTGATCTGATTGTGCAATGGGGGTCACAGGCAAAGAAGATGTCCTCTGAGGTGAAAACATACAGCATCAATGAATTTAAATTTTGAGGGAGGCAAACCAGAAGCTTCTGCTGCAGCTTGAGCACATTTTTCCATCTTTCTGTTCGGGTCTATACCAACTACACTTGCACCAGAAGCTGCATTGCCATAATATTTGAGTTTAGGACCTGTTCCTATCCCATTCTTCAAAATATAAGTTGATTTAGGTGATGTATGTTTGGTAAATGAGCTGACTTTGGTCTGCCGAAATTATACAGTGGGTCAAAATGAGTCGGAATTTGCTAACTTAGAAGTTAGAACAAGTCCAAATGGACCAGCACCACCCACCACCACTGTTGTCACAAGTGTTGGCGCTGCACGCCACCATCTCTGCCCATCGTCACCACTAGCCACCATAAAAACAAATGTAGTTGGTGAGCCCATTTTTATACTTTTTTTCGTTCAAAAACGACTCGTTTTGATCCGAACCAAATGATTCTTTTTTAAAACGACCTGTTTGGACCCAAAGATGTTTTCATCTAGTAACTCATACCTAACCCGAACTGCCCGTTTTGCAGGCTTAGTTTATGGTAATGGGTGTAACTACTACATGTTTACTAACCTCAGCCTCATAAGATTTCATTGAATCATCTATAGCTGCAGCATAAAACTCTTCATACCAGTCTGGTCTTGGAGGGTGAACCCTGTTCAACACAGCCTTCAAAAAACATATTTATAGGTTAACACAATGTCACTAACTCACTATATTAACAGCAGCAGGCCAGCAAGTTATAAATTTATAATACAGCAGGTTATACTATAAAGAATAGCAGCCTAATACTAACAGTAACAGCAACCTAATACTAACAGTAACAACAGCCTATACAAAAGGATTACTACTTTATACTTAAACAAAACAATGTATATTAGTTGACAGCTTAGTTACCACAGATAGGGTCAACTACACCAACTAGTTGACATCTTAGATGATGTCAAATATGTTACAAGAAAAGTAAAACTATATTTAAACCTTAATAGTTTGTAAAAGCATCTCAAGTTAGAAGGAAAATCTTGAAAGTTATAATCAAATTATCAACAGTTCAAAAGAGATATAATCACTAGGAACAATACATATGAGCAAATCAGGATAACACATGAAAATATTGAGGGTGACTTTAGAACAAATCAGGATAACACATGAAAATATAGAATATGAAGTGGGTACCTAATGAATCAACAAAGGATGCCTCCCAACACCTAAGATATTACTTCAAATTGTGAGTCAAATTGCAATCTTCTTGGAGAATCTGAGAAAAGTAGAAAAAGAGAAAATTAAAACATATATTAGAAATAGATGGATGATAATGATTATGATTGATGTTTGGAGATATTGGATTGAAAAGAAAATCAAAAACTGATTTAGATGACTATTTTTCGTATGCTAACACCTACGTTTACAACAGAATAAATAGAGCCACCCATTTCGAACAGTTTGTCTCAATACTAGCCAAATGAAATATAATATAATGGCAAAAATCTGCACAAACACTTATAAAATAAACATTATAAGTTTTGGTTCATAAAAACAGGTTATGCACTTATACTCGATTGGTTGGAGAGTCCCTAATGGGTCATAGAAATGTGTAGCCAAATCCCATTATAAATGCTAACGGGTTTGCTTAACGGGTCAACAGCTAATGTATGTGGCAAGATGAGCATAAAAATTCAACCAAAATGTATGTGGCAAGATTAGCATACAAAGTCAGTCACAATGACCCTTATTGGGTCAAAAAATGAGCCACAATGACCCTTATTTTTCACCAAACAAAGTCAGCCAAATGCACCTAAAATTCTACACTGTTTCTAGATTTCCTGCACTTAAAAATCTGCACAAAAACAGTCCCATGTTGCATCTAAATGACCTTAAAATTCTGCACAATTTCACCCATAAAGACCCTTAATGAGTTTGCTAAAACAAGTAACTTTGTACAGCAGGTCAAAGCATGTCACAGGAACTTTGGAAATAGAGTCTAAATTCATACACACAATTTGATTTAAGAGCACAAATTAGTCAAGAGCAATGTATGGTAGAAGTGAAACATATATAAATTAACTACTAATATGTTGTTCTTCTCTGTTGTATATATAAAAAAGCTGTTACTTATTTCCCAAACATTTGTATAAGACCAGCTAAAAACTTCTAGATGGTCATTTTGTTTAGAACATTCTAAAACTATCATGCTTGAGATAAATATATCATGTAGTAAAATTGTAAAACCATATATATAGACCACCTGTGAAATGTGAATATACTGAAGGATATCAAGAACAAGTACCTAACAAGTGTTTCTGAAATGAATGCATATGCTTCGTTTAGTTAATCCGTTAATCAAGGTCGTGGCAGAGGTCAAGAGGGCATGAAAGAATTTGCCAAATCGATTATTAACCCGACCGCCACTTAACAATTCCATTATTTTCACATACATCACCCTAATTCCTTACGGGGTTTTATAAACCCTAATTCCTTACGGATTCATCGCTAGCATACCAAATCGAACACATCAAAACAGAAGAAATTAAACAAAGTAAAACACAAAACTAAACAGAAGAAATCGAACATACCAAATCGCTAGCACGGATTACGGCGGTCGGATGTCAGGGGTCGGCGGCCGGCGGTCGTCGGTCGTCGGTTAGCGGTCAGCGGTCGGCGGTCGGATGTCAGGGGTCGGCGGCCGGCGGTCGTCGGTCGTCGGTCAGCAAGAGGCGATATCGCCGTTTTCGTTTTGGGGGACGAGAGAGAATTTTGTGAGCGGGACGAGAGAATTTTGGGGAAAATGTGAAAAAAACCCTAAGTGTAGGAGGCGGGGAGCAGAAATCGAAAGAATTTCGTTTTGGCGGGAAAATTATAAAACGACGGAATTAATTTTTAGGCTTGACGCGCGGGTAGATTATGTCGTCCGTGTTTTCATTTTTTTTTCAAATGACACAACTTTTATGACGCGCAAAAATGCGCGTCATCTAACCATAGAATTTTGTTAAATTTTAGTAAATACGACAGTTTTTGTTATGACGCTTGTTTTTGCGCGTCATAAATTTCTGAGTGTCATTGTTCGCGCGTCAAGGAAGGGGTTATTTCTAGTAGTGAATGATAACTTTGGACAAAATGAGGAATCATAAAAAAAACAAACAGAAATCAAGTATAAATGATTACTTGTTACGCCAGAGATACTGACATTGACAAGGAAAATGAAAGCAGAGACTACTACTGATCAAATTGATAGTTTGAATTATTATCGACTAATGAGTCATATTTTGTATTATTAAAATTCAATTTTACAATAAATAAATAATAAAGGTTGCCACGCGACAACCATCCAACGAATCTATATGGTCCAATCACAGTTATTTGATATATTTTTTTTAAATTTTACTTTGTATATAGCATAACTTTTTTTCTCGTGAAAAATTTATTTACTTAGAAAGTAAAATTAGATTTTGAAATATATATTTATAGGGAAAATAAACACACCACCATGCATTAAAAAGCTATATTACAAATGCAAACATACACAAAGGCTTTACAAGGTTGTACAATAAGTATACAATATAAAAAAATGTGTGAACAAGTTTTATTTTGTATAATAGCTATAGTTAGACTTCAAATTCAAAACTTTATATATATAATTAATTGATTAAAACAGTAAAACACTCTTGATACCATACAAACTATAATAAATTCATGCTTTAATTTTATAGTTGCTTGGAAGTATTATTTGAATAAGAATAACATATATTATTTGAAGCCCAAAATAGATTGATAGATTGATTTTTTAGATCCCTTTGAAAGTACCATTTCTTGTTGTTAAGTTGTTTTCTAATTAGTTTTGTTGTGTTTCGTTTGGCATAGAAATCGATACGTGGTGACATTTTCTGTTTGGTATTTCCCAATCTTTTCATATTAAACGAATATTGTTCTAATTTTTCTCTCTAGAATTCTTTGATTTTTTAATATGTTTTTTTTCCCACACAATTTGACATGCTTTTTACAATAGAAGTCGGATATTCGGACATGGTTTGATTTGGAAGGGTTAAAATTTGAAGCCCACTAGCCCGTTTACTCATACCCATTTATTCAATTTGAAAACTTTTATCTTTAAAGATGATTTTTTTCTAGATTCTGTACTTGCTTATACAAAAATTTTGTTTTATAAAACCGTTGGTTATAGTTATGCATAAAAACTTGGATAAATTTGTTTTTATTCACGAGCAGTGATAGTTTTATATTATTGGATTTGTTTCTAACACTTCTTCATCTTGCATTTGATGCATTCATTGTTGCTGAAGCAGGATTGTCTGTAGCAATTTAAATGTATTCTTGAACAAAATTTATCTAGAGGTCGTTTAAAGTCAATTTACGATTCAACCATGGTCTTGTTGTGGATTTGAAGGCTTCGTTTGGTCGATCGATGTAAGGTTTCTGGATTAAACCAAATCATCACAACTTTGAATGATTTATAACATTATGCATCAACATTAGATATATATAGTGAAATGTTATAAGTTAAATTTACATCCACCTTTTTGGATAAATATTTTTCATATATCCTAACATTATGATCACTAGTTTTTCTCACGTTACAGGGAAAAATAACTTCGGCAAACTATGCGTTGTCAGATGTTATATAGAAAGGGGTTAATAAGATTAGATTATGGAACTATTGCATGCCTTTTGGACTTCCACTTGCTTTATTATAATCCAAATTCATGGCATTTATACCTTGTTATGAGATCGTTAAAAGAAATTAAAATGTTATATATAAAACTTTAAGCTTGTACTAGTAAACATAATAGAAGATAATATTAATTTTTTTATAAGTTTGTATAAGAGTAAAGCGTTGAAAACGTTAAATAACAATTTGAGTCTAGTCAAATGCCACGAGCCCGCGATGGTGTTTGAAGAGGCAAGTGTGATTGTGATTGTGATTGTGATTGTGATTGCAGCAAGCTAGCGATGCATGAATTAATACGTTAGCCGATCGAATAACTCATTATTTGAGGTCGAAATCTTAACTACTTTGTTTCCGCAACAAGTTTCTAATAGAAATCAAGAACTAAGGCGGTCTTGATGGTCTTGATCGACCGATCTCTTAGAGTAGTCACATGACATTATATTTCTTCATTTGATCTCAAACCTTTTTTCTTTTCTTTTTGTGCCTTTGATTCCCTTATTATCAACATTGTTATTCAGTCATTCATCTCCTTTTGACCCGCTTAAATAGTTAAACAGTTACCTCTTCTATTCTTCTTATTGCTTCAGTTAAGTCGATTCTCTCATCAATCTCGCTCTCAGTACAAGCCGATCCGATACGAAGAATCTTCTCCATTTCCGACACAGATGCTTCTGATAATATCTCCGGATCAATCAACTCTTTTCCTCGGTTTTCTGCCAGAGCCGACTTGACCCATTGGACAACGTCCGTCCCACCCTTCTCCTTTTGGTTATTGCAGTACTGTGATGGGTATTTCCCCGTCATGAGTTCCAGAATGACGATGCCCATACAATACACATCGCTTTTCTGGACAACTTTTTGGTTAAGTATGAATTCTGGAGATTTAAAAGCAAACATGCATTGCACCGTAGGGGTGTTGTTAAGCAAAGGATAGAAAGCGTAATCACTAAGTAGTGGCTCGTAGTCTGAACCGATCAGCACATTGCTAGACTTGAGATCCCCATGAGGTAAGGGATATGACGCGAATTCTGTATGCAGGAAACCCATTCCACGCGCAACTCCTTTTATAATCTTTAACCGCTTGTCCCAGTTTAGTTCTATTTCTGCTGCACGGGAATTCCCACGCTCGCCTGCATGCATGCACACACATATATATCAAAGATCAATCCATTCAGTTCCATTATAGAGTTAAATGATTATATCTATCTATCTATCTATCTATATAGTATTTTTACCATGCAAAATATAAAGCAGACTTCCTTTGGAGACATATTCGGAGACCAAAAGTTTCTCTTCTTTCCTGAAATGATATGCCAATGGTGTGAGTATATTCTGGTGCCTCAGTTTGGCCAGCTTCTTCATCTCTATGTCGAACACCTCTTTCGTCATTTGGTTCATCTCTCTCACCCTTTTCACCACCACAGACACTCCATTCCCCAACGTCGCCTTATATGCAGACCCTAACCCTCCATTTCCAAGCACCTCTGCTGTAGCCTTCATCAAGTCTTGCAACCCAAACACCCCCCTTTCTTCATTCACCATCACCATGTCCCCCGTCCCACCCTCCCCTTTCCCTAATTGAGGCATGACTTTTTCAGATGACAGCTCTGTTGTTGTTGTTGTTGTTGTTGTTGCTGCTGCTGCTGCTGCTGTTGTTGCTGCTGCTGTTGATGATGATGCATCTGGTTTATTGTCCTTATTAATGATGCTACTACTATGCACATTTAGCTGGTTGTTATTGTTGCTGCTGCTAATGTTGCTAGTGCTACTATGGGTATATGTGTTATCAGAGTATGTTTTGTGACCACTACTAGAAATTGTGCTCTTTTTGGTGACGGCTGGGATATTGACGACAAATTCATTAGCACCTCCCTTACCAAAAGGTCTCTTCCTATCTTCTTCTACCTGCAAAGTTTTGGCCACAATTATGAAGATCATGAGAGCAGCCATCACGAGCATGATGATCCATAAGACTGTCGTTTTTGATCTCGTTGAGGGTTCCGGTTGAGGAGATGAGGGGACGTTACAATCTTTTGAGAGTGTTGGACCGCATAGCTCAGCGTTGTTCTCAAACACTTTGGCATCAAAGTTGCTCAAACTCTTGGGTATTTCTCCTTGTAGTTTATTGTTGGAGAGATCAAGTGTGGTTATGATATCTGGTTCCATAAATGCAGGAATTGGTCCTGAAAACTCATTGTATTCTAGATGGAGCTCCTTCAAATTTGGTAATTGTGCAATAGATATTGGAATCTGTCCAGAAAAGTTGTTATGTTGTAACCATAGTCTCTTTAAGGACCCCAATGTTTGGAAAAAATCCGAAGGTATCACCCCCGAAAACCAATTGCTACCTGCGTAAAAAGCTTTTAGAAAACGAAGATGGTTGATTTCGGGCATGGGGCCAACCAGAGAATTGTTCTGGATGCTTATGACTTTAAGGCCGTCAAGGGACTCCAAGACGCACAGGTCGGGCTGGCCTTCTAGATCCAAACTAGATAAATCGAGGATGCTAATCTGGTCATTTGAACATATGACGCCAACCCACACATTATTGGGGTCGCATGGGTTTGATCCATCGTCTTTCCAGTTGTATAAAGAATCTGATTGCATTAGTGATCTCTTGAATTGAAGGAGCGCGTTAGATGGAGATTGTTGGGAGAGACATGGAGGGAGGAGGAAGAACAAGGAAAGACAAAGGAAAAGGTGGTGGTGGTGGTGGTGGCGATGAGGGCGAAAAACGACCATGTTCGTTTAAACCGGGTCCCAGAGGAAACTGCAAACGTGTTTTGTGTAGAAAGAACAGTTTGTGTTGAATTAGAAATGTAGTTGTGGGTGGTTTGAGTGTGTGAAAAAGTGGATGCATGGTGATTTTGATTGTGGTGGTAGAGAGAAACGGAAAAGACAATGGTGGTGGTTATAATTTACTTGACATTGTCAAAGTATACATATTTTCACTTGGATAACGACACTTGTTTCCCTAAGTAGACCAACTATCTATTTTTAGAATAGAATAATCTAACTTTAGAAAAGAAAAATAGTTAATGATAATTATAACTCTTTACTTGTAACATGGATCACTCAGAGACGTCAATGGCAGTGTGCATTTCTTTCTTTGCAAATGCCTACATATATACACACATTTCAATGTTAATATTAATACACAAAATTAACTGGCCAAAGGCCAATTCGTTTTTTTGTTTTTATTTTTTATTTTTTGTTTTTTTTAACATGTGTATCTAACATACTCTTGTATAGAAATTCTGACCGATCATGCTTCATATCTCTTAGAACTTGACACGAGTCAACTGTTTGGTTAACAGGTCGGCTCAGCTTGTTGTTCATCCTCGGGTACATGTTCCACCAACACTTGTTCGTTTTCTATGCACCCTGGATAAAGTGATAACAAGTAGCTATGTGCTTGCTTCATTCGTGGAATACGGGGTTTTTAGTAAGTTCGGCCGCCGATTCATTATCAATTCGAATGATGACTTTTTCTTTGTTCCACCCAGTCACCTCATTTATTAATCTTGGAGCCAAATTGCTTGACACACGACTGATGTAGCTGTCATGAATTCCGCCTCGCAAGATGATAAAGCAACTGTTACTTGCTTTTGTGAACACCATGTAATAGGTGAAGAACCAAAGTAAAAGATACGCCTCGTGGCTTCTTTCATTGTTCACATCAACATTGTGGCTACTATCACTATAACCGATCAACCTTCTCGAGCTACCCTTGCCATACTTGATCTCAAATCCCACTATGCCTTGCAAATATCCCAAAATATGTTTAATTGCCAGACCGTGTGATTCTCACAGATCTTGCATGTATTGACTAATAACCCTGTGCGAATACGCCATGTCGGGTCTAATATGCATCAAATGACGTAAACATCCTACCAACTTTTAAAAAAATTAGTTGCATCAATAGTTGGTTCTTCCTCGGATTTAGAAACTTTTGTTCCCGGCTCCATTGGAACATGAGCGTGGTTCGAATTTTGCATCCCGGCTTCCTTGAGAATTCTTCTTGCATAACTCTCTTGCTTAATCATAATATTGTCACTTTTTTAAATCACTTCAACCTTAAACGTCCCAATTTTTCAAATTGTTCAATTTAGCTTTGTATGTTAAGTATGATGTAGAATAACGTTAGATCTAACTTAATATGTAAATGTATGTTTATATGAAAGTTGGAGGTTGGTTATGTAAATGTTGAGTTTGGGTTTAAAATAACCTAAGCATAAAAAGTTAAGGGGCTGAAGCTGTAAATAATCAATGTAAAAAAAGAAAAGAAAAAAAAAACCCTTGCGTCGATCTCAGGAACGAAATAGAGAGAGGGATCGAGGAAAAACGTGATTAGAGCCTTAATCAGGAGGTTTGTTCGTGGATTTGAGTAGTTGAATCAAGGTAATCTTTTATTTATCATTGTCATCTTCTTCCATTGTTGTCTTGTTGAGAAGGGGTCTCGAACTAGGGTTTTGAGAACCCGAAATTTGACATAATTTGAGTGATTTTGAGTTCTAAAGCTCCCTTATGTTGATTATTATTGTTTTAAACTTCATATTGAGTTTATGATAAATGGTAGATTTTGATTTGGGAACTAAGTTCTTGAAGGACAAACCCTAGATGACGAAATTTAGGTATTTGGGGGTTATGATTCGGGCTTTTGATGCCAACTACTGATTTGATGTGTGCTTGTGATTTCCTTATTAGTTAAATTGATCCATGTTGATGTATGAAATCATTATTGATACATAATATGCAAAGTATGGTGGTAGAACATAAATCAAAGGTAGCGAATTCTACTCGATTTGTTATAGGCACACCAAGTGTTCGACTAAATGGCTAAGTGAACACTTGGTTAATAAAATTGAAATAAAAGATGATACTTGTGGCGTTTTGATGCTATGAATTGATTTAAGTGCCAAAAACATGGAAAATGTCATACGTGAGAGATCATGTTAAATGGTAATTATGTATAAATGTTGTGAGGCTCATTAAGGTGTTAAGGCCTTGAGCCATGAATGTGATATAATAGAAGGATTATGTGAAATCTTTGCGTAAGTCTAACATAAGTTGGAAATCTCAATAGGCGATCAGATTGATGGAGCATACGTGAGACCGGGTAATGATTATTCAAGCTCGCGAGGTAACATCTATGTTATGTTATACAATTTACTATTATGGACCCATAGTTATGTTTAGCATTGAGACATAATTTACATGATTAGATGACATTATGAGTTATTAGATGATGTGACTTTGAGATTGGAATCAACTATGAGCCTTTTATGGTCATAGGGATTACTTATATCAATGATGCTTCGTATGAGTAACTTAGTCTAGAGCCTTATGTATGCAATGAATGTGAATGTATTGTGGCATCCAAGATGCATTTTGGTTAATTGATGAAATGGTTAACAAGGATGCAATGTGATATCTTTCTTATGCAAATGTGATTCTTGGAATTGGTATGAACAAGTTTGTATTGCAGATGTCTATGATGTGCAATGTAGAACTTGAATGTGACTTGTAGTTAGGTAAATATATGGTGAATTTAAACAAACGTAGTTGTATCATGACATCTTGCTATGTTGCACAAATTGGTGTATTCTCATTACGATAATTAGGTAGCGATAAAATTCTATGAATATTGATATCATGTGTAGTTATGTATGTTTATTTGAAGGATGAGCATCGCGACACCTAAGATGTGCTATGCCACCTTAATCATGTAAGTTTACACAGGTGGCCTCCGTAAGGATTTCTATACTTACGGGTAGGTCATGCCGAATTTTTTTAATGGAAGTTTTTCACGTAAAGAAATTTTGAACTTGCTGTATAGATTTGATGATGAGCTGGTAATGAGAAACTAAGCTATTCATAATGATAATTAAGATAATGGCTTGACTGTATTTACATGTTGGCTGTAATTAAGCGTAAAATTTTCTGGGATCAAAGTTTGGACGTTTGTAAACGTCATAAATCGTTTAAAATCTGATGCGGGCCTTACAAATTCCGAGGTAATATGTTAACTTACCAAGGTCGGACATTTCGAATTTAGTTGCCATGCCTTTCTTGAACTCATGAATAATATTAGAACTAGTACATCTCACAAACAAATCATTGATATACACGGCTAGAAATAAAATGTGCTTGTAAAATGGATTAAATATAAATGCATATAAGTAAAATCCATCTTATATTGGTGGGTGGAGAAACCTTGGAGATGTTTATAAAAGAAAGTACTTCTTAAAAGTGGTTTCTTTTAGTAGCAGACATCCATGAGATCCCAAAAGTGAGAACTCACTTGTATTCGGGTGACATGGGCAATGAAGAAATAAGTGTTTACATTCTCAACTATTTTGTGGATTTAGATTAGAGATTTTTTTGACTTTTTACTATTTACCATATGTATGTATTGGAAATTTATGGAAATATGTATGAGGTTGATTTTAGTTTCAACACCCCGGATTAGAAAGAAAACAAATATTATAAACTAATTTTACTAGTTGACCTTAACTATAGGGACTAAATCTGTAATTAACTCTCGTCGAGTTCTAATCCGCTCAAAAGAGTAAGGACATCGTCAATTCGTCGTTCTCGTTCTCAATCGGAGAAAATGCCACGCAACAAAGACGAGGCACCTGCTGTACGTGTTTATACCGTTTGCGACGAATCGAAGTTCGTATCCCAATCCATTTCTTTGATTTTGATTTTGTTAAATATAAGTTGAATTTGTTATGTGAGCCCTAAACAGCTCCCTTGCTGATTCGTGATCTGGAATAGGTATTTGATCGTGAAGAATGTTCCGGCATTAGGTTGCGGTGATGAATTGCGGAAATTGTTCGGTGGATACGGTGAAATTGACGAGTAAGATACCTTTTTTGCGTATTTGCCACACACACTTACTCACTAGCACTAAAACTGTAACACTTGAATTTCATCACAAATGCTAAGGGTGCGTTTGGTTGTGGAACACACCCTGTTTTCCATTTTTATTTTCTAAGAAAACATGGAAAATAGAAAACGCGTTCAAATTGTTGTTTTCCAGAAAATTTTTCCAGGAAAACAGAAAACGGTGTTTTCTAACTTTTAAACTATAATTGGAAAACACTTTTTTTTTTGTTTTTCATTTTCCGTTTTCCAGATTTCTATTTTGAAAAATGGAAAACCCATCATTTGGTTTAGAACGCGTTTTAAAAAATTTCCATGTGTTTTCTAGAAATGGAAAACCCATTTCATTTTCTAGAAAACTGAAAATAGAAAACTGAAAAACGTTTTCCACAACCCATCATTTGGTTTAGATTGCTGCTTCTTGGTGGATAATTCTAAATAAGGCTAGCATAATATCGATTTGTGTGTTAATTCTCCTTTGAATTGTGAGGTTGTTTGACTGATTCGACATTATGTTTGCCTAAGAGGTCTTTTTGAGCATGACATGATTTGTACTTCTGTTTATTTCCTCTGTGAGCTCAATCTGATTTTGTGTTTCTTCTGTAGTTTTGTACCACTGGATGATGAGGATTGTGAACCATTTACTGATGTTTACTGGATCAAGTTTCATCACGTCCACAATGCTAGGTGATTTATACATATCCTTTTCTAATTTCTTTCATATGACATTAGAATATATACTTGTGCAGCCGTATCCCCGTTTTAGAAGAACAAAGCAGTTACGATTAAGCTCTATGTGAGTGTCAGCCCATTTTTAAGAAACCCTTGGGTTGGCTATGCTGGTTTGGTTTAAAAAGGCAGACGAGGCGCAAGCCTCGAGGCGGTCAGAAAACGCATATGAGGCGGCGCCTCATGGGGTATTTTGGTGCCTACGTCTCAATTAGCTGAGGCAATGATAAATGACTGAGGCAAAGGTGCCTCAAGGCGCGCCTCGAGGCGATTTTATGCTGTTTGAATTTGTCACAAACTTTTTGTGTTTTTTTAATGTTATACACTTTCTTTGTCAATTTCAAACATTCCATGTCCTTTTGATGTATAAGACTTTGTGTCTTTTCTATGACTACCTAGTTTGATGATGAAATTAGTTGAAATTATTTGTTTGATGTTTAGTATTTTAGTTTTTAAAGATGTATAATTTTATATTATTATTTATTAGTCCCGCCTCGGGCTTATGCCTCGGTTCGCTTCGAGGCTTACGCCTCGTGATGCGAAGGGGAACGCCTTGAGGCTTGATTTCGCTCTTATAAACCTTAATGTATAAACATTCACAAACCACAAGTACCCTTATTTGTTG
>JBCNJP010000020.1:15955214-16010539 GCA_039602395.1 Deinandra increscens subsp. villosa | reverse complement strand
AAACGGATATCAAGTGTAAATGAATGATGATTATGCTAGTATGATTGTTCTTGACAACGAAAATGAATTATTAACCAAAATGATAGTTTTGATTATTATGGGTCAGTGGATCATATATAGTTTAAATTATTAAAATTCAATTTACCTTATTTATTTAGTTTTTTAGTTCTTTTTAAAGTGTTTTCCTTGATTTTAGTTTTAGTTTACACCATTGCCTTTAAGTATCCATTTTTTTTAGTTCACTTGGCAGCCTTTATTACTTTTATATCATTTTTAATTCTTTATCAAATTGTTTCATTGGCTTTAGTTTAGTTTCATATTGTTGCCTTATTGTATCTAATTTATTGTGATGTTAACCAGACTTCTAGTTTTAATGTCATTACATAGTCTTTTTCTTATTTTAGTTATATTACGTAACGCTTTAGCAATGTAACTGTTTTGAGTACCCAAGTTATCCAAGCGGCAACACGTGGATAGTAAAATTTAGTTTCGTACAAATGAAATAGTACACATGAAAGGTGAAATTTTGTAGCGGGACAGGGGTGAGCATAAAGTCATAAACTGGGTAGCCGAAAAAGACCAAAACGCCTTACAAAACCTGAAAACCTGAACCGTTTTTATGTTTTGGGTGGGCTTTGAGCCTAGCTTTTACCAATTTTTCGGGCTCAGGCTCGGTCTTTGGCTGATACAACCCATTAAAAAGCCCGACCCGACTTTATAAAATCCCAAAATCCTAAATCAGTTGCAGTTTCAAATTCATATATTATCCCAAGTAATAATCAAGTATATTCCAATCGTAATATATTCCAAGTCAAAATATATCCTAAAAATATAATTCTAGTCAAATTTGGGCTTAATTTAGTACGAGAACATGAAGATGATAGTGATGATTGTTGGTATACATTTCATATTTCATCCATTCTCTTCACAAGCCCGAAACAACTATGATACAATCATAACCTAATTTTCTATTGAGGAAAACTTTACTACCATGTTCTTCTATGCATTCCAACACTCATGTCTACGAAATATGTTACCCATTTTTGGTTTTTCTTTTTTAAGAGTAAACTTCGTTTTTAGTCCTCAACGTTTACACATTTTAACAATTTTAGTCTCAACTTTTCGAAAATCTCAATTTAGTGTCTCACATTTCATTTTCTTTTCAATCTTTGTTACAACGTTAACAACCGTTTAAAGAGCCGTTAGACTGTCCTCACATGGTCCCCACGTGAGGGGTGTTTTTGTTATTTCCGTTTGTTTTAAAGTATGAGTTAAAACAAACGAAAATTACAAAAGTACACCTCATTTAGGGACCACATGAGGGCAGTCTAACGGCTCTTTAAGCAACTGTTAACGTTGAGACCAAAATTGAAAATAAAATAAAATGTGAGACACTAAATTGGGATTTTTATAAAGTTAGGACTAAAAATTGTTAAAATGTACAAACGTTTGGGACTAAAAACGAAGTTTACTCTTTTTTTAATCTAGTTAAGGAATGAGACATTTGCATATATCCCCCTTTAAACTTAAGAAATTACATATTTTCCAAACCAGGTTTAAAAAACATTGTACATTATGCATTCAAAAACTTGTGTCTTGGAGAAATATGTAATTTTTTTTCCCAAAGTAGAGGTGTATATGCAATTCCCCCTTAAATAATCAACTGTACGTTAACACTGACCACAAACTCTTTCTGATTTGACACCCTACTTATTCTAATTAACTAGTTAAAATGGTTAAACACACATTTCTTTTTATCTTTGATCGGTACCTCAACGGCAATCACCATCGCTAATCATCAATTACATACTAAGTTAATTCAACCACCAATTAATTCAATGAACATAAATTAATGAAAAATAACACCCATCATACGATTTATTGTATTTTATTCATCCCACTTTGTGTCTCTCATATCGTTTTTCTATTTGTTTTTGGTACTTATTTCCAAGACACGAGTACAAAGCAACTTATAACAAAGACAAACGTTGCCCTCAAATTGATGTTAATAATTAGATTTAGTTGGTTTTGTCTTTTACACGGGTGGATATTCAAGCTTAATTATGATGTTCCTCCAAACCTAACTTGTATTTATGTGTCTAATTAGTAATTACCAACCTTTCTTAAATAGATAACCTTGACAACTTGGCTCTACTCGTAAGCATTTAAGGTGGGGCTGAATATGGTTTCGTATTTCTCGAATTCTCTAAATGTCATATCAGTGTTACGTTATATTTTCATAATTTTTCTTAAGCGTGAAGAGTGGTTCACCCGTTTCTCCAAATTCAAATTTTACTTTTTTTTATTATTATTATAAACTGAATTCATTTATGAACTTAAATTTGACATTTAGCAATAAAAAAAAACAAAATATGTGACCCTTTTAAAAAATATATATATGTGGTTGTTTTAATTATAAACTAATTTCTTACTAAAAGGAGGGAGTGTTGCAAAAACACGTCACAAAAACATAGTTGCACTCTTTTGAAATATGTTGGCCAGTCACAAATTCATTGGTTAGTTCAATATTAGAAAAGAAAATTAAAAAATAGTTGAATTTCTATCGGGGTATTTATCGGGGTTCACCACTAATTCAAAGGTTTCAATTTCAAAGAAAGCAGTGGCGGGCCACTGTTTCTGATTGGGGAATTCTTTCACCAACGAGCCTCGATCATCATACCATTTGACCTTAGATGATTTACGTGGAAAAAAAAAGATAATTAACTGTGTAATTAAATAATCATCTTATGTATCACAGTTAAAACAAGGTGATCGTACATATGTCTATGGTTTCCTCTTAAAATTAATTATGTACTAAACAAAATTTAATTATGCTAAAGTTAGAGGAAAATAATGTAACTAATGTCTACAAAATGTGAGTTTGTGACTCTTTTGAATTTTTAATTTTATATTACATTTGTCACATGTATCTTCTGTCACACGTATTATGAAGAGAAGATTGAGATAGTTTGAACATGTGCAGACTATAAGTTTATGATTTTCCATTAATCATGGATGGGTTTTCTAATCGTGTACTATTAATCGCTTTCGGATCAAGTATTTTGTAGGTATAAGAAATTTTAATTAGATAAGACAAAAAGTCTTCTTACAAGAAAGGGAATTTTTTTAGGATAAACTAGATTTTAAATAAGTATATTGCCAAATATATCACTCACAATTATTAGGGTGAAGTGTTGCTATTGTTCATGAAAGAGAGTAAACTAATGAGTGTAGAATTGTTTTATACAGTTACATTAGTAGGAAACCTTTGGTAATAATGAGATAAAATATTAAAGTTAGTATTGATAACCAACGTTGCTACCTATGAAGAATGTTACTACTGATCACCATAGTTAATATCGATAACCAACTTTGTTATCGATGACCAACTTGCTACCAATGACCAAGCTCTTTATATTGAGGTAGTTGCCACCCGAGCTCATTTTCAAGTATATTTTCACCTTTGAAGCAAATTTTGAGCAACTTGAACTATGAACTTATAAAATAAAATAAAAAAAGATCACGTTGACAGGGCAGCAGAACCCTCCTATCAGGGTTGCACCATTTAGGGCGGTTCCCGTTGGTACCTCCCATGGTCTAGGGGTTTTGCTCCCCAAGACACAAGTTTCACGGTTCTAGAAGTTAACTTGCTTTTATAAGAACACACACTCAACACATACTTACTCATATCAATACATATTTTAGCTTCTCATTTAGTCCTAAGTAAATCAAATAATACTAGAGTAACATTAATGAAACTAAAATCAACAACAAAGGAGACAAAAGAATACATTGATAGAAAGTGTGGAGACCTTTACAATTGAGGGGAGGAGTATATGAAGAGACAGATTGATTAACTGATTGAGCATCCATTAGACTTGCGTCTTTCAGAAAATATGATTGATAATAGAAGTTCTTTGTGACATAAGATAATTAATGTTTAAGACTTCTAGAAATTTTAGGGGGCGTATAGATTTCTTACCTACGCTTTGCTGGTCTCTGCATGTCTTACATCTTCTAGCTCTCTTCACTTCTTTTCGTTTCTTTTATTATTTTCGTATTTTAATACTTTTTTCTGAACATCAAATCAATATCACTTCTACTTAAAACCATTACCCATACTAAATTACATAAAACCTGGGTTTGAACTTTGAACTCAAAATCTCCAAATAAGAATTAAGAAGCTCTAGTAAGTGCGCTCTAGTCCCACATTGATTTCCTCTTTTACTACTACTAGTATGTATTTTATGTTATTTAGGTTTATATAAAAGTTGAGTCGAGAGCTATTTTCCTTCTGAAACACATGTAAGTTTGCTCTCATCTTGTTCTTCGAGAACCTGTCTATCTTTGAGAAATTATTTGATACATTTATTTATTTTATTTACATTCGTCAGTTGTCACACGTACACAATGAAATTGTATTATATAAATTACATAAGGTGTTTACATGGCATAATCTTACTATGCGTATGATATAAAATTATAAAGATAATATATAAAACTAGAAAAACATAATGACGTGTTAAAATGATTAATCACAAATGTTTAGATTAATAATAATGATCGAAAACCATGGGTGGGCATGGGTCCTTGTATTGAGTGGCTAAAATATTCTACCAACCGTTGTTTGCTGCTATGATTATGCATCTTGTATTATATCTAACAACATCCAAAATATATTCACGGGAACACATGATCATATTTATAAGCTAGCCACCAATCAAACCCACATTTCACTCTCATTCTTTACATAATAATTAAAGACAACATATATAAGAAATAGAACCAAAATGGATGGATAGTTTCTGTAAGATTCTAACTTTGTCGTATCAACTAATACAATGCATGCGTGTAAAACAGTTCAAAAGAACTGAAAACTGCATTAGTATTAGTATTATAATACATCTTTAATCCTAATAAAACACTAAAATGGTTACCACATATCTCATTTCTAGAATGTCCACATAAGCATTGCCACATGTCAAAATCACATTCAAGCATCAATTTATTAGATTATCAATTAAGTATACTTACCAATTTTATCAATACTAAATTTTCATTTAAAAAAAATTGATAAACTTAATGTGAATTCGATAAATTTACTTAATAATTTGATTAATTTAAAAAAACTAATCCACAATTTGTCAAACATAATGAATTTGATTATTTTAACCGTGTTATCTTTTTTTATATGTACCTTAATATTATTAAGTCAACCCGTGTAATACACGGGTTACTAACCTAGTGTATAATAAATAGCTGAAAACTAGATATTTTTATATAAATCAAATATTACAATAATGAAACAATGATAATGATACACAATTACTAATGACAACGATAAAAACGTCACTAAGGTCACTATTCAAATCAAAGATAATAAAAACTAACAAACAAGATCGGCCTACTTTAAATAAAATTAGGCATCTCCTTAAGATATCAAAATTTTGGTGTTCTCTTTTATTTATAAAGATTTCTATATAATTTTAAGAATAATTTTATGATTTGATATAATTTGTGCTAGTAGTAGTAACATTGGGTGTTTGCGTGATTATTATAGTTTACGATATTAATTTTAGGGTGTTAGACTCGTCTTAACTTATGGTGCAAGTTATCATTTATCTTATGTGATCATTTACGTAAATATATCCATACGTTTCGTAATTGGCATTTATTTGATAGACGTATTTGCCTTTACTATAACTAAATTGGGGTGTCCCTTTAGATGTATAAATAGAGATCATTAGGCAGAGAATCAACGCCTAGCTCTTATCACCATCACAAATTGTGACCCTCTCTCTACCTCTCTAAAATTCGTGGGTCTCCCATCTTAGCCATCTTAATCGTACACCCTAAACAGAAACTCGATCAGGATCAAGATATCTTCCATAAGCATGACTGCAGTTGTTGGACTACCAGGTAATCCTTACATTCATGTCATGTTTA
The DNA here is from genome assembly GCA_039602395.1 of Deinandra increscens subsp. villosa. Classification (NCBI taxonomy): domain Eukaryota; kingdom Viridiplantae; phylum Streptophyta; class Magnoliopsida; order Asterales; family Asteraceae; genus Deinandra; species Deinandra increscens. Next base: position 16,004,593 of record JBCNJP010000020.1, on the reverse strand, counting down.
TCATATTATACTCAAGAATCGTCCACCATGTGGTATAAGAGCGAGCGATGTTACTTAATCGATTTCTCATCTGTCTTGATGTTATGATTCTATCGAAATTAGATCTCGTCACATAATAAAAAATCGGCTCTTTAATCATACACGTTTTACCAGGTCTAAAACCCTAATCAGATATGTACTAGAAATCTAATGTAAACCCTAACTGTTAAAATCGTTTTGTGATCTAGAATCCTGATGTATTTTTAAGATCAACCTATCTCTCTCTCTCTCTCTCTCTCTCTCTCTCTCTCTCTCTCTCTCTCTCTCTCTCTCTCTCTCTCTCTCTCTCTCTCTCTCTCTCTCTCTCTCTCTCTCTCTCTCTCTCTCTCTCTCTCTCTCTCTCTCTCTCTCTCTCTCTCTCTCTCTCTCTCTCTCTCTCTCTCTCTCTCTCTCTCTCTCTCTCTCTCTCTCTCTCTCTCTCTCTCTCTCTCTCTCTCTCTCTCTCTCTCTCTCTCTCTCTCTCTCTCTCTCTCTCTCTGTCATATCAACTAATTTAATACATGCGTGTAAAATTGTTCAAAAGAAATGAAACTACATTAGTATTATTATATGTATATTAAATAACTCAAAACTATATATTTTTGTATAAATCAAAGATTACAATAATGAAACAATGATAACGATAAACAATTACTAACGACAATGATAAAAACGTCAATAAGGATCACTATTCAAACCAAAGATAATAAAAACTAACAAACAAGATCAGACCTCTTTAAATTAAATTAGGCATCTGCTGATCTCAAAATTTTAGTGTTCTTTTTTCTTTATAAAGATTTCTATATAATTTTAACAATAATTTTATGTTTTTATATAATTCGGGCTAGTAGTGGTAACATAGGTGTTTGCATGATTTGATCACACAATCCAAAATCGGTTCTTTAATCATATACGTTTTAACATGTCTAAAACCCTAATCAGATCTGGATTAGAAACTTGATTTAAACCCTAGCTGTTACAATCGTTTTGTGATCTAAAACCCTAATGTATTTTTGAGATCAACCTAATCTTGTTGGTTAACTTGATTTTTAACCTTTATACTTTACAAAACTTTTGATTTTAACCTTTTTTAAAAAAAACTTTCAAGTTTTACCCTTTATTTAAAAACTTGTTTCATGTTTTAACCTTTACACTAACCCAGTTAAAATTCGCCGTTAGTTTTCTAATAAAGGGGGTAGTATTGTAACTTTATTTGAAAACTTGTTCTATTTTTAACCTTTACACTAACTTACAAACCATATTTGGATTTTTTTTAGGGTGGTAGTTAAAAAAATGTTAATTTGTTGGTTTTTTATTTTTATTTTTTAATATAATTTTTTATTAAAAGTATTTTTATTTCTTTATATCTCTTTTTTAATCTTGTCAAATATTCTTATGTGTGTAAATATTTATTTATTTTTCTCGTATGAGAAGGTATATCAAATATGCAAAATTATTTCACATACAAGAAAGTTTTTTTGTATGCCTGTAATTACTAATTTGATCATCTCTCTGTATATACATATGTATCATCTATTTTATTTATTATTAATATAGAAGTTCTTAGATACAATAATACGATATTGTAATTTACAAATACAAAAATAATAAAACTAATAAAAACATAAAACAAAAGAGAAACCGAAAAAAACAAATATACAATACCTATGTATAAAATAAAGTTTCTTAAAAATTATTTTATACTAAAATATTATTGGTTAAGAATGTGGATAAATAAATGATTTAGGGTGTATGCTTAGGGTTATATTTAAATTCATCTTTTTTTTCATCTCTTATTGATTGAAATTAGAGGTATACAAGACGGTTTAATTTGACAACCAGACTAAGTTATGGTCGATCTGGTTCTATCAAACTTGGTCAAAATCGGTTTGATCCGAAACTGGATTTGATCATAAACCGGTTTGTGATTGAAATCCGGAATCTGTGTTGAACCGTTTGGGATCGGCTTGGTTCAACCCGTTGTGGAACCGGTTTTCAATATTTAGTATTTTTTATTTTCAAATACAATGAAAAACCAAACAAAAATAGCTATAATTCATTTATTTTATTTAGAATTTTAAAAATACAATAATAATAAACCATGTATACAATCAAATAAAATTATAGTCTAGAGAAAACCTTAATAACGATATATAGGAATGACATATTAGTCTAAAGTTACAATACTACCCTCTTTATTAGAAAATTATCAGAGAAATTTAACTGGGTTAGTGTAAAGTTAATGTAAAGGTCAAAACATAAAACAAGTTTTTCAAATAAAGGGTAAAACTTGAAAGCGTTTTTTAAAAAGGTCAGAATCCAAAGTTTTATAAAATATAAAAGTTAAAAATTATAATTTAGTCTTTGTTTTTTTGTTCAGTTTTAAGAAACCCTAACCTGAACATTCTAACTTGCCGTATCAACTAATTTAATACATGCGTGCAAATTATTTCAAAAGAAATGAAACTACATTAGTATTATTATATATATGTACTAGGTTAGTGACCCGTATATTATACGGGTTGAATTTAGTCTCATAAGATGATATAAATGAATTTTTTTATGAGATTTGAAAAAATATGGATGACATGATTCTTTATAAATTTTTGCCTTTTAAACCAGGGTTGAGGTCGTTAAAATTTAATAGCTATAGAAATATTATTTTTTATAATGTAATATATTCAGTAATCACAATAATCATGTTTGACCAATCTAATATTGCCATGTTTTTGATATGTTGGTCATAAAACAATAAGACTGTCGACATTGTCATTTTAATTGTTGCAGCATATAATATATAGTTATCTTAAAATATTTAAGAAAAATTTAAGGATTTCTTCATCATCACAATAACTATTTAATTTGGAATTTGAAATTTACTAAATGTGTTTAATTTGAAATTTGAAATTTATTATGTGGTAAGTTATTATAAATTTTGGCAATTTGAGTTTTTTAAAAACTAAGTTTTAAAATTTTAAAGATGTGAGAAATCCAACATATTTAATAAGAAATCTAAAATTTATTAAAAAGTAATGTTAAATTTTATATGTAAATGTTTTGAATTAATAGTCTTTTACAATTTCAATATTTCGAAATTTAAGTTTATAAATTTGAAAGGTTTGACCTTACATTACATGTTGTTAAAAATTTAAATTTATTGATTCAATGTTGAAACTTATATTTGGAAAGTTGAAGTAATATATTAAATTGATTTAAAATTTATATATTCATTTAATATGATATTGACATGTGGACATGATGATGTGGAGGTGCTAGAAAAAAGTCATGTGGCAACTCATTTTATTGCTTTATTAGGTTAAAGATATTAAATTAAATAACTCAAAACTATATATTTTTGTATAAATCAAAGATTACAATGATGAAACAATGATAACACTAAACAATTACTAATGATAATGATAAGAACATCAATAAGGGTTACTATTTAAACCAAAGATAATAAAAACTAACAAACAAGATCGGCCCTGTTTAAATAAAATTAGGCATCTGCCTAAGACCTTAAAATTTTAGTGTTTTCTTTTCTTTATAAAGATTTTATATAGTTTTACAATAATTTTATGTTCTTATATAATTTGCACCAGTAGTAGTAACATAGGGTTTTTTCGTGATTATTTATACTTCGTTATTAGTTTTAGGTGTAACACGAAAAAATCTACTATATAATAAATAAAAAATTTGAATTTTATGAATCGACTCAAGATTCATTGTCATCAAAATTTCTTGTAGCCCTCATATTAGCTACTAAACATATCTCTTATTAATTAATAATTAATGATTTTAAATAATTAAATTATAATAATTTAATATAAAAATATAAATTTTATTTTAATGATTTTGTAAAACTTAATAAACTACAATAGGATTTCAATTATATTGTATCTTAAAAGTATAATTTTATAATTATTAATCTTCATTATTTGCTATTTATAATTTTAAATATTATTATTTCTTATTTCACGTGTATATGTTTAAAACAGTATAATTATTTCTTATGTGACATTTAAAACTATGCTTAAGACTATAATATTGTAAATAAGTTTATTAAAAAAAATTTGGAACAACATCATATATTATACGTTTTTAAGACTTCTCGTGTAAACAACGACATATGTTTTAAAAGTTTTATTATTTCTTATATGTTTATATTTAAATCTATATTTAAAAATATAATAATTTGTTATATATGAATATATTAAATATATCATTTTTAAGACATATCGTCTAAAATACAAGTGCAGACAGAGTGTAGTGGGCGTGAAAGTCCAATTTTTTTTCAAAGTTAGCGTCCAATAACGCCCACCACCACCCTCCGGGGCGCTATGGGCTAAAATTGGGTGAAGGGCGTTGCCCACATAGCGCCGGTGATGAGAGTTGGTGGTCTTGAAGGGGCTTTATTATGCAATGATTGCAATGGCCTGAAGGGGGTTTAACTACTACACCGCAATTTGTGATCAAGCCCATTGCCATGTCATCCGTCAAATTGCAAAAAACACCTAAAAAAAGATGCTTGAAGGGGCTTGACCACTACATGTCTACACTTAGCCTTATATTAAATAAGTAATGACTAAATAAATGTGAGGAGCCTGGCAGTGATGTTCTTGTATGTATGTTTTTCTTATGCAGATTCATTGCGTAATGAGGGTGAAATGATTTGAAAGAAATTATATACATTGTATTATTTGAGGGTAAACAAAATCAATCAACAACGATTGAGCCCACCTTCAAAAATGTTTGGTTGGGCTACCTCAGTTTTTTGCTGAGGGTGTTTGCCTTGGTGTTTATTTAATGGCTGTTCAAAAAAACAAAAATGTACACAAATCTGGTGGGTCCAATAAGTGTCTCAATTTTTACTTTGTTTTAGAACATGATTGAGTTGTCCCTATTAGGCTTATCGTAATGGGTGTGATAGGGGCTTTGTCCGGCCCACGGCGCCCTCATAACGCCCCATAGCGCCCGGGCTCCCATCCCTCGGGGCGCTATGGGTGTTTTTGGCCCAAAGGCGTTGCCCATAAAACGTCGAAGAGGGGGAGAGAAACCAGATTTCGATGTTGGAGAATGTCGTTCAACGGCTATTTGTTTAATTAAATTTTAAAAAAAAATCATGATGCAATGATGAGGAGGGGCTCCATGGGGGATTGGGGGCTTTATGACTACACCCTCAAAACCCATAAAGCCCCTTGCCACATCATAAGTCACATGGCGTAAAACGCCCAAAGGAGGGGCTTTATGAGGCTCCATGACTACACTTAGTCTTAACTAACAAACTAACACCACCACCAACGAAGTCGTATGTGGCTGCACATAGGCCAACATGGCACGCGTATGTCTAGCGTGCGGTGTTGGTGCATGTCGCGCACGTGAAGAAGAAGCATGCACTGATAGGCGGTGTTGTGTGGGTCCCATTTTTTTTCTTTTTAAGTTTAAATCATTTTTTATTGGTTTTTTTCTTAATTTTAAACCTAATTTTTTTTTGAACGGCGGTTTCAAACTTTCAATAACAAAGGCCCCTAGCCAGAAGCTAAAAAAGCCAACAAACAAGCATTACATCATGAATTTTAAACCTAATTTAAATACTATTTTAATCATAAGACGAGTTTTCTAACGACTAGTTTTTTTTTCTTCACAATTACTAGTTTTCTAATTCCACTGTAATACACTCAACAATCTCATTCATTTTCACACCTTCACACTCATTTTCTTTCAATTTCTTTAATTCTAACCCAACCATTTCAAAATGAGCTCTTGTTATTCAAACCTTACTAGCCTCTTGAAGGAACAATTTGATGCAGTGATTTACGATGATGTTGAAGCTTTGTGCATCAATTGTCTGACCTTGAAGCTCTAGAAGAAGCAAGTTCTTCTCAAGGCAGAAAGAAACGCAAAGAAATTGATCGGAAACAAAGGGATAGAGATGCACGTTTATGGAACGATTACTTTGCTCCCAAGCCGGTGTACGATGTGACCTTCTTTAGGAGACGGTCAGGATGACCATTCGTCTGTTTAACCAGATTGTTGGTGGTATTTCTGGACCAGTTAAATCTGAACATTTTAAATGGTTTACACAACGTTATGATGCTATGGGTAGAAATGGTCTTTCACCCAGACAAAAAGCCACTTGTGTCATTCATCAGTTGGCGTATGGTGCATTAGCTAACCAATGTGATGAATACATACGCATTGGTGAAAGTACTCTTATCGAATGTCTACACAAATTTTATAAATCTATTATAGAGGTGTATTCAGTTAAGTACCTAGGAAGGCCAACCGAAGATGACACTAATCATATAGTATCATGCCATCAAGCGAAGCACAGGCTCCTCGGAATGCTTGAAAGCATCGATTGTATGCATTGGAATTGGAAAAATTATCCAACGGCGTAGAGGGGCCAATATACCTGGGGTGATCATGGCCATCCAACCATCATGCTTGAGGCAGTTGCTTCACATGACTTGTGGATATGGCATGCATTATTTGGTGTTGCAAGGTCAGGTAATGATATCAATGTACTAAATCAATCTCCGTTGTTTAACGAGATCTTATTGGGGAATTCACCCAACTCTAACTTTGAAGTGAATGGAACGGTGTACACAAAAGGTATCTTGCAGATGGGATTTATCCAGAAACACTGGTGAAGAGTTTCACATATTAAATTAGTTGATATGACAAGTTAGAATGTTCAGATTAGGGTTTGACCGATCTAATATTGTCATGTTTTCGATCTGTTGGTCATAAAGCAATAGGACTGCTGCCATTATCATTTTAATTGTTGCAGCATATAATATATAGTTATCTTAGAATAGTTAAGAAAAAATTAAGGATTTCTTCATCATCACAATAACTATTTAATTAGAAATTTAAAATTTACTATTGTGTTTAATTAGAAATTTGAAATTTGAAATTTATTAATTGTAATACATAATTTAATATGTGGCAATTTATAATATATTTTGGCAATTTGATTTTTTTTAAATTAAGTTTAAAAATTATAAGATGTGACAAATCCAATATATTTAAAAAGAGATCTAAATTTTATTAAATGTAATGTTAAATTTTATACATAAATTTTTGTGAATTAATAGTCTTTTAAAATTTGAATATTATAAAATTTAAGTCTATAAGTTTAAAAGATTTGACCTTAGATTACCTTTAACTAGAAATATAAATTTATTAAATGTAGTGTCGAAACTTATTTGAAAAGTTGAAGTAATATATTAAATTGATTTTAAAACTTATATATTGATTTAATCTGGTATTGACATGTGGATATTATGATTTTTTTTTGAACGGTCAACGAATGCCCCGGAGAACACGGGGACTATTTACACCAGTTGAGCTCATTCCAGAGAAAATCCACCTCCGCGAGTGGCCGGGTGGTAAAACCAGGGAGCTCAGGGATCGAACTTGTGACCTTTCAGTCCCAAGTCTCCCCTCATCACCAATGCCCCATCTAAAGTGTTGCCCGTAAGAATCGAACATGTGTCTCCAATAAAGAACATAGGCTTCCTACCACTACAACACAATGGAAGTTGCGGATATTATGATGTGAATGTCTAAAAGAGCCATGTGGGAACTATTTATATTATTTTATTAGGATTAAAGTTATATTTAAAACTACTACATTTTTTGATAGTTTTCTTTTCCTACTACGAGTACGACATCAATTCTTATTACTTTATAAGTTCATGAATATAAATGAACTTTAAACCTTCTAATTTGTATCTAAGAGCCAACATAATTCCATTGATAATTTTTCACTTATGAACCAAAATATCAATCTTTTTCTTTTATTTTAATTGTACCACATTTAATAAATGATATATATATAGAGGGTTATGTTCAAATGATGAAAAGTTTTGAGAAATAAATCTCAACCACTAATTTTATGTGCGGACCACTATAATTCATGGGGAGGGGGGGTTCCAATGGCAACTATGCTTTGCCGTGGAATTACCGTGGGTACAAAAAACAGTTGGATTGCTATATACTACGTAAAGAAGACGAAAATAAAAACGTTCTTAAAATCAAAAAACTTTGTTACACCATCAACAAAAGATCAACCGCTTTACAAAAATAATTTAAATAAAACCAAAAAAAAAAAGGAAAAAAAAACTAATTTAGGAGAAGAATAACAAAATAAACTATTTTTTTTATTATGTTTAATTAATAAATTACCATTATTTTTGTACTAAGCGATTGCATGAAACCAAAGACCATAACCGATCAATCATATCACATGAAGCAAAGAGATGATCAATCCTCTCTAGAGCATTACTACATAGCGGGCATAAAATATAGGGGATATTTAATCCTTTTCTTCCAACTTTACATGCATGAATAAAAGCAAAATTTACACAAAATTACATAGGGGTGTTCATCGAGTCGAATTCGAGTTATTTGAATCGAGTTATTCAAATTTGAAAATTTTAAATCTGGACTCGAATTTGACTCGAGTTCGAATAAAATTTACCTAAACCAACTCGAATAAGCTTATTCGGATTCAAGTTGAATTCGAATCCATTCGAATAAACCAAAAAATAAAAATAAAGTTATTTCTAATATCTAGTAAATTTATACATGTTACTTAATATCTCAACAATCCATTAGGGATGCATCGATGAAGTGCTTGAACAATGAAGATGAACTAAGTATACTGATAAAGACGTGAATATTGATTAGCGATGAAGTGATTCGAAGACGTTGACTCTTTTCCTGATTAACGGTGAAGTGATTTGAAGACGTTGACTCTATTCCAGATTAGCGATGGAATGATTCGAAGACGTGAAAACGTGATGCGGTTAGGGATGAATCGATTAGCGATGAATTGATTCGAATGCTTGAATTGTTGTGACTAGTATAAGAACAACGGCACTCGAAAATGGGATAAGATGAGTTGATGCAGCTGCCTTAGTGACTAGGGTAAGAATGTCGTTCAAAAGAAGTAATTAAGATTTAGGTTACAATTTTGTTCCGAATAGAATGGATATGGTGGAAATGGACTTGGTTCAGCTGTAATATTAAGAATTAGATAAGCCCAATAGCTTAGACTTCGACCCATAATAAAAGATTATGAACATACTAACTTTACAAAAGAGTATTTGACAATAACAATGAGCGTCAAGCAAATAAGTTTAAAAACAACATTAACCATAGATGTAGATTTAAAAGTATGAATTACAAACAATAAAATTACATCAATAGTTAATTTGGACTTGTTATTTCACCCAACTGAAAGATGAAAGTCATGATAACATTTAGACTTGTTATTGTCATATTTGTCATCATCCTATCCCCCCAGGTCGGTAGGCTAAGGTTAAATGGTCATAGAATTGAGCCTGCCACGTAGGCTGGATGGTATACTGACGGACCAGAAAGCAATTGAAGGGTTGGGTTTGGGATATAATATGGAATGATAATGTGTGAAAGGCTGAGGCTGAAAAGATAGGAGAGCCATATGTTGTGTTGCTAACTAACAAATTCAACTGTATAACCCGTGAACGCATGTGATCCAAATTCAAGGGCTACCTCATCTTTTCGGTTTTAGTTTTTAGTTTTATTTTGACAACTGAAGAAACGGTCCTACTCACTCACGTGACCTTCTTTGTCTTTCTACACACAAATAATAGTAATAACTTATATAACTAATATATATGTATACCAGCCGAGCTGGATTTCTTTCTCTTTTTTTTTTTCTTTTCAAAATTATTACTATCAAATAAAATATGGTAAGATCACCCACGCTTTGCAGTGAAGATCACTATATGCATTGGCGAAGCTTATCTTGGGTTAGACTGGGCCTGGATCCCATCCGTTTTTTTTTCGCACGGTAGTATAAGTTTATACTCATTCAGTCTGAAACATTTTTATATACTTAGTACGGCTCTATCCTTTTGGTCCCATGACTTTCGGTCCCAATTGCTTTTCGACCCAAGTTTCGTCACTGACTATGTCTATATGTTTATGTTAATTAAACCTAGTCTATAACGCGGGATCAACACGAATAATTGATAGAATACGAGATATCCACTTTTTTAACATACTCTATACAACAGCTAGCAAACAAATACTTTGAAACTTAAAAAGGTAAAGAAATGAGATCTAGAAAAAAGAAAAGCTTGAAGACGTTTTTTTTTTGGGGGGGGGGGGGGGGGGAAGGTTCGAACTTGGGTTGAATCAATGCAATATCAATAAAAAATTTATAACCAAATTAAACTCAACACGACTACATCTTAAATAAATTTTTTATTATAAAGTAGATGCGAACTTGTACCCTCGTGTTTTAACACTTGTAATAAATTACACTAACTAGATATATCATAATTAAAGGGTGAGCCAGACTTAAAAACAATAAAACTGAACATCATTGTAAATTGGCGTCTAATTTAAAAGTTAAAAGATTAGTGGTTAAGCTTCAAAATAATAAAACTTAACTATTCGACCTTCGTGTGTCTAATATCTAAAAACTAAAGCTTTCATATCCAAACTTTAATATATATCAAAACTTAACAATTAGTGTTTAATCTATAAAAAATAAAAGCTTGGTGGTAAAAATTCAAATAACCAAAAGGTTCTATGGCTAAAATAAAATAATCTAAAAGTTTTATTGTCAAAATAAGAAAAGCAAACTTTTATGGCGAAAATAAAACACCTTAAAACTTTTGTGACAAAAATAAAAAACTAAAACTATATAGTTACTTCTTAAATATACAGATATATTCCTCGATCTTGAATTATTTTATTTTACTAGCTAGTTACTAGTATATTAATTAGATGAATAAGCAATTGGGTTAATTCATATGGTTTTAATTAATCAATTTGAATATCAGCAAGGGTTAACGACACCAAATATATTAACATCACATCAGTTTTGATTGTGCGTATCGAACTAAAATCTTTTTTTTTTTAACGTATTAAGTTTGACAAAAAGGGTGACATATATAGTGGTTAAACATGTGTTGTGGTTATTTTTTTTTACTTTTGAAAACATTACATAATCACAGAATACAATGATCGTATTAAGACCGATCGTAATGGGCGTCGTAGGAGGCTTTGCCCAGCCCAAAACGCCTCCATAGCGTCCGGGCTCCCACCCCCCGGGGCGCTATGGGTGTTTTCTGGCCGATGGGTGTTGCCCACAAAACGCCGAGCGAGGCTAAATTTGAACGTCGGATTCGAACGTTGGGGGTGGGGTGGGGGGGGGGGGAGCAACAGCTAGAATAGCATTTAATTTTTTTTTCTTTTTTTTATCCCCTCAACACACTATATATACATCTCAATTCTATTTTTTAATCACACAAACATTCTCTCATCTTTCTCTCAATCTTTAAAAAAAATACATCATATTCCCCAACCGCCTACCCTTTGGAGCCCCTCGCAACGATGACGATTCCCCACCAACACCAACCAACAAAGATCTATTTCGTTACTTTGCGACAATGAGCCCGTCTCCCGCGCAACAACCATTCCCGTTCAACCCAGGTTTTGGTTTTCAAGCGTTTAATCAACAACAATTTCAAGTATTTATATTAATTTTGTTTAATTGAATTATTAAAAAAAAATCATGGTGCAATGATGAGGATGAGCTCCATGAGGGCTTTAGCCACGTCATACGCATATTTTTTTTGTTACATGTGAGACTTAAATTCAAAACCTTCTTATTATAACTAAGTCTTTGACTGCTTCGTATTAACCACTTGGCTATGGATCATTGATGATTAATAATTTTTTTAGTTAAATATATGTTTTTAACGGCAAAATGCACTACTCTCAATCTACCCGAAATATTATAAACTAAACTCGTCATGTCAAGATTTGAACCTTGAACCTTCAGCTAGGAGGCAATAGCCTCTACCAAGTAGGCTATTCCCACATTGACTAGTCAAGTATGTTAATTTGGTAATTTAATCAAACTAGTTTCTTATTTTGCATAGTGGTTTTTAAGATAACAAACAAACAAACGCGATAAAAACTTATTTAAAACGGAGTTATTCATAAGGTTATCCACATCGCCCAACCCGTGAGCTTACATTTGTTGACGTTAAATATGCATGAATAATATGCATGAATCTGATGTGATAAATAATTGTACACTAATAAGGGCACGTTAAGAGATGTTAGATGTGAATGGTCTAAAATCTACATATTTCTAAACTAACACATGTACAGATCTAGTTTATAAATTCAGAATGCAACAAATTATAAAACAAAAGTACCAATGATTAAGATATACCAAATTGACAAGGTATATTCCTGATTTCATGGGGACCCGTGGTTTATTGTTTCTTAATAGTTTGTAATTAACTATAATCATACATTATTAATAGTTTGTAATTAACTATAATCATACATTAAAAAAATAAGCAAATATTTTTTAACAGCTAAATAACCGTAAATAGGAACCACAGACCTGAAAACATGAAAACACATAGATGAAACAATATTTAACCTTAAATTTGGTAATAAATGCGTACTTGAACTTCTCAGTGTAGCAACATGTTGTTACAGCTTATAACTGTTATCTGAACTAGTTCGTAATCTGATCTGAAACCAAAATAAAAACTATTTTGGGACATATCTGCTCCTTAGGTTTGAGATAATATATTCATTGAGACCTGTTTGAAACTGGCAAAAGAATGTTCCGAGCCTATTTAAAACCGGTTTAAAACTTATTCGACCCCTTACAAAACCGGTTTGAAGGACCCAAACCGGTGTTAATAAAGTTTAACTAGAATCGACCAAGTTTCAAAATCGGACAGGTTTGGACCAAAACCGATTTTGTGCACCAAGTATATATGTGGGGCCATGCATAATCTTTTAGCCGTACTTATTGCCTGTCTGCTTTCGTTAATTACACCTGAAAATTTTAATGTGGTCCCTTAATAAAACCATCAAAGGTTTTGTGTGTTGTTTTAAGATGTTTCCTTTTCATTTCTGTTTTGGTTCTTGCAACCATTGAGTCGGCTAACTTTTCTATTAGTAACGATATTTAAAGTTGTCATTTTCTTATTGTTTGAGCTCTAAAAAAGCTATTCAAATATAGTTAAAGTAAACTTAAAATAACTGATGTAATTAGAATGTTATTATTCTGGCTCATACCACCAAGGTTCAATAGACCGTTTAACAATAAACGAACAATAATCAACTAGATTAGTAACTCGTGTACTACACAGGCTAAATATAGATTCATAATATTAGATAAATACAAAAGAAAAAGATAATAATCAAAAGAAAAAGATAATGATCAAGAAATTTAAAAATTATGATTGATATAAAATTCTTATTATATATTAAATAATAATTAATACATTTAAAAATATATTATGTTTAACAAGTTATTGATTACTTTCCACAAAAGACTAAAATTATTTAGTAAATTAATCAAATCTACATTAATTTTATCAAACTTTTAAATAAAAATTTAGTTTTGACAAAATTGGTAATTAATCTTAATTGATGATTTACTAAATTGGTAATTGATTATGAGCTTCACATATGTCAGTTGTGATATAGACCCTTTATAAATGAGACATGTGACACAAATTTTAGTGTTTTATTAGGATTATTATTAGGATTATAAGATATGCCCATGAATATATTTTTGTGTTCGTTTAAAGTATTAATAAACTAATATAAACGAACACAAACAATTTTATATCCATAAGAAACGAACACGTACAAAGTCCAGTGACGTTAGTTCCGTCCGTAAACAACGGTAGCGAATAACAATGATTAAGCAACAGCAATCACCAGAATGCTTGGAGAAAAAGAGAAATCACAGGGCAAATCTGCTTAACCAATTGGCCAACTAACCTGCAATAACATATAGCCATTTGGGCAAATGGGGCCAATTAATGGGACCATATGTTTTCAAAACCCAACTACAATTCACAGAAAAGAAAAGAAGTAATATGAAAAAGTTGAGAATAAAAAAAAGGAATGTCAGGCGCTATCAAACAATCTCTTGCTTTGCAGACCTACATTACTCTTAAAGTCCTCTGTGCCTATATATACAACAAACAAACTCCTCATTAGCAATCCACCAATCAAACACACACACACAAACACACACACAGTAGTACACACGTGCCAGCCACATGGGGGAGTTTAGTTTCAAGAAGCTTACATTTGCATTTGTGATTGCAATTTTAGTATGGGCTTCAAGCTTGGAAACCTGCAATGGTAGAAGGGGTAAGCATTGGAGGCATAGCAGAGGTACTTTGACTTCGTTGTACAAGAAGAAAGGGAGTAATCATGGACACCAAGTCATCAATGTTGAAAAGTCGAAATCGAAATCAAAGTCAAAATCAAAACCGAAACAAAAACATCCACTTCCAACCCCGGAAGAACCGGTGGCTCCTCCACAAAAAGGTTCAAAGTTTAATGTCCTTGACTATGGAGCTAAAGGAGATGGTGCGTCTGATGATACAAAGGTGAGCTATATTTTCATGTGTTGTAATCTTGTTCCGCGCTTTTTTTAAGATAAATCTACATAGAAAGTTTAGCATTCATGCTTAGAAGATAATAACATGCTTCTTAAACAGTTTAGGCTTTAAATCATGGTCCCGTTTTCAACATATAGAGTATAATTGAAAACGGGACCAGAATGAAGATGAAAAAGCAAGGTAAAAGTGGAGTCTCAACATGCAATGCATGACTAACTCTTTTGAAAATAAAACCACTAAATGTGCCAAGGTTGTTGGGTTAACGAGTCACCCGGGTTGGAGAACGGGTCAAGATGTTTCCCTCGGAACAGGGTCATTTGTAAGTGGTGGTTGATACGGTCACGTCTTGTGATTTTGACCCGTAAATCATTTTATAGATATTTAATGCATTATTATGATAACAAAATAGTTAATCGAATAAAAACGGTTTCAAAAGTTGTAAGTATTAAAGATGAACTTTGGGTGACTTTCAACCGGTTCCCCTTTCCAAACTGGATGTTTAACAGCTTGTCTGGTTTTAAAATACTTTATTTAACGATGTCCATTTTTCACAAGAATTTATTTGATTGTTTTCTACTCTAAAGTTAGTTGCAACTTGTGAGGTTCTAGACAGATGGCAGTTCAATTCACATTTGCATGTTTTCTTTATAAAAGTGAGTATAAAATCATAGAATAAAGGAACGCAAGAGGTTAAATGATAGCAAAAAGATACCAGGAATTGGTTGATAAAAGAGAACAAAATTAGGTGGGACCACTCACAAGACTCTCATACGGCAGTTTCTATGGTGTAGATTCCCAACAATAATTGTATAGTGTCAAATAGAAACTACCAACTGTATGACAAATAGGTGTCTCATATTTTTACCATAAATGTCAAAATAAGTAAAAAAAACAAAAAAAACATTAACATTAGGATACTGCTATAATTCTAAAT
Source organism: Deinandra increscens subsp. villosa (assembly GCA_039602395.1). Taxonomy (NCBI): domain Eukaryota; kingdom Viridiplantae; phylum Streptophyta; class Magnoliopsida; order Asterales; family Asteraceae; genus Deinandra; species Deinandra increscens. The sequence continues at coordinate 15,989,182 of JBCNJP010000020.1, read as the reverse complement.
TAGGTAACACAACTAACTATACATACTTAATATATTTTGGCTTTCAACTAACCTCGTACGAGACATGTGTACAACGCAGGCATTTCAAGCTACATGGGCGGATGCTTGTAAGGTGGAAGCATCAACGATGATCGTGCCATCGGGTTATGAGTTCCTCGTGGGACCCATTTCTTTCGCTGGTCCATACTGTCAGAGAAACATTCTTTTTCAGGTAAATCACATGAGCTTATCGTTTGTTTAAAACAAAAGTGCCGATTGTGACTCATTTATTTATGACTCGGATCGATTTAGGATATTTTAAGAAATGTAAAAATTATTATTGCAGCTTGATGGTACAATTATAGCTCCAACAAATGCAAAAGCATGGGGTAAAGGTCTACTGCAATGGCTTGAATTTACAAAACTTGTAGGACTCACAATCAGAGGAAAAGGCACCATTGATGGAAGAGGTTCAGTTTGGTGGACAAATTCTGTTCTTGAAGATCCTATTGACAATGAAGAACAATTAGTTATTTCACTAGACAATACCACAGTTACAAAAAATCCACAAGTAAATCAAATCCATCCCACTTTTTTTTTATTTTTTGTTTGAATTTTGCCCTAATACAGTATATTAATGTTCTTAAAAAATGGTTGACAGGTAGGCAGCTCACTGGAAGAGAAAATGCCTAGTACAAAGCCAACTGTAAGGACCCCTTAATAAAAATAAACAATGATAATAAACATGTCTACTTTGTAATGATAATTTTTTTACATGGCATCTACTTGGTTATGTGCAGGCGTTGAGGTTTTATGGAAGTTTTAATGTGACAGTCACAGGCATAACAATACAAAATAGTCCACAGTGTCACCTCAAGTTTGACAATTGTGACGGGGTTCTAGTCTATAGTTTTAGCGTCTCATCTCCTGGTGACAGCCCTAATACTGATGGAATTCACTTGCAGAACTCCAAGAATGTGTTAATCCACACAACAGATCTTGCTTGTGGTAAGTTATTTTTATTACTAAGTTTAATATAATAGAAATCTGATATTAAAATACAAAACAATGTACAAATGGAAATTACATTACAGTTTTTTACCAATCAGCTTTATTTGATGACATGCCTCTAGCAAGTGCCATGTAAGCTGTCACGTCACATACCACATAAGAAAAAAAATGCTCATGTATAAAAAAGTGAGGAATTTTTTTTTTTAAATGTGTAAAAATGATATTTTGTTAACTTATATTTAGAAATAATTGTTAAAGTTAAATAGATGTCATGTAACAATTTGCATATATGATAAAATGACAAAAAAAAAAACCACGTTATGAGTTCCTAAAAAATCATCTAAATTTGGCATGCTAACTGCTAAGTCTTAAACAACCAATGTAGCTTGATTACTAAGATCTAAATAACATGCAAGGTAAGTTTCTATTTTTTTTACACACTAGTCACTACTTAAAGTTAGTTGGTAAAGTGTAAATTTAGGTTCTCTTTAGTGTTGTTTGCCCAATTACCTCAAATTCTTCCATTATTTTGCAAATTTAAATATATTTAGTTATAGATAGAGGAAAACAGATATATAATGAGATAACCCTTATCCCAAGTTCTTCACAAAACCACATCCTTAAAGCCTTTCCTTATATATGCAAAAGTCATGGCAGCCACCCATTCTTGCTTACCCATTATCCACCAAAACTTCAAAATGTGACAGATAATGCTTACATAATCTAGAAATATATGAACCCCACACATACAAGAGACATAGCAAAAGTATCTTGACACATGCTTGAGTGCTTGACCTCTATCACCTTATCCAAAAAGTAGGGATGTAAACGAGTCAGCCGCTAGTAAGTCACTCAAGATTGACTCGTTAAAAGCTCGAAACGAGGCAAGCTTAACCGATCCCGGTCACACGTACCATACTGAGTTAGACTCATGAGCATGGCATTTATTAAAAACTACGACGACTTTTTTATTTAATATAATACATAAATACTACATAATAAAAATGATTATATATATAATTAGAATAGATAAATATAACTAACTAATATATATTATGTTTATATATAGAATTATGATGTATACATTTATTAAGGCATATAAAGAATACAACTAAATAATTTTATAAATAATAAACGCCAAGCTCAAGCTTAAAAGTTTTCCATCAGCCAAGCTTGAGATATAGAGTCTGAACTCTGTGAGGCTAAATGAGTTGAGCTTGAGCTTGAGCTATGAGGTGATTTCATAGAAACTACGCCTGACCTTTGGTCTAATATCGATTAATGTTTTGTGTAGGTGATGATTGCATATCGATACAAACGGGATGCACAAACGTATTTGTACATGATGTAAATTGTGGGCCCGGACATGGAATAAGCATTGGAAGTTTAGGAAAAGATGGCACTACTGCATGTGTTTCCAACATCACTGTTAGGGACATTAAAATGCAAAACACAATGACTGGTGTTAGGATCAAGACTTGGCAGGTAAAATTAGCAAGTAAAAATTACTATTAAACTCAAAGTAATTATCTTACATGAATCAACATGAAGCTAGCAGTAACATTTCAAATAACCCAAAGATAATCAAGTTCTCACATTTTCATGGTGTCTAGACCTAGATAAGCAACATGAAATTTTTTCACAAATAACAAAACAAAAAAAAAAGTAAATTATGAAACGTTTCTATAGTTGCCATAGAATAAAGCAGTGTAACAGTTGTTCCATGAGACGAGCCTGACAATTTAAGGAGTTTTAGTCTAATGCAGTTACGATATAACTCAAGTTCTCCTGACATTCCTATTTATAAACCAGTGAAGACGTTTTTTTTTATGATGTGGAAATGATCACTAAGGGGGTGTTTGGAATTGTTTATCTCATTATTGTGTTTTGACTTTTAAAATATGTTGTTTGGAATAAGTAACTTCAAAGTGGTTTGGATAAGTGGTTCAGAAGAATTTAAATTATTAAAAAAACTGTACTTTAGATACAAACTGAGCCTAATTTAGCACACAAATACGTATCTCAAAATGTTTTTGTGCAGGGAGGATCAGGATCAGTGCAAGGAGTGTTATTCTCAAATATTCAAGTTTCTGAAGTTGAATTCCCAATCATGATTGATCAATACTACTGTGACCACAGCAGCTGCACGAACCACACGTCTGCAGTGGCTCTCTCAAACATTGCCTACGAAAATATACGAGGAACATATACAGTTAAACCAGTTCATGTCTCATGTAGTGACAGCAAACCTTGTATGGATGTAAGGTTGACCGATATTGAACTAAAACCTGTGCCTAAAGGCTACCACATGTATGACCCATTTTGCTGGCAAGCTTTTGGGGAATTGTATGCTCCCACCATCCCGGAAATTGGTTGTTTGCAGCAAGGCACACCATCAAGCAGCTGGAGCCCTGATGAAACTGGATGTGCAGCATAAGCCTAAATATGATTGGGTTCTTTTGCATAAAATACCAATTTAGTTTCAGTTTCGTCACGTTGTAGTCGTTGTACTTTTCCTGTACATTTGAGTCATTAGAAGATGGATTTTTGCCCATTTAGGTCATTATTGGGCCTTTTAATAACTTACCATTTGGGTCATTATCCTATGTGGATAATGACCCAAGTAGTACAAAAAGCCCGTATAATAACCCAAAGGAGACAAAAGGCCATCTTTTAACGACTCAAATATATGAAAATAAGTACAATGGCTAAAACGGGATTAAAGTGAAAGTAGGTTGGTATTTATATAAAGACTCCAACATAATCTGGTGCATCAATTAGTGAGGTCGGTATAGTTGCTGGCCCTATTTAAACTATACAAGTGCTTGAAGGCAAGTATATATAGGTAATATTGCAATACGGGATTGGCTGTATTATAGGGATTTGTGATTCTTATTGTGTCATTGTATACACTACAAAAAAGTTGTCTCTGTTTCCATCATCATTTGATTGTTATTTTTAGTCACTTTTGTGCAATACAAAGTAAGTAGTATTTATATGGTTGGGTTGCACATCACACCAGCAGGGAATTTCTAATCAACCGCTTGCTAATTAAACCTGTTGATCTACTTATTGCTTCAGAAAAATAATTAATTGGAATAAGCAACTTTAATTTTTTTCAAAAACACTTATCTCACTCACCATATTTAGTTTGATAAGCTTAAAGAAAGCAATTCCAAACACCCTTGTTATTGTTGTATTAAAACATACTAAGCAGGGAAACAGTTTCAATAAGCAATCCAAACACCTCCTAAGGCCTAAACAGATATAAATATATGATTAAAGCGAGTAAAGCCAATTTTCTTCTCTTCATAGCTCAACTAAGACAGATATCTGGTTGCAATGTTGCATGAACAAAAATAAGGACAGATCACAACTGTAAAGACTGATATAATAGGCATAAATCGGATTTCCTGTTTACACTGTTTTTTCGAATTTTTCAATCAATATTTTAGATCCAGTCTTTAGAAGCACAGGTATGTAATTCAACTCCCTATCTCAGCGATCATATATTCATACCCCGTGCACCGGATTATTGAGAATGATTGATTGAATACAAATACAAAATGCGGTGATCGTTCGACGTTCGGTTAACTAACTAAATTGATCTTAACAAACGGTTAACTGTGTCGCAACAATGATCGATTTGAACATTTATCATGACAGAAGACTATTATTCATTTATTCATAGATTCAGATATTGCTAAAAGTAAGTAAATCATTAGGAACATGATTATAGCTACTCGTACCTGTGGGAAGGTGCTAGAATTGGGCGTTTTTGTTGGATGAAGCTGAAAGCCTGAAAATGGTAAAATGGAATCGTTTCTGTTCCGTTATTGATGAAGATCAAAACTCTGGAAACGAAGCAAACATTTCCTCTTTCAGATGAGACGACGCTCCGTTGAGATCTTGGCTCCGATATCGTTCGCTATGGCTCCGCCGAACCCTCCTCGCCTCCGCAACGGTTCCGTTATTGTTGAGTGCAATTTTATTTTGTTTATCGGTGAAGATTTGATTTTAAACAATTTTATATTAATGATTATTTTGATATTTGACAAAGCTCAGGGTAAATCCACGTCCATTTTTTATACTTCTATACTAGCCACTTACCCGGATAAATACCCGGGTCTAAAACGTAAGAAAAATATAGATATATATACTATTTAAAAAATTCTTATCGGTAAAACAATATTCAATAATAATAAAAAAGATTCAATAACAATTACAAATTTGAGAAGATAGATTTATACACTATATTTCTTGTTACATTTGTTGGACGACAGTTATCATCCAAAATTAAGATCTTCAGACTCTTCTTGCTCTTCACCCTTGATAAAGCAACATATAATTGACCATGAGAGAAGACGGGATCTTTCAAGTACAGTCCAACTCTCGAAAGAGATTGACCTTGGCTTTTGTTTATCGTCATTGCAAACAAACAAAGATCGGAAACTACCTTCTCTGAAACCGAAAAAGCAATTCTTTTATCTGTTGGAACCAAGGAAAGTCTAGGAATAAAAGTCATGAATCCAATGTTGCTTCCAGAGATAATAACCGCTTCAATCACGTGCTTTCCTAGAGATACGATCTGAAGGCGTGTTCCATTACATAGGCCATTCCTCTGATCAATAAGCAACATAACAGGAACACCGACTTTCAACACAAGTCGATGATTTGGAATGCCAGATATATGTAAAAAAAATTCAGGACGTCTGGTGAGTATATGTTATGATCAAAGCTGTCACCTACCATCTCATCTTAACATACAGAGTATGAGCTTAAATACTCATGCTCTTCACCGGGAACCAAAGAAAGTAGACGATTGTTGATATCATCGACAACTTCATTAGTTGGTGCGAGAACAACTCTTTCTGACCAAAAATCTCGATGACCAAAGTTGTCAAGAAGCGAAGGGTAAACAACTCAATAAGATCACTGATTGGATCCTATGAATCATGAATAAGAAGATCAGGAGGAATATCTATATTTGACTCACCATCATTATCTCCACCGACTTTTCCTTCTCCAATATCCAAAAGCCATCGAGCAAAATCAGTTGTTTCTTGTATCTCTGATGGATCGTTACCTTGAAGAAGACGCATGTTTTTTGTTAACTTTAAAACCTTACACTCTCTCCAAATGTAAGACGAAGTAAGGCATCAAGTAACAACATCTTAATTTGAAGCGCCTTGAAGGACGGGAAGAATTTGTCTGAAATTTCCACCGAAAACATGAAATGAAATATAACATAGAACTAAATTCGAAATAAGAACTAAAAGGAATAATACATAAAACTAAAAATGTAAGAAATATTAAATAAGAGTAACTTACAAATTTGAAAAAAGAAACTTAAATGTTTTTTATTGCATTTGTTTGTCGATCGTTTTCAATTAAAATAAAGATTTAATACATTTTTTGTTCTTCACTCTTGATAAAGCAACGTATAACTATACATGCGAGAATACTGGGTTCTTTAAAAACAATCAAACTTTGGAAAGAGATATACATTGCTTTTGTTTATAGTCATTGCAAAACAAACTGAAATTGCAAACTACTTTAAAACTTAAAAGCAATTTACTTATCTACTGCAATCAATATGTTAATATTACTAAAGAAACATATGTTAGTTTTTAATACACGTGCATCGTATGGCTTGGGTTTTTAAACAATAACAATTATTACAATCTATTATAGTAAATTTTGAAGGTAAAATTGATTGCAACCAAAATTAACACGTAAGTTGGTTATCATTCCAAAAAACAAAACAAAATTTTCGAATAAAAGTTAAATTAGATTAGAATCTGGAAGATAGCTTCGAATAGTACAACTTGATTCCGGTTTGTATTGATGATTTTGAATAAAAGTTGCTAAAATGGAGAACTATGGGGAATCAACTGTTAATTAGAGCTTAATAACAAATCTAATAGTCTCAAATCGTTCTTAGACTTTTTAGAATAACCTAACCCTATATATATGAGGTGGGTTCAAAAAGAAATGGTAAAAAAATGGAGAACTATGAGGAATCGGTTCCAACAAACTCCGTTTTGACTCATTCATGTGAAGTTGGAACCTTCTCGTTGAATTAATATTATGTTTAACTTTTTAGGATTTTAGCTTTTGGAATTTTGGGTTTTAACTTTTAGGATTTAGAGTTAAACTTTTACGGTTTGAGTTTAGGTTTAGGGTTTACCTCTTAGGCCATTTGTAATCCGACGTTATAGAGGGTATGTGATGGTGATAACGCCTTGATCAAAGATTTAATAAAACTAGAAAATGTATTGAACACTTTGAATTAATAGTTTCAACATTTTATAAAACTAATAACGGTTGTACAAATATTATAAATCCTATCGATCAAAGACTCTAGAATAAAACTCCATAGTTTTTTCCTCTATCCAAACGAAACACAAGAGTTGGTTGTAGTTTTTTTTTTTTTTTTTTTGAGTTAGTTTAATTTTACACGTTTGTTTTTAAGTGTTTAATTTTGTTTGGTTTTACACCATTTCATTATTTTGAGTTTTAGTGTTACAGTCTAATTTTTTTTACTGTTATAGGCCTTTTTTTAACTTTGTTGCGTAGTTTTTTGTATTTTTATTTTTTTAAGTTGTGTTTTAGCAATGTCACTTTTTTATATACCCTCTTATCTCCGCTGCAATGCACGGATTATAAAATCCAATTGTATAATAATATAATAAAAATTCTCTCCTTCTACTCTTCTAGTCCGTATTGCATTATCGTACAAATTACTTTTAAGAGATAAAGTTGAGAAACCCCGGGCCTTGTGGCTTAGTTGTAAGCCCGATGACCCTCAGCGCCTATAAGAGAAGAAGGTTACCTAGTTGCTAATTTCCTCCTATGAAAAATATTCAAGTTAACCTGAAACATCTAATGTTAGTGTAAACGGTTAAAATCTCATTCGAGGAAAAACGTCATAATATAATGTTAATGTTAAAAGGAGAAAAGATAAAAAGTTGTCGACACAAAGTCGAAAAAAGCGGTTTGAATTCTTAAACACCTCTACGAGTGTAATTAAAAAAATAATAAACATTTATATTAAAATGCGGCCCATGGCAAAGCCCAACAGAATCCAAAGTAAAGTCCAATAAGCCGACACAGCTTGCTTCCACGAAGCCGATATAATAGCCTAACTTTGACTTGTAGTCAACCTTCACCCACAAATTACAAAATCTACTACAGAATATTTGTTCCCATCACCATTATTATAACTAGCCCTTCAATTTACATTGTGTACATAACTAGTCCCTCATCAAAATTATCTCACTTCTTTGTCCCCTAATTAAATGTTTTACAACAATACGATATCTATAATTTAAATCATTTTAAAGATGATTTTAGATACGATTAAAGGAATTAAGTCATTTTTATATACCTTTTTAATGGATGTTTAATTCTTACACGACTAGTTTTTTTATTTTTTTGTTTTTTTTAAAACAATAATTTCTAGATTTTTTTAAGGAAAAATACACATCATCATTTGCACCTTGCATGTTTTGAACCCCTAATTTATTAATTGTGAGACACACCATTTAACCATTAAAATATCCCCTTGTGGATGTCTTTGGAATGGTTATATTGCTTTGGAGATCTTCACACTTCAAAGATGAATGCTCATCCAAAACCAAATCAATTAAGCACAACATATAACTAGTTGAAGAAAAATTACCAAAAAAATCGATGAAAGTACACTAATTTGGTAGCAACTTTAATATGATTCTAAATGGTTTGGTCTTACATCATTAACTATTGATTTATTCTAAAAAAGGAAAGTTGACATAAGTTCATCAATTACAAAAGATACACACGTTCAATAGGACATCATGATAGAGACTAGAACTAGAATGGTAAAGTAAACATAAAAGAAAATATATACATACGAATTTAGAATTGTAAATCATAAATTTTTAGACATATTGAATTTTAATAGTCAAAATAATGACATACCGGCCGATAATAATCCAAACCATTAGTTTGGTCAGTAATAGTTTCAACATTCATTTTCATTGTCAAGAACAATCCCAATAGCATAATCATAATACATTTACAGTTGATTTCTGATCTGTAATAACGACTCTAACCCAATGAGAAAACATAAATGCAAAAACAAAAGAAAATCTAGTGTAGATCAAGCAAAAACACTTGATTTCAAGCTCGTAACGCTACTGAGACTACTCTTGGCAACAAAATTGAAAGTTGACTACTATTGACCAAATTGATAGTTTGGTTGATTATCAACCAATGGTTATAGTTTGAATTATTATTAAAATCCAACTTGTCTAAATTTAAATTCTAATTCTAATTTCGTATGCGTTGCCGGTTCCAATAGAAAACTAAAATTAATATTTGAAAAACTATTGAATTTTCTAGTTCTTTTTTACTCTGATTTAAATTTCCAACACCACTAAGAAACTGACCGAGCCATAATGGTTTTAGGGGCTGACCGAGTCAGTGAAGAAAAAAGAAACTGGTCAAACATAAATGATCGAGTCAAATGATCTTTTAACGAAATCAAATGCGCTGACCAGTCTAAACCTCGAACTGAGTCATCAGGTCAGACCTTTTTAACTGGTTAAAAGCAAATCAAAGAGCCCCAAAACCAACAATACAAGCCTACAAGGAAATGCACAAGGACTGTTTATGGAATATAACCTAAGCTAAAGGACCATTAATGTTAATTTTTCTTCATATCAAGACTGCTGCTACCTCCAGTTTTGGAAGCAAGTTGAAGCAAAACCCGAGAAGCCAAGTCAACTAAATTTCACAAAAGTCTTGAAAAGGGGGATTTCTTAAAAGGAAGAAGCATCTCATCTCCCAGCAAAGCATCACTTCCAAAATCCATTTTCATCGCTCATCTGCTTTTCTTCGAGAATTTGCGAATAAATCTGTTTCAATGTTACAAGTTAAGCAGGAGGAAGAATTTGGCAGTTAGTACTGAAATTGCGAAGCTGAAACGCTATCGATTTTTCAAGTTTTTGGTCGAAGATCTGTGAAATTAGGGGATTCGCGTCAGATCCGAGGATTATTGTTGGTGTTAGCTCAACAACTCGGATTTTGTTGAAGATATATGCGTTTCTAGGGTTTTTATGCAACGAAAAGGTGTTTAACATCGTTTGTGATCTGAACTAGGGTTTTTGGGATCGTGAGATTTGGAATGGGGATTTGTTGGAGCATACAGATTAAAGCGGAGAGCGCGTTATCGGCTGGTAATTTCTTATGTTTTTACTTGTAAATTTCTGCTAATTGACGCTGAGAATTGAGATTAGAAATCGTTTCATGAATTGTTACAGGGATCCTGTCTGTGCTGCTAATCTGCTATTTTTTCTCTTATATTAACCAATAGGAAAACATTCTGCTAATTGTTACGTTAAACTTCATTCAGAAACAAAAAGTTGCAGTAACATATGCATCCCAAAATGGAAATCTCCGGAACACCTAACATTAATGTTTGTTTATATAGTTAGATATGGAGTTAATTAGCAATCAACTTTCCTACATGTTCAATTCTTATATTTTTTTATATATGTTAATAGTTTTTTAATTTTAATTAAGCTTGACAAATGAAACATGTATGAATATTTGTTACCGATTAGTGATACTCCTTTTCCAGTTTGACTTGATTTGAACAATTATAAAAAAAATTCAACATTTATAAAAAGTTTAAAAAATATACAAGATTGAAGCATCTAACGAAAGTTAAGTGACTTTAGAAAAGCCAAAAATTTCAAGTGACTTTAGTGGAACGCCTGGAAAACTTGGTTACTAGTGGATGAAATTTTCCCTTAGATATATGATAGATCATCAGTTAACAAAATCATCAGTCTGCAGGTAAATATTTTTTGTTTTTGTTTTTGCATAACTATAGTATCTCACTAATTGGAATTAGTTTCTAAGTGACTATTTTTGTTTATTTTAAACAAACTAATGGTGTTATTATAGGTTATGGTTCTAAACCGGGAGAAACAAATGGAAATAGTAACTCAAGTAGCAAGGTTTCAATTGGTTCTCAAACACAAACCCCTCGAAGTGAAGGTGAAATTTTACAATCATCCAACTTAAAAAGCTTCACTTTCGGTGAGCTTAAAAATTCTACAAGAAACTTTCGTCCAGATAGCGTTCTTGGTGAAGGTGGTTTTGGTTCTGTATTTAAAGGGTGGGTCGATGAGCATTCACTTGCAGCTTCAAAACCAGGAACTGGTATTGTGATTGCTGTAAAAAGGCTAAATCAAGAAGGATTACAGGGCCACAAGGAGTGGCTGGTTAGTTCTTTTCACTTTCTTGTTCTGTTGATTATCTAGTCTATATTGTGAGATTATATTCGATGCTTTATGGTAATGCCATCTCCAATTCCGAAATACAAAAAATGGTGGGAAATTTGGTGTAAACCATCACCAATCAAGACAACCAAAATGTTGTAATTTTTGTTTTTTTTGCAAATATAATTCACATACTTATTAAATATTTAACATAAAAAGTAAATAATTGATAAAAAAGTATATTATGAACACAATCTCCTTAATAGTTATTAATAAGTTGAATAAATAACTATATTTATTTGAGTACATATAAGATTGAAATAGAATTATTTGTTTTACATTTTATAAATAAATGATTTTAGTTGTAGCGAATTGTATAAAACTAAAATATCTAGTGTAAAAAATTGATGTAATGTTTGATGCATACATTGGAATCAAAAACTAATTTGGTATGGCTATGAGCATATTCTAAGAATATGCTAACGTTTGAAAGAGAAAAGAATACTAGTCTTGGGGACATGGGCTTTTCTACCTTTTATTGAATCCCTATATCACCTTTGACACGGTTGGAATTAATCATATTGTCGCATTGTTGACATTTTTTTTCTGAACGACGAATCTATTCTACTCCTTAACTACTCCCCAAACTAAATTACACTAGTTACGTCATTGCCTGGGTTTGAACCTAGGACCTCTAACTAAGAGGACACAGCCTCTACCAAGAGGGTTAGTCCCACATTGGCTGAGTCGGAAGTTGGACTACTGGAGGGGTAATCTGGTCTTTTTGAAATTGTAAAATATAAGTGAAGCTTTGTAGGTGGATATTCACTATCTATAGAATTAGAAGCTATGGTAAAAATATGTAGGTTAATTTGTTGCAATATAAGAACTGTAAGAAGAACATAAAGTGATGCTACAAATTTTTCTAGCCTTGATGGTCTTCTAAATATTTGTGTGTGATTGGATGTGGGACTCACACACTAGAGTGATTATGCTACTTGAAGTCACAAACTATCACTTTTAAGCAGTGTTGTAAAACGCGGAATTAATCGGCGCCTAGGCGCTAATCGGAATTTTTCTGTGGAATTTCCGGCTAGTCGGAGTATTAATCGGTTTCGGAAAAAATCGGTAAAACGGGGTACTAGTCGGTCAAGGCGGTGGCTAGGCGGTGTCAAGTTTCAGCCGGATTTACGTATTCCGGCGGCCGGTGATGTCATTTCCGCCGGAAATCAGGAAGAAGGAAGGAACAAGGAACAGAGGAAGAAGAAACCAGAGGTGGAGAGGCGCCGATATGTTTTTGTTTACCTTTTAGGGTTTTATTAAGTTTAGGTCTTAACATTTAGCTCCTCTATCTTTTATTAGTTTACAAATTATCCCTTAACTTATTAACTTTTACTATAAATTTATAAAACTAGTTGGATATTTTAACCCTATCTATCTTTACTAGTTTAAATTTGGTCCTTATACTTATAAGTTTATACAGAAAAAGTATAAAAATGACATTATACATATATATTTATAAATATTACATATAAAAATTACAAATCCATTAATCCCGATTAATCCAGATTAAATGCTAGGCGGTACTCGACCGCCTAGCGCTTTCTACAACACTGCTTTTAAGTGCTTGATAAGCATCTTATGTTGATTGTTTATAACAATAAATCACTAATCAAATTTAGGGAAACATGAATAGTTCTAAGAAAACTAAGTATTAAAATAATTCTAGAATTACCTTACTGTTCCTAACTTTAATTTGCTGATTATTTAATTCTGATTCTTTAAGTAGCAATAACTTCTTAAAATCCCACATCCAGACAGATCACACCTTTGTGAATTATGAGATAATTGTTTTTAGTTATTAGTTTGTCTCTAGACTGATACACAAAAACTGTATCCTTATGTGATAATTAATTAATCCAATATCTTGAAAATGCCATTTTTTCTGTCAACAAAATTTAGCTTCTCAACAAATCTATCTTGTGCTTGTGCAGGCAGAAATTAATTATCTTGGTCAATTACGCCATCCCAATCTTGTGAAACTAATTGGTTACTGCTTAGAAGATGATCATAGGCTTTTGGCATATGAGTTTATGCCAAAGGGTAGCATGGAGAATCATTTATTCAGAAGTAAGTTACCCTGATCTTCATGCAAGTTTTTCATTCTCCACAATATAACACACTACTCAGATTTAATTGGAGAAATTCTATATGTGAAACAGGAGGTTCTTACTTCCAACCTCTTTCTTGGCGTCTACGCATGAAAGTTGCTCTTGGGGCTGCAAAGGGTCTTGCTTTTCTTCATAATGCTGAACCAATGGTTATATATCGGGACTTCAAGACTTCAAATATTCTACTTGACTCGGTACGATGTATTTTAGTGAAGCTTTTAATCTTAGGTTTGTCTTTGCATAGCGTACTTACACTTTGGTCCCGGTTTAGTAATTAAATTCTTTTTTGCACATTTGAGTGATTAATAGAGTTTTTTTTCTTTTTTTCTTTTGGGTCAAAAAATAAAATTACCATTAATCTTATTCATTTATCAGTGTAACATTTATATGTTGTAAAAAAAAACTTGCATTATATAGCTAATATCCTGTTTTGTAACTTTGATTGTCATCAACAGAATTTCAATGCAAAATTATCTGATTTTGGATTAGCAAGGGATGGACCTACTGGTGACAAAAGCCATGTTTCTACTAGGGTTATGGGAACCTATGGATATGCTGCTCCTGAATATTTATCAACAGGTATGTTTACTTGTTTGTGAATTTTTGTAAAGTAGTTATGGTAGTTGAGTTCTTTCTAGTCATCCCAAGTGGGCGTTTTGGTAATTTCTAATGTCGCTCTTTGGGATAAAAAAGGAATGGTGTAAAATTAGTCTAAATGATCATTTAAATCTGTTGGGTACCTTTGTAACATGTACTTGTACCTCTTCGATCTACGGGCTGATTTGTCGTGTGCTTGTACCTTTAACTTTTTTGCTTTAAGCATAGGTGGCAATTTTGACCAAATCACTTATGAGCGAGTCAATTTGGGCTATGTTTTATCTCAAACTAGTCGAATCAAAGAGTTTAGACAAGGGAACGGGTTGATTTGATCAAAAGGGTCAAAGAAGTTGAAATTGCCCTAAAACTATATATTAAATTATTTAATGTATACTAACTACCTAAGTTGTTTTATTTGAAAAATCATATTCTTATTGTACTAATATTGTGTTTGCAGTCATTATCTTATTAATAATTTATAACAGAAGTTAAAAAATGGACACATTGTTTACGTCCCATTACCCACCTTGCACACACCAATAATTTTCTGGTTTATATTCTATGTGTTCATGGGGTCTTGGAAACCTTTTATAAGCAAAATATAATACTTTGATGTGGACGCTGTATATTAAAAGTTAAAACTACTTTATAGCAGTGGCGAAGCTTGAAAAAAACTAGTGGGGGGTCGGGATCTATATAAAAATTTTTTACAACTAATATGGGGGGTCGAAACCGGAGCATATCGAAATTTTCTACATAAAAATTATATACTCGTTACATCGCAAAAAAAAATTCGGGGGGTCGGGCGCCCCCTCCCGCCCCCCTTATATCCTTCGCCCCTGCTTTATAGATCATTATTTGTGGTTTCATGTATGGCCAAAAACATGCGGAAGAAAGAGCCCTTTCATTTTGTTGAAGAGACAAATGATTATTTTATAAATATGTTGATGCCTCTTAGAAGTTATATTTGACTCTTGAAAACTAGAGGTGTAAACAAGCTAAGGCTGAGCTCGACTAAGCTCAAACTCGACTTGTTTAACTTACGTTTAGCTTTAGGCTTGAGCTCGTTTAAGACTTTAAGCTATGTTCGATTTCAGCTTTTAGCGAGTCGATCTTAAGTAACTCACGAGTGACTCGGCTTGTTTACATCCCTATTGAAAACCAATAAGGGCCTTTTTGTCATCACAATTGTTTGGCCGAAATCGGTAACAATATACATACTTGGAGTCTTGGATGACTTGCAAAGTAGTTTCAAAATGGGTAAATATTAATTAAAGAGGCTGAATACAAGACCTGCACATAGATATTCGTGTTAGCTGCACATGGTACAGTACTGCATAGCATTACTGGTGGTGTACATAGTAATTTTGATGGTGTATAAATAGCCTTAACATACATCAATCATCCTTGTATTATATTTTTGTTTCCCAACTCATATCTGACTAATTTAATTTATTTTCATGAAGGCCATTTAACTCCAAAGAGTGACGTATACAGCTTTGGAGTGGTTCTTCTAGAAATCTTATCAGGTAAAAAAGCAATAGACAAAAACCGGCCTCCTGGAGAACACAACCTGGTCGAATGGGCCAAACCATGTCTAACCAGCAAACGAAGAATCTTCCGGGTTCTTGACCCACGTCTTGAGGGCCAATATTCACTTGGCCGGGCCCTCAAAGTAGCCAACCTTGCACTTCAATGTCTATGCACGGAACCCAAAATGAGACCGACTATGGATGAAGTGGTGTCCACTTTAGAAGAGCTTCAAGATGGTGAAAAACGTGAACGTAAGGGTTCACATGTGGATCCCGCAACTAATAAAGCGCGGTCCTGCAGGCAAAAAGTGGGGACCGGGCTGGTCGCTTATCCTAGACCTTCTGCTTCCCTGCGGGCTTAATTGAGGGCGCTAAAATACCTTTCTTCTTTTTCAAGTGCACCTCAATGGGTCTACTTGGTGTACAGTACAGTTATTATTAGTATTATTATTGTCTTGCTCTATGATTTGTAAGTGGGGTTCGTGTTCTTTGTTTGAATTCAGGAGGTATCATGTTGTTGTCTTTTTACTCGAAACATTGAATGGTTTTTGGTGGTTATGATAAAAGTTTGTGTTACTTTATGAGAAAATCTTTGGATCTCTCTGTGCGGATTGTAAAATATTCAATTGTACATCCAGTACATATTTTTTGGCTCTTTTGTGTCTGTTTTCCTTTGTCTATTAGCAATTCATAATTCATAATCATATATAACTAACAACTGCATTGCATGAAAGGATGAACTTGAAAATGTGAGAACCTTTCTTTGATATATATATTTCTAAAAATTCAAGTCGTATTATAGAAAAAAATGTAGATGTAGAGTAAGAAACACTGAACTAGGATTAGAGTGTGTGATTTGGTAGTTCTTAAATAATCTTATATTGTTTGTTTTTTAATTAAAACATTGTGAAAAGAAAATAATTATTCAAGATTTATCAATTACTTTTTATGTAATATACTCAAACAAATTTGATCATATTCACTTATTTTATAACCAATTTATTAGTGTTTATAGAAGTTCTGAAAAGAATGTACTGTTTGGTTTTTGATTTAAACAAATTTAAAAGGGAATTTTTAAGATTTTATTTTTATATTTTTATGTGATAATTCAAATAAAATTTATTATATTTACTTATTTTATAACTAATGTATAAGTGTCTATTAATAAGATACTATTTACAAAACTTGTATATTTGAATTTTTATGTAATATAAACATAATTTTTATTTTAAGCAAAGTCTTCAAAACTCAAAAGGTAAACACATCAACTCCTAATTCTTTAGCACATTAAATTACCACATATAAGGGGTATACCTTATATGGTGTGGTGCAATTACTTAATTAAATTTTTTTCAACATGTGTGTTGCACGCAATAAAACTTGACGTGAATCACGCAGCAAAACTTGGCGGCGCCATAGTGGTGTGAAGGGGATGGCACCGTGGATGAGGCGACCATACCGGACACTCTAATATCAATTCTCAACATTTGGGTAATGAGGGTATGGAAACAATGGACCACATCTTCACTTCGTGCACTATTGTACACTTTTGTATCTTTAATGTCTTAAGGTGGTATTTCATAATTTGCAACTGTCATGGTACTTCCATACACGTATTTCAACCCATTTGACCCCTCCTAAATCCTAATTAGGTGATTCGGCTGACAGGTTGTTTCAAACTAAGTTCGGCTTACAGGCGCTTGATTAATGCCCAAAACTTGAACATCCAAATAACCCAATACCCTAATCATTGAGTAGCGTTTAAGCTTCCAAGCTTCAAATATTAATCAGGAGATGAGCTCTTGTAAAATAACCAAGCTCAGTAAAGTAAACACACAACTGCATTGAAGCAACACCAGTCTCGAGTATTGGCTTAACCGCCAGCCCGGGATTGTAAGTGTGCATGGAATGCAATCAGGGAGACAGAGGGGAAGAGAGCAGGGAATTCTAGTTGTACGGCGGTGACCCCCAATATGAACCCCAATCCAGGGAACTAGCCATGTACAAAATAATCGATTAACCGAACCGACCCTGATTATTAATCGAAATCGAAACCGATAATTAACCGATTATTCTCTAACCGATTACGGTTAGAGAATAACCGTAGGTTAGAGATCGATCATAGATTTTTGTCCTGGAAATCAATTTGGGATCGATTATTTAAAACCGAATATAAGAATCGATCATTAATTGATTAATCGGTTAGTAATAAAAGAGCAACCAATTTAATAAATCCTAATTGTTCCAGGCACAATTGCATATTTATCCTAATTGTTCCAGGGCCAAAAAAACCCCAAATCGATTTTGAGTCAACCTAACCCCCAATCGTCTTCATCACCGTAAGACCGTAACTTACAATTCTGCTTTGCTCTCACTCAACGATTAACAAAAGAAACCCTAACCCCCAAGGCCCCAATTGATTATGCTATGCTCTTACTCACTCCGTAAGTCGACTTCATATCCTTCTACTCTGCTCTCGGACTCTCAGTCGACTTCAACAATGTCGACCCAATGTTCTCAACCTATAAATGTTCGAAAAAAAGGGCCACAGCTTCTGTCATTTATTAGTTATTACCCAACTAGTTTTTTTTAATATCTTGGCATTGACCGATTATAATCGGTTAAGATTTAATAATCGATTTGGTTTTAACCGAAATCGATCAGACAGGTTAGAGTTTTTTTGCCTAGTAATCGATTACAACCCGATTCGATTAATCGGTCATCAATTAATTTCGATTATTTTCTACTAGTAGATCGATTAATTTCCTAACCGGTTTGTACATGGCTGCAGGGAACTACCCTGAACAGAAACAGAGATTGTGAAGAAGAGCATCATAAAGGAAAAAAAAAGGAAGGAAAAGAAAAATAGAAGAGAAGGGGAGGGGTTCCTTTCCTTCCAAATTGGAAGGAAAGAAAAACATTAGAAAATGGCCTAACTTACCTTTCCTTTCTCTCCTTAAGTGAAACTCGAAAACATAGATTTTTTATTTTCTTTCCCTTTTCCTCCTTAAGTGAAACTCAGGAACACAAAACTTTTACCTTTTCTTTCCCTCTTTAAGTGAACTCAGGAACACACTTAGATGGCGTTTGGTTCATGGAATTCAATGGAATTGGAATTGATATTTTTTCCTTTCAAAATTGTTCTTGATTGGGTAAAGAAGGAATTTGAAATGCAATAAAATTCTTTTAATCAATTGAATTTAGTATTATTTCAACATTACATGGTCTCAAATTCCATTGATTAAAGAAATTCCATGCATTTCAAATTCCTTCTTAACCCGATCAAAAACAATTTTAAAAGGAAAATAAATATCAATTTCAATTCCATTAAATTCCTTAAGCCACCTTAATGTCCAAATGACAACATAAAGGGTGGCTTTTGGTAAGTGACTACAATTTCAAGACAAGTCAAACTACTACAACTAAACACTTCAGCATTAAATTGAACAAAATGATACAAGTCCTATCACAAAACCAACCATCCATATTGAACTATGATCATTCACACAGAGCAATTCATACTTGAATTGCAGTAACAATTCTGAACATCACATGGCACACCAGCCAAAAGTGCTGGTAGATATCAATTAGAGCACCCAATCTATAATCAATTTGAGCCCTAATGTCAAAAACCTAAAAGAAAATTCATCAAACAGATAACAAAATCACACAATGTATGACAACCTACTGATAGATTATCAATAATCCACGCACAATCAATGTATTAAAAAAAAAACTTCATCTAGGATAACAAGAGAGTCAAAAATCATCCATGGAAATAGAACAAAAACACCAGCAGCTTTAATTAATTAATCAAAATAATGAACCTTAAGCCTTCTGGTAGACATATGTAAGTCCACACTTGCCGCAATAATGCCTATCAAAATGATTGGCCATGAACGTCCCCGCACCGCACTCCGCATTAGGGCACTCTTTCCTCAACCTCTGCACCTTCCCGGAATCATCCACCTTGTAGAACTGCAACACGCTCAGCTTCACCTTCTTGTGCTTGTGCTTGATCTTCTTCGGCTTCGTGTAGGTCTTCTTCTTCCGCTTCTTCGCGCCGCCGCGGAGGCGGAGGACGAGGTGGAGAGTTGATTCCTTCTGGATGTTGTAGTCGGCTAGGGTTCGGCCGTCCTCGAGCTGTTTTCCGGCGAAGATGAGGCGTTGCTGGTCCGGCGGGATGCCTTCCTTGTCTTGGATCTTGGCTTTCACATTGTCGATCGTATCGGAGGATTCAACCTCTAAGGTGATTGTTTTACCAGTTAGGGTTTTCACGAAGATCTGCATTTTCGCAGATTTGGGGACGGAGGAGATGCGGTTATTAGGATGAGTGGTTTTTATAGTGTTAGGTTCACATCAATTTGGGCTTTTTAATTGTGAATAATGGGCTGAAATGGGCTTTATTAGAGCCCATATTTATCTCTTGTAAGTTGCAGGCTTGTAAGTTGTAACTAGAGGTGGGGATAAAGTCGGTTTCAAAACCAGTCCTGATCCGATTTTTAAACCGGTTTAGATGAAACTGAACTGACGATTTTTAACCAACTCTAAAGCGGTTTAAAAGTGGTTTACAATAGTGAAATCGGTTTTTGACTATCGTTTACCCAAACCTTGTTGACATAGAGAGTTTCATGAAACACGTGTTTGTGTGACCACCAATGGGAATAAAGATATTAATGACAACTGAGTTATGGGCGTAGTGAGCAGCATACATTTATGATAGCAATCGCTAAATACATCTAGTATAAATACTCAAAGTTAGAAATTGATATCGAAATCAAACTAAGATAGAGGAACTCACTCAAACCTTTACTAGAGATATAAATTGTGATAAATGTAACCCCAATTTGGTCGACAATATATAGACTCTAAACAATTTGGAGAAAAGGCAAACTTATTAGAATCCTATCACATCTCTAAACCCTAGCAAACCAACTTGTTGATTAAGGCTGTGTTTGGCGCATTAATTGAAAAGTTAGCTACTAGCTGCTACGTGATAAGCTAGATGTTAGATGATAAGCTAGTTGATAAAAATAACGTTTGGTAAAACTAGCTGAAAAATATAAAATGACATAAAAGTACATGTCATAAATGTAAATAAATGTATTTATTTATAAGTTAAGAAAGGGTAAACTGGAAATATTATAAAAAGCTAGTTGAAACGCTACTCCAACTAGCTTTTCAAAAGATAGCTTATAAGCTAACTTTTGACGTTACCAAACAGGACTTTTAAAAAAAGTTAGTTATTTAAAAAAAAAACTAGCTTTAAAAAAAAGCCATGTTTGGTATGTCAAAAAGCTAACTTATAAGTTAGCTGATAAGCTAGCTTATGGCGCGCCAAATACAGCCTAAGGAACTTAGCAACGGACTTGTTGACTAAGTATTACTTGAACTGACTTGTCCAAAGCATTAGATCTACGCCACCTTGCATGGACCGTGAAATAAGATTGGCCCAACATTCATTCCCTAATTTAGGACCTAAAGTAGAAAGATCTTTGCCTCCTTCAAACTTTCGTATTTTCAGGAACTTTATCCTTGCAAGGGGTTTTGTCAGAATATCGGCTTTCTGCTCGCTTCAACTTATATAATCCACTTCAATTTGCTCTTGCTCAACACCAAAATAGTATCTTGTATGTATGTTTTTATGATGTGCGTAACACATCACTTTTCGGTTCATTCTCTAAATTTATTTATAAAACAGATTAATATTGTTTCATATGTAGTTTTCAGATTGACCCCGGACCAAAAATCACAGAAGAAGTCAAATACACACAAAAGACGAAGAAATCTACCGACTTCAAGGATTTTTGGACCAACACAAGCCGTGTATTGACACGCCCCTTGCCTACCTGCATCATGACGTGGCAGTTCGATGAGTTGAATGAGTCGGGAAACTTTGGCGATTGTTTTCCAATTAGGCATGACTCGCATAATTGGTTGTTGAGTATATACTTTTTGTGAACTTCTAAAAAAATATATATATATATTAAAAAATATAGCAATGCTATACACATATTAAAGATAAATTTTTTTTTGATTTTATAGTGTAATTTTTTCAAAAAGTTATTAAGTATGTAATAGTGTTAGTTTAGTTTTAAAATGTCGCTGAATTCGTATTAAAAAAATTAAATTTACTACGTTGCCCTTATGTCTAGTCGTCAAAACGGTCTAAATTTTATTGGAACGACATATTTGGATAACTGACAGGGACATTACACCACCCACCCGATCATCTCCAATCCCCATCAGGAGGAAACTCGCCATATAGGTGAGAAACCCCTGGCGCAACCTATAACCCCATTAATTTATTTTTTGTTACAAGTGAGACTTAAACTCAAGACCTCCTATTTATAGTCTTTGTGTACCTCCCTTAGCCAATTGGGTTAAAGATCAATGGTAAAACGACAATTGGATATTGGATATCATAAAAGAGGTTTCTTCGTTAAATCTATAAATAAAGTTAGCGTTTAATACATTTCAGAGCATTTAAAGTAGAGTCCCTATAAATTTGTGTCTATAGTCCTTAAAATTTAAGGTGTAGTTGTGAGTGGCTGTAAGTGGGTGAAAGAGAAAAAATTACTGTGCATCCTTATATTTGAGGAAAAAACTAATGATTTTTAAAATTTAAGGTTTTGTTGTGATTGAATGAGAGAGAAAAATAATGATAATTATATAAAATGTGTTATTTAGTTGTGATTATGAGTGAAAGAAAAAAAAATAATAATAAAAGTATATATATATATATTAGGCCATCCGTAGTGGGGCGCCATGGGAGTCCAAATTGCTAACATAACCCCCTATGACGCCCCTCCACCACCCCTTTAGGCGTTATGTTAGTAATTTTGTGCATGGGCGTTACATATATAACGCCTCCCCCCTTTCATTTTTTTTTGCTTTTTTCTTATTGGTTATCTAAATCCTTATAACCCCCATCTTTATAACCTCCACTACACATCTTACCTCATAACCTCCCATTATCACGTTATTCGCCACATAACGCATTACACCTCACCCAATTTTTAAACCACTACACAGCCTTATAGAGACGAGGATCTAGAATCTAGTGTGAATGAATGGTGAATGTTTAAGATAAAAAATCTCGTGTGATCGAAAATAGCTATTGTTTAGAAAGTCAAACATGAGGGGAATAAAGTCAAAATTGAGATGCATTTCCGACATGTAAAGCATGTTTCTCACTGGCGACTGCCTTACGCAAATAGCCAAATGATCTACCGGTATCCCAATTCCAACAATATTACAACCAAATCATAAATATTACTATATATATATATACACGCCCTGATTGAAAGCATGATCTATCACTTCACCTAATTTTCACAAACCCCTAATATTCACTCTGTGTTTTGGGGGTGAAAACGATGGAAGGCGATGGAATTCAGGAGCTGGCATTGGTAAATTCGCCGGTTGATGAAATTTCTCATATGGCTCTTGATATCGGAGGTAACGATTTCGCTGATTTTTCTCCTGATTGCTGTCAGATCGTTAGTTAACTTGTTCTTCAAGCCGTTGGTGATTCAATTCAACGAGTTTGTGTTTCGTTTTTTTTTGTCAATTTGGATATTTCGACTGTTGCTTGCACCACACGTAACTTGACAAAGTTGTTGAATTATCAACTGCCTAAAATCGGACTTGATACACATAATTTACCAGAAATCTGTGGAGCAAAATAGATATCATATAGTTACAATTGCCCAACGGTCGATAAATTTGGGACTGAATCTTTCCCAAAGGGAAGTGTTGGCATTTTTTTTCAAGTGATGCAACTTAAGGAGTTATCTAACATCTATAGCCTCTTTTTCTGTTTAGATTCTAACTAATTTCTCAGCTTAGAGATTTAAAAAAGAAGCTATGCACTTTTGAGTTTTGAGTTAATTGATCAAGATGAATGTTTATGCTTATTTGCATTTGCTATCAGAAAGCAGCCTGAGAATGCTGATTTTAGACTTATTGTTCTTGGTGGATTTAAAATAAGTTTGCTTATCAGCTGCTTATAAGCATACGCTTTTAAATAGCAATTCCAAACATATAGTTAGGGAATAGGGATGAAACAACCAAGTGTCGTGGTTCTGATGGTATAACAGAATGTTTGATAGCATAGCGTGTTAAATATAATCTTTTTGAAGCCCATTTCACTGAAATCATTTTCTACTGATGGACCTCATAAATCATCATTTAATGCAATCTTTCTCCAGCATTAATCCAATCATGTCTTGTGTTCTCAACTTCTCATCAGGTTCTCTCATCAAGATGGTGTATTTCTCTACTAGCAGAGAAAAATCTATAGATAAAACACAAAATAGTTCCTCAGAAGATAATCTTCATAGTGGAAGACTCTATTTTGTAAAGTTTGAAACAAGCAAGATCGTAGAGTGTTTGGATTTTATTTCATCAAAACTGCTTCATTGTAGAGGTATGCATCTTGACTTAATATTTTCAAATAGTTATTGTAATTATGCTTTAATGTCAATATTGGTATTATTGTTGGTTTACCTGTCCACATGAAACTTGAATATAGTTAAGGTGAATACTTGGATGTTGTGATACTTAATCTATTTTTTTATCATGATGTCTTCAGGTGTACAGCATTACGGGTTTCCAGCTAGTGACAATACTACTATTAAGGTGAAGACCATTAGTGGTAAAATTGATATTTTAACAGATAAAAACAAGCAAGCACATACGTTCAAACATTCTATACACTAAAGCTAGATGGTTTCTACTAAAGAAAATAATGCTTTTACTTCCACACTTATCTTAGAATTTCCTCAAAGAATTATATTCACATATAAGCAAAACTCTTGCATGTTGATGTTGTATTCTTGTATCTTGAAAATAGTTATTAATCTGTGAATGGCCAAATTATTATGGATTTCTCCCATCATGCAACCTATTAGCTGATATTTTCTATCATGGTGAAGGCCACAGGTGGAGGGGCATTTAAATTTGCAGATCTATTTAAAGAAAAGCTTGGTATAAGTCTTGACAAAGTAGATGAAATGGGTAGCCTTGTATCAGGAGCAAATTTTCTTTTAAAGGTGGGACTCTTACACCATACGTAAAATTATGACATAAATAATTCCTTCACTTCTCCTAAAATACATGAACATGGTTCTTGTATTATGCAACTTGCAACATACCCACCCGACTTAATTCTCTTTCCTTCTATATATCTTTCTTGCATTTCTACTTATATACATTTGGATGGCTTTGAGCTACACCAAGTCATGTATCGTCTTGGTAGTTGGAAGCCACATTACTTATATGCTTAAGTCAGCATTTTCATTTTGAAATTATCTACTTGACTACTTTGAGATATCAGGTGATGTGAGACAAGTAGATGGTGTTTGTTTACACCCATTAGCTTAGCCTAGTGGCAAATGTGTATGACCCCTTATCAAGAGGTCTTGGGTTCAAGTCCCATTTGTAACAAAAAAATAAAAAATGGGGGTTACAAGTTGGGCTAGGGGGTTTTCTCATCAGTGATGAGTTTCCTCCTGATGGGGATTGGAGATGATTGGGTGGGTGGTGTAATGTCCCCGTCAATTATCCAAATTTGCCGTTCAAAATAAAAAAAAATATGGTGTTTGTTTGCATCTTAATTAGTTGTCTTGACACCACATATGATAACCTGTTTGATCTCAAGTTACATTTGAAAAAAAGGTGGTGACAGGAAAACTTTAATATTAGCCATAGATTATGCATAAATGAACAGTTTTCCATATTAGCCATTTAAGAATGGCTGAGACTTATTATATGGACCTATATGATACATATAACTTTATAATGGAGCTTCCTAGATAATTATTAGACATTTATCACAATCAAGATTTCTATATAAGGCTATCCGTAATGGTTAAAGCCCCATAAAGCCCCACAAGGGGCATTATGCGCCATGTGGACGCTGACTGGGCAAGGGGCTTTATGGGGCTTTATGGTGTAGTGGATAAAGCCCCATAACGCCCCACAATCATTTGATTTATCCCCTCTCTCGGCGTTACCTGGCTAACGCCCGAGAATTTTTTTTCGTCCATAACGCCCCATAACGCCTAAGCGTAGTGGGGCGGGGCGTTATAAGGGGCGTTATGGGGCGTTATAGAGCCCAAAAACGCCCCATTACGAATAGCCTAAGTATTAGTTTTAGTTGAATGAATAAATTATTGGTTGAATATGATCTTGAATAAGTATAGAACAGGATTTAGATAACAACTGGGATATTATATTTGCCTGATTTCATCACTAAACAATAACACAACATAATGTTTTATTTTTCTCAAGTTTTCATATTATTCTGTGCAATGTGAGGTTCTATGAAATTAAGATAAGACTTTACTTGTGTTGCCCTGTTCAATGTTTTCCTTCCAGCTTCTTCTTTCTTTGTTTACCTGGTAGGTAAGTTAGTTATTGATTTAATGCCCTGTTCGATGTTTTCCTTCTAGTTTCTTCTTTCTCTGTTTACCTGGTAGGTAAGTTAGTTATTGATTTAAAATTCCTTCTGAATAGTCGGTGCAATCTGAAGCTTTCACATACGAGAATGGCCAGAGGAATTACGTGCAGCTTGACCACAACGATCTATATCCATATCTCCTTGTTAATATCGGATCTGGTGTAAGCATGATAAAGGTAATTTCAGTATTCATTTTTTGGCTAGTCCTGTTTTTATTTACTGTTGTAGTAAATGTTCAGCTTCTCAGTGAGCAGATACTGCTGTTTTTTAATGTTATCTTCTAATTTTTGGTTTCTCTTCCTTCGTTTTCATGTTTTCCTTGTGTGACTGATAAGTTAACATGTATGGGTGTAAACGAGCCGTCCCCGAGCTCGGCTCGTTTAACTTATGATAGCTCTAACTCGGCTCATTTCAAGCTCTATTTCTAAAGCTCAACTCGGCTCTTGAGTTGTTTTTCAAGCTTGACATCAGCTATTTTATTATTATATCAATTAACTTATATACATTTATAATTAATTTTTATATTCATTATTATAATTTGTTATGTAACATATATGTATCATTTTGTTTTTTTGTTTTTTTTTTATTTTATATACAATTATTATTATGTAAATTATATTCGATATATAAATAAAATCTATATAAATAATATGTTCGTTTAGGGTTGTGAGCTTGAGCTCGTTTGTTAAACAAGCTTAGTTTTAGGCTCAAGCTCAGCTGGTAGCGAGCTGATCTCAAGTAAATCACAAGTGTCTTGACTTGTTTAGACCCCTATTAACACGTGTTAAGCGTGTTAAGTTGCTTGAATTTTCATTATGGGCTTTTAGGTTGATGGAGATGGCAAGTTTGAACGAGTCAGTGGAACAAGTGTAGGTGGAGGCACATTTTGGGGTTTGGGGAAGCTTTTGACAAAGTGTAAGAGGTTAGCTGATTTGAACCACCAAAGATCCTTATTTTTGTACATTCAAAAGCCGATTAAAGTTACCGAAGGTCCTTATCTTTTGCACTAAAAAACAAATTGAAGTTACCACAGGCCCTTATTTTCTTATACTAAAAAGCTTATTTAAGTTACCAACTGTCCTTTAATCCAACATTTTCCTGTATTTTTTTTTGCTTCAGCTTTGATGATTTACTGGAGATGAGTCACCAGGGAAACAACAGAGTGATTGATATGCTTGTTGGAGATATATATGGTGGAATGGACTACCTAAAGGTACATGGATTTATTGTTTATTATGTATTTTTTCTTTATTCGGATTATAAAGTTTGGTTATAAGAGAAAACTTGCAAACAGGAAGGCCTATCAAACCTGTAAATGATCATCAGAAGTCCATGAAAAAGTTTATTAATCTTCCTTTAATGCCTAGACATGAAACACCATATCACAAATTCCCAAAATCTTTATACATTTAGGACAGCAATTTGCATTGTAAAACAAGAGATTGAACATATGATCGAGCTGTTGATGATGATTTTGTGTAGTTCCCATATTAATATCATGTACCTTTTTATATTGTTGTTAGTCACTTTATTGCAACTTGGGAACAGATTGGACTATCATCAACAGCTATTGCATCTAGCTTTGGGAAAGCAGTATCAGAAAACAAAGAGCTTGAAGAATACAGGCCTGAAGATGTAGCAAGGTCCCTCTTGAGGATGATCTCCAACAATATAGGACAGGTGAATTATATTTACTTGAACTTTTTACATTTAACTATTTTTATTGTCACATAGATATATAATTCATAGGGCTAATGTCACAAAATAGCAACATAATTTGGTTGGTGTTTCATTTTTGTAACTATACCCATTAAAGGGTACCTAATTTTTCAGAATGTATAAAGAGGGTAATCGACTTTTCAAAATGTTTGAAAGGTAATTTTGTTTTACCTTTTTAAATCACATCTCACGTTCAATATGAATCATTTTAAAATGAAATATTTGATTGTATATCAAGGATCTCTGAAATATTTAAAATGAAACACATTTCACGTTCAATATGAATCATTTTATTGTGATTAGTCATGTATCTTTTTGATACATTTTAATAAGTATTCAAGGTAAAGTGCATGGTCATGCCGACCAATATTTATTTTTGATATCTCGTGCTCTTTTCAGATTGCATACTTGAATGCACTTCGGTTTGGTCTAAAAAAAATATTCTTTGGGGGATTTTTTATACGCGGTCATGCTTACACCATGGACACAATATCTGTGGCAGTTGATTTCTGGTAATTATCGGACATTATAATATATTCACATCTCATGCTAATGTTCACAAGCACCAACGGTAAGGTTTTATTATAAAAAAATGGCATTTGCAATTCTCCTTTTTGCTAAAAATTCTGAATTTATGTAATTAAATCATGTTCTCTTTCTTAGATAAAGAAACTAATAATGACCCATTCGTGATTCCTGGTACCCTCAACATTATATAAAGGGTAGGGTTGCAAATAGTTATCTGAAAACACGTAGCATACTTGGGTACAAATAATTTAGATTGGGTACAAAGTAGGATTTATGTAGATTTCTCTTTGCCCATTCAGTATAGCATATTATCGTGTAGAATGAGCTACTCAGGCAGGTGGATAACAAGTCAAAACGGGTTCGAGTTGAAATGAGTCCGGGGTCAAGCTGTAAACCTATTTTGTCCATTTTGGTTATAAAAACACACTTTGGAATCCGATTGACGAGATGAACCCAATTGTGTTTTTCTACCTGAATTTTTTCATATGACCTGTCATATTGCGTTTCAGGTCGAAAGGTGAGGCAAAAGCAATGTATATGAGGCACGAGGGGTTCCTTGGGGCGTTGGGTGCATTTATGAACTATCAGCTCGTTGAAGAATCCCCTCACACTATACGACTCACAGGGAATACTAACCAAAACCCGCTTGTTGAAGATTTAAATGATAACGGTATTATCGAATGCCGTGTACGGGCCAACAACTGAAAACAGGTGACATAGTTCATTGCATTTTAAACCAAGATCAAATCAAAGCTAACTTCTTTTCCATTTGTGAGTCCTGATTATATTGTGTTGTAATTGTGGGTTCCATTTTAAATTTGAAAAATTGTCTAGTTGTGGAGGGATGCATTATGTTAATGTATTTTGTATTTATGCATGTGTTCCATGAATACAGCCATAGCAACATTGCCAGGTTTTTGTAGGTTTTGTCCTTGGAAACCCAATATTTTTGTTCCATTACAAAGAGGGCACATAGATATTCTCTTAGATAATTGAAATCCAATACATATATATTTTATTCTAAATTGATTGTGATTATTATTATTATTATTCAAGTGAAATAGTAATATTATGTATGTATATATGTGTGTCTCGTCCGAGGAGAGCCTGATGGTATATGATGTGCTTCATAATAAAAAAAGTTGTTTGGTTGAAATCGAACTATGCAATGATAAATTTATCCAAGAAAATCCATTGCATCAATTCTGTGAAGGACGCTTTAGAAAGTGGCAAGACTATCAATTCTGTGAAGGAGGCTTTAGAAAGTGGCAAGACTTGGGACGACAAGATGAATTCGAGATGGATATATACAGGAATCATCCAAACAACATTATGGTGCATTTGGAAGAACAGGAATACGAGAGGATCTTTAAAGAAGAAACGAAAGGTGCGGACTATAGTTCGGGAGATTAGACTACTCTATTTCTTTTTGATTAAACATAGAAAAAAGAAAAGTACACTAGATTGGAATAAATGGTGTAGTTTTAATTGTTTAGACCAAATCATATATGTTCCGAACCACTAACTCCTTGCTAGTTTTGGTTGTTTTTTAATACAAGTCTGGCCGTTAAAAAAAAAAAGTTAAAAAAATTTGCAAGTCAGCAAGTGTCCGTCTCCTCATCTTAAAGTAGAAGTTGTTGATGTCGACACATTTTTTTTCCATATTTCTTTAGTTTATTTTTGTGTGTGTGGGTATAAAGTGCTAGAAGGGTTCTGAAAGTGACACTTTGAAGTAATGTTTTAAAACCGGATTTTTAAATTAGACTGGACTTGTGTCAAAAATGGTTTAACCGGTTGACCCGGATGATCGAAGCGGATTTGACTATTCAAACCTTTAAATTTATAATATACACTTTATAACCTTTCAAACATGACAAATGTAAAAAAAAATCAACAAAGTCATAAACAAATTACAATTTTGAAAAACTATATGACATTTACGCTTACTTAGTTTATTACTCCCAGGGCGGTCCTCTCAAGATCTTTACGAGGAGATTAAGAGGATCGCGAGACAGGATTCTAGGCTAAAAAGCGGTCCTCCTCATTTGACGAGTAATGATCTTGAGGAAAGTGTGTAAATAAACAGTTTACTTATTTTCCCCTTGGTCGGTCTTCTCAAGTGATATTATCTTCCAAATGATTATTAAACTAAAACTCATTTTATCTATCTTTATTTAATTTTTATCAATCCCCTTCACTTATATATTTAAACCCGGCTAGTTATTACCAAAATACTTTTAATCGAAAACCCTCTTTTTCTTTGTGTCTTTGAACGACCCTCGGTCAACTTACCACTACTTACTGCTCCGCAATGGGTGTAATTGCCCTTGTTATGTGGTGAAATAGTAGTTGTAGTCAATCATATTTTATAAATTTAAAAGCTTATGTACAAAAGGTGTCTGTATTATTGCTATTCTTTTATATACACCACACGCACACCAATATATATGAAAAACTGAAAATAGAAATTTAAAAAATATATATATATAGTTTTCTAATTTCAAATTATAAAGTGAAAAACAATGTTTTCCATTTTCTTGGAAAACTTATCTGAAACTTTATAATTTGATCACGTTTTCTATTTTTCATGTTTTATTAGAAAATATTTTTGAAAAACAATAAGTGTTTTTTACAACTAAACGCGACCTTAGGTTCCTTGATTCTCATTTTTGATTGAGTGACAACTGTTACAACATACTCTTTTATCTGCATTTTGATATACGCCGCTACAGCCTACATGAGCCATGTGTTTAGTAGCTATTACAAAATTATATTAGTTCGCTCCCAATTTTTGTTGATCGTATGCTAATGTTATTAAGAAATGATTTAATTGATGCAAGGAAGCTAAAAGTGGGCCACATGATTAGAGGTGCAAAAACCGGTTTGAAAACCAAACGATTACAAAAGAGAAGAAGTTAACACCTAAACGATTACAAAAGTACCTAATTTTGAAAGAAACTATAAAATATTTTAATTAGATTAAACATTATTGTTGGGGTAGTCGGATTCAATCCATTGCCAATGACACCGAGCCTTTTACATACCATTTTTCAACTCAACCAAGTCGAAATGCGGCCCGAACAAATGCGGAGCTCTCTTTGTTGGAACAATCCTCACAATCGAGAACTTGTCGTTGCCGGCGTTGCTTTGAGCACTTGAAGAGGTCATTTTTTGAGTGAATGAAGGATAATCTTTGTTGGAATTTAAGAGATTGGGAAGTTGGGTAATGTTTATAATACATAAACGGCTAGAAAAAGTTGCTTAAAAGTGATGTGAAGAAACCGGTTTCAAACCGGTTTGGGCCAAACCGGTTTCAAACCGGTTTCTTCACAAAAACCCCTAACCGATTGAAACCGGTTCGGTTTGACCGGTTTGGGAACCGGGTTGGTCAAAACCGGTTTTGACCGGTTTGGAAACCGGTTTGAGAGCCCAAACCGGTTTGGGATTTGCACCTCTACACATGATTACACATATGGGCTGAAGTAATTTATTAGTCCATATTTAATTTGACAACAGCCCACTCTTTGGAAGTGGCTCCTAGCCCACAACAAATCAGTTGATCGGCCCTTGTGAGAATGGAATTGAAATTTGAAAGGGAGCACCGCGTGAGTTCTTTCGATTTCATGGCTATATAAATATTTTCTTGTGATCACTCTCGGTGCAATAGTTTTTTTGTTTTTTTTTTGTTTTTGTTTTTTCATTTTTCTTTTTCTTTTGTGTTTAATCATATGCATGAAATATGAATGTAGTTGATTGTGCTTATGTTATTGGTTTTTCCTTTAATTAGGAGACGGTTTGTTGTTGCTTATCTGAAAGTGTCATCCAACGGTAGTTAAGTGTAATTAGAAGATTAATCTAGCATCAATTTGGTTTGATTGGTGAGAACTATTCAATTGTGTCATTTCATCATAGTTAATGTAGTTAAGGACTCTTTAGTTGGTGTAGTTTGACATAGATTGTGCCTAAGATTAATCTAAAATCAATATATGATATGTTTATGTAATAAATACACATTTGTTTTATCGAAGTATTAAAACTAAGTAACTAGGATTTGTCCTAGTGATATTGGTGATAATGAGAAACTAACTGATTGAGAGATCACAAGTTCAATCCTTGGGCTTACAAGTTTTACCACTCGTATACATCCCTCATGCGAACCTTCCATGGACCAGATTCACGAAGTGGACGGTCCTTCTTGGACCAAATCCTGATTTTTTTCTTTAACTTTTCATTTTTTTTTAATTTTCTTTTGGGTACATTTCAACTAGAGTTGTCACAAACTTTTCATTAATCATGTAAATCTAAAGCACATTCATATAAAAGTATCTATTTTATATCAAAACATTTGTAACAATGCTTATGTTCATCTCTGATTTGACTTAAGTAAATCCAACTAAAAAGATGACCTTAGTAACACTAAAATCAACAATACTGATTTAGCGGTTAAAACTTATGAAATTTGTAGTTGGTCGATTAAACTAATCGTCACGTTTTACATCATTTTAAGTAAGAATAAGAATATGAGTACTAAGTAACACAACAAGGTACACTTTAGTTAAGAGATGTTTAGGTAAGTAATGGTGGTTAGTTTGGTTAAACTTTAGGCTTGTAATGATTGAACAAATAGGATTGATGCTTGTTTGCTTAACTTTAAGCGAACAAATGAACAAACACTAAAAATTGAAAGAATGCATTTTATTGTTTATGTTCATTCGTTAAGAAAACGTGTATCTATTCATTTATATTTGTTCACTCATATTTAAATAAACAGAAACAAATGAACACAACCAACTATATATACAAACACAAAAGAACAAAACATAAACAAAAACAAACGAACATAAATGGATAGAAGAGAACACAATTTGAAATTGTCAATAGTATTTAAAATGAAGTCTAAATGCGATCATCTATGATTTATCTAACATCAAAGAAAGAGCCGATAATAAATGAACATAAATGAACATAGATAATTTTCTTATAATAAAAGTTTACATTTTCTGACACGTGTCATCATCATATTAATTTTCATCATCATTTCCCGCTTATCTCTTATATCAAATATAATCTCTACTCCTATTAAATACTGAAAATGCGTGAGCAACGGATCGTCTACTCGATCTAGCTAATCGGATATCGAAACGTAATTAACCGATTGATTTATTGATCAACGAAGAACAATTACAACCAGTAAACACTCAGAAATAGACTCAGAGAATACACACTCAGAAACACACACTTAACAGAACTCACACACTCCGAAGTCTCTCAAATACAAAGACCATACATCTATATATACCCGCTGGTCCGAGCTTCGGCCGAACCTCAGGTTCGGCCAGTCCGAACTTCAGGTTCGGACCTAGTTCGGCCAGACCTAGATTGACATGATCTTGATCTTGTTTGATACTTCACACGACGCATATATCAGGTATCAACAAATACTATTCATTTTAAATAAATAAATTATATAATTAAATATTAAAAATATAAATATTCTTATTATAATAATTTACTAAATCTTAATAAATCCTGATAATATTCAATTATATTTTATTATAAAATATAATTTATAATTTTAAATTATAAATTTTTTAAATTATTTATAACTTTTAAATATTTATTATTTCTTGTTTTAAAACTCTAAAACATTTAACATAAAGATCTTCAGAGAAATTAATGTTCATAAAAAGTTGTA
>JBCNJP010000020.1:15912482-15954714 GCA_039602395.1 Deinandra increscens subsp. villosa | reverse complement strand
CTCGTTTCAAGCTCTATTTCTAAAGCTCAAGTCAGCTCTTGAGTTATTTTTCAAGCTTGACGTCAGCTATTTTATTATTATATTAATTAACTTATATACATTTATAATTATTTTTTGTATATATTCATTATTATAAATTTGTTATGTAAAATAATACGTATTATTTTGTTTTTTTGTTTATATTTAATTTTATATACAATAATTATTATGTAAATTATATTCAATATATAAATAAAATCTATATAAATAATACGTTCGTTTAGGCTTGTGAGCTTGCTCTAGCTTGGGCTCGTTTGTTAAACAAGCTTAGTTTTAGGCTCAAGCTCGTTTTGGCTCCGCTTAATTCAAGCTTGTAGCGAGCCGATCTCAAGTAACTCACAAGTGTCTTGACTTGTTTACACCCCTATTAACACGTGTTAAGATGCTTGAATTTTCACTACGGGCTTTTAGGTTGATGGAGATGGCAAGTTTGAACGAGTCAGTGGAACAAGTGTAGGTGGAGGCACATTTTGGGGTTTGGGGAAGCTTTTGACAAAGTGTAAGAGGTTAGCTGATTCGAACCACCAAAGTTCCTTATTTTTGTACAATAAAAAGCCGATTAAAGTTACCGAAGGTCCTTATCTTTTGCAATAAAAAACAAATAAAAGTTTCCATAGGCCCTTCTTTTTTTTTTTACTAAAAAGCTTATTTAAGTTACCAACTGTCCTTTAATACAACATTTTCTTGTATTCTTTTGCTTCAGCTTTGATGATTTACTGGAGATGAGTCATCAAGGAAACAACAGAGTGATTGATATGCTTGTTGGAGATATATATGGTGGAATGGACTACCTAAAGGTACATGGATTTATTGTTTATTCTGTCTTTCTTCTTTATTCGGATTATGAAGTTTTGTTATAAGAGAAAATTTGCAAACAGGAAGGCCTATCTAACCTGTAAATGATCATCAGAAGTCCATTAAAAAGTTTATTAACCTTCCTTTGATGCCTACACAGGAAACACCATATCACAAATTCCCAAAATCTTTATACCTTTAGAGCAGCAATTTGCATTGTAAAACAAGAGATTGAACATATGATCAAGCTGTTGATGATGATTTTGTGTAGTTCCCATATTAATATCATGTACCTTTTTATATTGTTATTAGTCACTTTATTGCAACTTGGGAACAGATTGGACTATCATCAACAGCTATTGCATCTAGCTTTGGGAAAGCAGTATCAGAAAACAAAGAGCTTGAAGAATACAGGCCTGAAGATGTAGCAAGGTCCCTCTTGAGGATGATCTCCAACAATATAGGACAGGTGAATTATATTAACTTGAACTTTTTTACATTCAACTATTTTTATTGTCACATAGATAGTTCATAGGGCTAATGTCATAAAATAGCAACATAATTTTGTTGGTGTTTCATTTTTGTAACTATACCCATTAAAGGGTACCTAGTTTTTCAAAATGTATAAAGAGGGTAATCGACTTTTCAAAATGTTTGAAAGGTAATTTTGTTTTACCTTTTTAAATCACATCTCACGTTCAATATGAATCATTTTAAAATGAAATATTTTATTGTATATCAAGGATCTCTGAAATATTTAAAATGAAACACATTTCACGTTCAGTATGAATCATTTTATTGGATTAGTCATGTATCTTTTTGATACATTTTAATAAGTATTCAAGGTAAAGTGCATGGTCATGCTGATCATATATTTATTTTTGATATCTCGTGCTCTTTTCAGATTGCATACTTGAATGCACTTCGGTTTGGTCTAAAAAAAATATTCTTTGGGGGATTTTTTATACGCGGTCATGCTTACACCATGGACACAATATCTGTGGCAGTTGATTTCTGGTAATTATCGGACATTATAATATATTCACATCTCATGCTAATGTTCACAAGCACCAACGGTAAGGGTTTATTATAAAAAAATGGCATTTACAACTTCTCCTTTTTGCTAAAAATTCTGAATTTATGTAATTTCATCATGTTCTCTTTCCTAGATAAAAAAACTAATAATGACCCTCAACATTTTATAAAGGGTAGGGTTGCAAATCGTTATCTGAAAACACGTAGAATACTTGGGTACAAATTATTTAGATTGGATACAAAGTAGGATATATGTAGATTTCTCTTAGCCCATTCAATATAGCATATTATCGTGTAAAATGAGCTGTTCAGGCAGGTTGGATAACAAGTCAAAACAGGTTCGAGTTGAAATGAGTCCGTGGTCAAGCTGTAAACCTATTTTGTCCATTTTGGTTATAACTAGCTACTTGTTAAACACGAAAGCAGCAACTGTATGAAAGCAGCAACTGTATTATCACAATAGTAATCGTGTAGGTTCTTTATAAAGTGATCAATGAATATTATACCTTAAATAATTTAGTAGTTGCTTTTTGTGTCGGGTTCTGATTGGGGTTCGTATAACCCAATCTAAACACAAAGTGAGTAACTAATCATGTCAAGATGTTGGACCCTAAGCTGGGCATGCTACAACACAGGTAACCCACTTATCTGAACAGTTTATGAAGGTTGGAGGTCAACCAAACAAAAGAAACATAGATGAAAAACCAGTTGGCAAATTGAAAATGGATTGGTCAGGCTAACTCGAACCCAACACGAATAACTGAATACGTTTACAGTGTCAGCCCATTTTCGACCTCAACTGTTGAACCCCAACCTTAACATGCTAATTTCTTGTCACCTTGTGTTCTATATAAAACACACTTTGGAACCCGATTGACGAGATCAACCCAATTGTGTTCTTCTAACTGAATTTTTTCATATGACCTGTCATCTTGCCTTTTCAGGTCGAAAGGTGAGGCAAAAGCAATGTATATGAGGCACGAGGGATTCCTTGGGGCGTTGGGTGCATTTATGAACTATCAGCTCGTTGAAGAATCCCCTCACGCTGTACGACTCACAGGGAACAATAACCAAAACCTGCTTGTTGAAGATTTAAATGATAACGGTATTATCGAATGCCGTGTACGGGCTAACAACTGAAAACAGGTGACATAGTTCATTGCATTTTAAACCAAGATCAAATCAAAGCTAACTTCTTTTCCATTTGTGAGTCCTGATTATATTGTGTTGTAATTGTGGGTTCCATTTTAAATTTAAGATATGTCTAGTGGTGGAGGGATGTATTATGTTAATGTATTTTGTATTTATGCACGTGTTCCATGAATACAGCCACAGCCACATTGCCAGGTTTTTGTAGGTTTTGTCCTTGGAAACCCAATATTTTTTGTTCCATTACAAAGAGGGCACATAGATATTCTCTTAGATAACTATTGATTGTGATTCTTATTATTATTCAAGTGAAATAGTAATATTATGTATGTATATATGCGTGTCTCGTCCGAGGAGAGCCTAATGGTATATGATGTGCTTCATAATAAAAGAAAGTTGTTTGGTACCGTGCAATGATAAATTTATCCAAGAAAATCCATTGTATTGGATGTTAAAAAAAATGTGCAAGTGTCTGTCTCCTCCTCTTAAAGCAGAAGTTGTTGATGTAGACACATTTTTTCTTTTAGTTTTATTTATTTATTTTTGGTGTGTGGGGGTGTAAAGTGTTGAAAGGGCTCTGAAAGTAACACTTTGAATTAATGTTTTAAAATCGGATTTTTAAATTAGACTCTACTTGTGTTAAAAATGGTTTAACCGGTTGACCCGGGATCGAAGTGAATTGACTATTCAAATCTTTAAATTTACAATATAATCTTTCAAAAATGACTAATGTAAAAAAAACAATAAAGTTTTAAACAAATTACAATTTTGAAAAACTATATGGCATTTACAATTACTTTGTTTATTACTCCCAGAGCGGTCCTCTCAAGATCTTTATGAGAAGATTGAGAGGAATGCGAGACAGGATTCTAAGCTGAAAAACGGTCCTCCTCATCTGACGCGTAATGATCTTGAGGAAACTGTGTAGATAAACAGTTTACTTATTTTACTCTTGGCCGGTCTTCTCAAGTGATATTATCCTCGAAAACCCTCATTTTTCTTGTGTCCTTGAACTACCCTCTGTCAACTTACCACTACTATACTACTTCACGATGGGTGCACTTTCAAATTAAAACGTTTTCTAATTTCAAATTAAAACATTTTCTAATTTCAAATTAAAACGTATTCTGTTTTCCATGTTTTATTAGAAAACATTTTTGGAAAACAATGAGTGTTTTTCACAACTAAACGTGTCCTTAGGTTTCCTGATTCTCATTTTTTATTGAGTTACAACTGTTACAACCTACTCTTTTATCTGCATTTTGATATACGAAATCGAGCTGTCATCGCCGCTACATGAGCCATGTGTTTAGTAGCTATTACAAAATTATATTAGTTCGCTCCCAATTTTTGTTGATCGTATGCAAATGTTATTAAGAAATGATTTAATTGATGCAAGGAAGCTAAAAGTGGGCCACATGATTACACATATGGGCTGAAGTAATTTATTAGTCCATATTTAATTTGACAACAGCCCACTCTTTGGAAGTGGCTCCTAGCCCACAACAAATCAGTTGATCGGCCCTTGTGAGAATGGAATTGAAATTTGAAAGGGAGCACCGCGTGAGTTCTTTCGATTTCATGGCTATATAAATATTTTCTTGTGATCACTCTCGGTGCAACAGTTTTTTTGTTTTTTTTGTTTTTGTTTTTTTCATTTTTCTTTTTCTTTTGTGTTTAATCATATGCATGAAATATGAATGTAGTTGATTGTGCTTATGTTATTGGTTTTTCCTTTAATTAGGAGACTGTTTGTTGTTGCTTATCTGAAAGTGTCATCCAACGGTAGTTAAGTGTAATTAGAAGATTAATCTAGAATCAATTTGGTTTGATTGGTGAGAACTATTCAATTGTGTCATTTCATCATAGTTAATGTAGTTAAGGACTCTTTAGTTGGTGTAGTTTGACATAGATTGTGCCTAAGATTAATCTAAAATCAATATATGATATGTTTATGTAATAAATTAAACATTTGTTTTATCGAAGTATTAAAACTAAGTAACTAGGATTTGTCCTAGTGATATTGGTGATGATGAGAAACTAACTGATTGAGAGATCACAAGTTCGATCCTTAAGCTTACAAGTTTTACCACTCGTATACATCTCTCATGCGAACCTTCCATGGACCAGATTCACGAAGTGGACGGTCCTTCTTGGACCAAATCCTGATTTTTTTCTTTAACTTTTCATTTTTTTTTGATTTTCTTTTGGGTACATTTCAACTAGAGTTGTCACAAACTTTTCATTAATCATGTAAATCTAAAGCACAGTCATATAAAAGTATCTATTCCATATCAAAACATTTGTAACAATGCTTATGTTCATCTCTGATTTGACTTAAGTAAATCCAACTAAAAAGATGACCTTAGTAACACTAAAATCAACAATACTGATTTAGCGGTTAAAACTTATGAAATTTGTAGTCGGTCGATTAAACTAATCGTCACGTTTTACATCATTTTAAGTAAGAATAAGAATATGACTACTAAGTAACACAACAAGGTACACTTTAGTTAAGTAATGTTTAGGTAAGTAATGGTGGTTAGTTTGGTTAAACTTTAGGCTTGTAATGATTGAACAAATAGGATTGATGCTTGTTTGCTTAACTTTAAGCGAACAAATGAACAAACACTAAAAATTGAAAGAATGCATTTTATTGTTTATGTTCATTCGTTAAGAAAACGTGTATCTATTCATTTATATTTGTTCACTCATATTTAAATAAACAGAAACAAATGAACACAACCAACTATATATACAAACACAAAAGAACAAGAACATAAACAAAAACAAACGAACATAAATGGATAGAAGAGAACACAATTTGAAATTGTCAATAATATTTAAAATGAAGTCTAAATGCGATCATCTATGATTTATCTAACATCAAAGAAAGAGCGGATAATAAATGAACATAGATAATTTTCGTATAATAAAAGTTTACATTTTCTGACACGTATCATCATCATATTAATTTTCATCATCATTTCCCGCTTCTCTCTTATATCAAATATAATCTCTACTCCTATTAAATACTATTCATTTTAAATAAATAAATTATATAATTAAATATTAAAAATATAAATATTCTATTATAATAATTTACTAAATCTTAATAAATCCTGATAATATTCAATTATATTTTATCTTAAAATATAATTTATAATTTTAAATTATAATTTTTTTAAAATTATTTATAACTTTTAAATATTTATTATTTCTTTTCAAACTCTAAAACATTTAACATAAAGATCTTCAGAGAAATTAATGTTCATAAAAAGTTGTATTCATTCAACTCATAGTAAACATATATAAACTTAAGACTTTAAGAGCATAAATAAAATCAACATGACATGTTGTTTTTTAGTTCATGTTTATTTATTAATTAAATAAACATAAATAGATTTTTCATCAAACGAAATATTTAGTTTCTTTGGAGATGGAGTTTAAATTTAGATTTTATATTTTACAAGTAAATTTAGATTTTATATTTTACAAGACTTTTTACTCGTGCGTTGCCGGCTTACCGCGGGGATAATGTTGACACATAAAACGTCGCATTGTATAAAGGTACGTAAAGAAAATGAAAATAAAAAACATGTAACGCTAATAGACTTCAAACAAAAAACTATGGTACATGATTGTAATACGGAAATCTATGTGTACTTATTATAACACCACAAAAAACACCAACTCTTCTCCCAAGCTCAAACGACTCAATCGCAAATAAAAAAAAAAGACTACGTTACAACATTAAAATTAGTAAACGAATGCTCAAGTGTTAAAACTATGACCTAAAAGTGATCTTATACGACTGTACCTCTTATAGCACAAACTTATGTGCTAAACTCGTCACGTACGCATATTAAAAAAATAAACGGCAAAATGTTAAAAATAAGAAATAACATAATGGTAAGTATGACAAATAATATAATAATACAAATAACAATGACATAATGGTAAATATGATAAAAAAGGACAAAATATTAATTGAACTTATCAAAGTCTTAATTGTATATAGGTAAGTAATTTTATAAAGTTCAACTACTAGTTTAGACACTATGAATTCTGATAGTGAAGTCGGTATAGTCATCCACGTCAAAAAGTGGGTTAGGACTTAGGAGTTTTGGAAAGAATGAGAGTTATCTTCCCATGGTTAAGATGCTACTATGAGAGAGTTGCAACAAGCTACGGGATGGCCTCTTCAAATGATTTGAAAACACTACCCTACTAAATGTACTAAATGCGAGAATAAGTTTCTAAATGTTACTAAGAACGTATGTAATGAGTCGTTTTGCTCACCGTGAATGTCGTAAAACGTCTTATACATCGCCTTTTGGGGCGTTTTCTGGCCACATATTGATTTGTAGCCTGCTTACGGGTGGGGGTGGGGGGTGGGGGGGGGGTGTGGGCGTGATTTTTTTTCTTAAACCAATCAAATAATGTCACATATATTTCTCATTTTTAAATAGAACATCATATTGATACAACTACCATTCACACTATCACTCACACACTACACAATTTTTTTCACCTTCACACAAACCGTCGATCACCTTCCTACGTGGCACACTTTTCAGCTTTATACCACCACACCACTACATATGACCTAATGAGCGTACCCTCATCCACCATGTTTACCCTTATTTATAGCATAACATTTTTATTGAACGAATTTATTCTATACCACTTGTTCAATACGGGATTTGAACCCTCGACTTTTAATGGATAAACACCTTAAATAACACCATAATACCATGTTTGTGGTATAACACTTGTCCACAATGAGACCTAAACCCTCAAATTATCCATTTTGTTTACCCTTATCTATAGCATAACACTTTATTTTGAATGACTTTATTCAATACCACATGTCCACTATAAGACTTAAATCCCTCAACTTTTAAGGAATAAACACTTTTAATAACATCATAATACCATATATGTATATAGTATACCACATGTCGGGACTTGAATCCTCAATTTATCCACCGTCTTTATCCTTATCCATAGCATATATACACTTTTATTTAACAACTTTCTTCTATACCACTTGTTTACTATGAGACTTAAATTCTTAACTTTTAAAAAGAACAACACCTTAAATAAAACCGTAATATTATTGAGCTAGAAGCCTTTGATTATAACATAACATTTTAGTGTTAACAAAACCGTAATAACCAAAACGATTAGTAGCTCAAAATGTGCTTTTACATGTATAAAACTAGCTCTTAAGAAATTTTTATAGAGGAACAAGTACACTTTATATTTTACACATACTCTACTCTTGATAAAATTCTTGATAAATGATTATAAAATAATTAAAAGAAAGTCATTTCTTCCATGGAAACCGTTTCTCTTTCCTTCTTCAAACTTCAATCCCTACCAAATCCCAAAGCATCTTCCAATAATTAAACTATAAAACTAAACAAAAGCTAAAGCAAAAACCTAAAAATCATGACCACTCACATAAATACATAACCGCACTAAGCTATCATCCTCCTCCCTTTATAAATCTCCCCATCAGCAGAAGAAATTTGTTGCTTCAATATTCTGTTGATTGATTGTGAGACATCAATCGGTTGCCATCGCCATGGAGGAAATGTACGGCTTCCTTCCGTCATCCAGTTACACGATCTCACCGGAAAACCACCTGATTTCACCGGCGGAGCACCTCGGCTTTCCCTCAACCGTCGATCACTACTGGCCGTTATGCGGATCCGACGATTTGTTATCGGCTGCTGCTTCCGTTATAACGGATGCGGTTTCGATTGAAACTGCTACTCCGAAACAGATTATTCTCCCGAGACGACGAATCAATTACCGACAACGTGATCAGGCTAAAAGTAATGGCGTCGGTGTCGGTGACGACGCCGATGGTGATTGTGGCGATACGATCAAGGAGAAAATCGCGTCTCATCCTTCGTTTTCGAAGTTGCTAGATGCGTACATCGATTGTCAGAAGGTACGTTCTCCAGAATAAAATATTGCGTTTTCTGGAACGCTTTTTGCTCGTCTCTTTCACCTTTAATTCCTTTTTGGTTGATAAGTTATCATCGCGACTGCGTTTTCCGAACTAATTTCCTTCGATTTTGTTAATTATTAACGTTTATCACCGCGTAATATGCGTGTATAACCGTATAATAATCCGTAATTTCAAATCTGCATCTTATATCGCAGAATAATCCGTAATTTCTATGAATAAAACCGTTTCTGTTGACGTTTGTTAATTATGCAGGTAGGAGCTCCACCGGAAATAGCGTGTTTGTTAGACGATATCCGTCGGGACAATAACGTTCGTAAACGCAACGCTACCGCCTTTACTTGCATAGGAGTCGATCCTGAACTCGATGAATTCATGGTTCGTCTCTCTTATCACTTGATTACATATTGTTAGAGATTGTTATATTTCTGTTAGATTTCTGTTAGCTATTGTCAGGTTTCTGTTACTGATATACGCTTCGTTTTACAGATCCTGAAAAAATAAAAAAATACAAACTTAATATATTTGACGGATCTAGATAAATTATTTGATCATGTAGGAAACCTTCTGTGTTATATTGATGAAGTATAAATCCGATCTCACAAGGCCTTTTGATGAAGCTTCGATATTCCTCGGTAACATTGAAACGCAGCTCCGTCATCTCA
This sequence comes from Deinandra increscens subsp. villosa, assembly GCA_039602395.1. Lineage (NCBI taxonomy): Eukaryota > Viridiplantae > Streptophyta > Magnoliopsida > Asterales > Asteraceae > Deinandra > Deinandra increscens. The sequence continues at coordinate 15,945,048 of JBCNJP010000020.1, read as the reverse complement.
GCATAGGTGCGTATATATCTATATCTATATTTCTCTTTTAATTTCTGCAATTGTTCTCCCTCCCTACGAATTCTCTTGCGTTGGTTGTTGTACGTATATGGTAGCATTAATACTTATGCCCCTCTGGTCTATTTATGAGTTTGACTGGTAGACAGAAAGGACATAATTATGTGACTAGGTATTTACCACAGGAGATAATAATTTAATAATTAGATAGAATGGTTCATTGGTTCTATATATACTACTGCATATTTTCTTTAGAAATGGCTGTTTTAATTTTTACCCAAACAGGAACAAAAAAAAAAGATGATATTAGATTGTTGGTGGTCATACGATATATCTAGTAGGAGTAATTTTTATACACGAATATCTGTACTTTGCATACAAAAAGTTCAACGAAAAAAACAATTATTTGGTATGGAACTGAAGTGAAATTAATATATGTCTATATCATCAGGTATATGGTAAGGCTTTAAAAGTTTTATATTTACTGTGTGAGAACCATTAAGATGTAAGATTTACGGTTTTAAAGCTGCTATATAGAGAATTCGTACTTCCCTTTTTACCCTTTATTTTAGTTCTCGCAAGTGGTGTAAACGAGTCACTCGAGCTCTCTCTATATATAAACTAGCTAGAGTTTTGTATTCAAGTAATTTTACAAACTAGAATTAGGTTCACATATTATTTATTTATTTTTTGACTGTTTTCTTACATATATTTATAATTATTATATACAGATATATGATAAAATGATAATATTAACTATGCAATTATATATTATATCAATATTATTTTACCTATATAAGCAATATTAATGTTACTATGTTTGGAGTGGGATGTTTCATTTTTGCTATAACAAGTAATTCTAACAACACTACGATAGAAAATATTGTATGGTTTGTCTAGTCTTGGAGACGATTTTTTTATTCCACATAAACCACACAATCATTAAGGTTTGAAGATCTTCGATCATCAAAGAGGCTTTGCTTTTTACTACTAGCCGGACTATAATCCAAGTAGCTTTTCAAGATGATTAATCAAAAAATGTTAATTCATTGAGGTTCAAGTAAATAGGGACATCATTCAATTAAGAACCATATATATGCTAAGAACCGTAAAACTATTTACAACCACTCGTTTTGAAATTGCATAGCTGTAATAATAGATGGATGCAATAATGCATTTTAAATATATGACCATAAGACTATCTGTAACGCTGAGCACCGTACTTCCCACAAGCGGTCCTAGTCATCAGCTACATCAGGTTTTTTTAACTGCTATTCCCACAAACAGATATTTACCCCAACGCAATCCTTGCTACAAATACCCCTTATTCAACTATATAATATTGTGTTTGAGAGGCAAAAAAAACCTAAGTGCGGCGCACATCGCCTAGAACAAAAGACGAAGTGCAGACGACAGACAAACACCACCAATGAAGCACTTGGGACGTTCAAAGCCACATCACCAAAAAATCCTCGCGAACACTCGCGATGGGGATGGTCTAAAGAATTTTTGTAGTACTCAACAAAAAATACACTAAAGATGTATCTATTATATATATACTATACTATAATGCATTTAACTATGACAAACTTGTCATTTTTAAAAAATTATTAAGAGCTTAAGGGGTAAAATCGTCTTTGTTCGTTATGTTATTAAATACAAAAAAAGTAACCGAATAAACAATTAATAACAAAATTAATTTAATGTAATTTAACTAAATTTAAAAATCATTTTCATTTTATATAAATATAAATTTCCTTTAAATCTTTAAACCCATATATTCATCAATTAATTGTGAAACATTTTACCATTATGTATAATTAAGTGTGTTGTATTCCCCACCACATTGTGTGGAAGACACCCCACTTGAGGAGTACATGATTATCTTTTTCCATAAATTTTTAAGCGTTTAAGGTTGCAAAATGATCTTTACGAGCAGTTATATTATAAATACATAAAAAGTAACTTAATAACCAATTAATTAATACCGAAATTCATACAGAAAAATTAATTATGTAACAATGTTTAACTAAATTCTGAAAATCGGTTTTAATTTTGTATAAATATAAACTTTTATTAAACATTTAAATTTATATGATACTTCACCACTTATTGTTCAAACATTTTTGTTCATCTAGAAATTTAATTATGTAACAGTGTTTACCTAAATTTTGAAAATCGGGTTTTAATTTATATAAATATAAACCTTTGTTAAACATTTAAATTTATATGATACTTCACCAATTATTTTTCAAACATTTTTGTGTTCCTTGCCACATCGCGTCAGCACCATACTAGAGGTAATAAATGGTTCTTATGATTCTAGCATTTATTTTATTCCAAAAAAATGGATCCCTATGTTATATTTTAAGATCTCTATTAGGCTATCTTTAATACTTTCAGTGTACTTTTTCAACACCATTTAAAAAATTTTTTTAACTCAACATCACATCATCATGTTTTACTTTCATACATATATATTACCCCGTAATAACCACACAATACATCCTTTTATTTTTTTAATATAAAAATTAAGAAAAAATAAGAGAAAGAGGAGAAATGGGAGAGAGAGTTGCTTATGTGTGTGGGTTCACCACCTCGATCAGTCGCTCAAAAACTACGGCCAAACCACACCCATCGTGGTGTAGCCGCACAATTTCCACATGGCTAAGTCATCATCACCGTGTTGCTCGGTACTCCCATTACTTTGTAGTATTTTCACTATATATGTAGGGTCTCATTTAGTGGTCAAGCTTTGCCCGAGGTTGTTAATTAGAAACTGTTATGCTAGATGATGTTTAGTTATATGAATCCTGAGTAATTTGTTGGTCTTATAATTATCACCATGTATTACATGTTCATGATATATTTGTCTAGATGCTTATAATAGGGTGTTTATCACAAAGGTTCCTATACATATACGATGTAATTCGATGATATACGCTATCATAAAAAAAATTCGAACCGCTAATTAACCACACACCTATTTTTTAATCTACACCTTTAATATATATCATGACATTCGAATACTAAAAAAATTATAATAATTTATTGATATTGAGTGCACGGGAGGATAAATTGAGAACATTAAAAGCTTTATTGTATAGAAGTTTATTTAAATAATCCAATCTGGAAGTACAGATAAATCTGCCTTTTAAACCAATCTGGAAGTACAGATAAATCTGCTGTAAGTATGCTTGTCCAGGAATCTAACTTTCCTAAAGAAGCTTATTTTAAGGTTTAACATGCACTTGTTGTTTCCTGTTTTTGGCCTCTATTTCGATCTTCTATTACACAATAGATCTGATCCGTATATCAATACTTAATTAATTGGACAAAGTTCATTCTTTGTGTTTTATCAACATTCTTTTTCTTTTTAAATCAAGGGGTGTTTGGGATTGCGAATTAAACCGATTATCCCTTTAGTGTTTTTCTTGTTAAGTTTGATGGCTGGAAATAGATTAGTTTAGACCGTATCACGTAAAATTCTCATTTTCTTTTCTGTTTTCACCTTCTGTTTGTGTGTGTTTTCTGTCATGTGCATCATTCCACTCGTAAACCATCATACCATAAGTCGCGGATCAGTCATGCCACTGGCAACAACAGTTTTGGGCTGTTTTAGGAGGGTTTTATGGTTCCTTGCACACAACTAAGCCAAGTCCAGTTCATGGTCAGTAGATCATTGATGTTTAAGGTTTAATTTGCTATTGTTTTCTTGTTGTCCCAGGAGTGATCAGCCTTGATATACACAACCTAACATTTATAATAAGTAATAACCCGATTATAATAACTTTAAATTATTTATTTTTGTTATATATAATCAGTTAAGCACTTTCGATAATCAAATTCAAGCATCTTTATCTTTAAAACATACATTAATATTTGGACTTAATCGTTGTCTTCACATGTGAAGCATTGATGTCGGCTAAGGGTTTGGTTGTGAGTCAATAGAGTCAGTTTGGTTAGAAGTATTTTTGATATTGTTTTTATGTAGCACGGAGTCTTTATTTTGTTAAGGTGTAAGTTTTATTTGAAAAAGAAATAGGTCTAGAAAGCCTTGAATTAAGTGATGTATTATTTAACCAAAAGGGCGTTTAGCATAATGGTATTTGGATGATGGTTAGAGCTTGTAGACCTTGAGATTTTAAGTTTAAACCTGACTCAAGGTGATTTTTTTTCTAAGTGGTGAGTTTTCTTCTTGACGGTGTTCCTGGATGAGTCAAACCTGGAGTACGTGTCAAATCCAGTATGGACGGTTAGAATCCCGTCTCAAGAAGATTTACTCTAGATATTAGAGATCTAGGGGTAGTTCTAAACATCGTTAAAAAAGTGATGTATTATTAGTCTATAATAAATAGAGATCTTGGGTTATTGTTTGGTAGAACCCTTTGATTGATCATGTTTTATTGTTGGATTTGGGTCTTTATTAATTACTATATCTCAAAATGTAACAAGTGGAAGGATAGTTCAAAATTTAAGAACCTCTATGTATACATACCTAAAGTGTGTCACCCGTATGGAGGAAACTAGAATTTTTTATAAGAGGGTAGCATACGTATAATTTTATAAGGGGTATCAAACATAGACTAAAACAAAAAATTCCAAAAATATATTTCACTACGCGCACCAATTTAAGAGGTAGCACAGGCTACCCTGGACCTTAGCTGGTTTCGCCCGTAGTCACCAAAATCAGACAAGAAATACGTTTATAAGTGGTGAAACTTACACTGCTTTGATGAAACGACACAACCATTTAAGAATCAGTGCACCGGTTTCACGGGTAAAATCATTAACTTGATTTTGATGGGTAATATTGTTAATTTAGCGCAAATCCCCATGCGGGCATAGACCCCTTCACCCCTTTGCTCGTTAAACTCTCAAATTGGATTAGTTTCAGACGAGCATACACTCTGGGATTATTACTATTATCATTAAAGAGCGTTGGAAAAGATAATCCTTTCAACAAGTTACTTCGACAACTAATGTGGAAATAACTAGTTGGAGGCGTTAAGTTTAAATGTAGAGATTATATAATTTAGTATAAGAGTAGTTTAAAACTGAGAGTAAGGGTAGGTAGATTTGTTGTTAAAAACAATGTTTTAAAAACCGGTTCACCGGCCGGTTCAACCGGTTCAACCGCCAACCGGTCATCATACGGTTTTTAATCCCCGATTTTTTGGACATAACCGGACCGTTTTGAACCGGTTTCCGGTTTTTCCGGTTCAACCGGTTTTCTGACATTTAAAAAAAAATTATTTTTTAATTTATTGTTATTTTTTATTATTTTTTAAAGTTTAAAACTTATATTTTATTATGAAATACCTATTTGGTATTATTTTTAGTGGATTATCATTGTATTTTACTATTTTCGTTGTGGTCTACAAATTTATTAACATTTTTATAGAAATATATATATAAATCCTCTAACGGTTAAGGCTAGTTTAACCGATCCGACGGTAACGGCAGTAAGTTTTTCGGTTCAACTGAGTAACCGATTTTTGAAACATTGGTTAAAAACATAATTCGGGAGTCTTTAATGCTGAAACCCAATATTATTATAAACAAAGTATTTCTGATTTACGTCCAAAACTGTAACTTTTATGAGATCAGATTGCTTATGGTTGGTTGGCAACAATAATTATTTATGTTCGCAAGTACAAGTTAACTTTTGCTGATCTTATTACAACTGGTAGTAACTAATCTTCCTTCACTTTTAAGATTCTTAATTTCACTCCATTTTCTGCGGTCGAGGAATCTAATCACGTGTCTGGAATGTTTTGATGTAGTCTAAAAAACACGTCTAATGAATGTTGGACACACATGACTTTCAGACATTTCTCTATCCTTTATTTTCTCACTTGATTTTATTATTTGGGAGAGGGGAGTGATCAGGTCTTGGATGCTGGGGTGAGGTAGGAATTGAAGCTGACTTCAAATACTTTTCTACCTTTAATCCTCTTGAATGTTAGATGTTTAGGACAAATTGTGTTATATCTGGTCCAAATGGTTAGCAAGTTATCAATAGGTATTGCGAATTTTCTAATAAAAAGTTATTACGGTTATAAAAAAAGTTTAAGTTAATTACAGTTTTTACGTCGTTTATAGTTATGTAATTCGGTCTCTAAACCGTATCACTACATTCTAACACCTTATAACATCATCTTGTTAGGCATTTTTTATTATACGTCCGTCAATATAATTTGTATTAGTTAACATGGTTAAAATCGGATCTTAATGAATAATTTTATCATTGAGCTTTTTTTTCCTTAAGCGTAGAGAATCTACAACCTAATAAATGATTATTAAATTTGACACATATTCTCACTAAATTTCAACTCACAAATATTTTACCGCCCAAATTTACCCCGTAATAAATTCAATTTTACTGAAAATTATATTATATTTTATAATCCTGATAAATTTTCATTTTATATATATTTTTGGAATTATGGTTTTCATATATTAAGTTTCATCATCTTTTTATTTAAAATTCATATTTTTGAAAAAACTATAATTATTTTCATTTATAATAAATGTTTTTAAAACTTATAAAATACCAATAAATTAAAAACTTATTTATTATGTTTTCAATTGTAATTGAACTAAAGTATATTTAATATTTTAACTAGTGCACATCTAATATTATTTTAGAGATTCAATTTGTAGATCATACTTTTTTATAGAGAAATGTATAAACGACAAAAATCATATTTATAAAACTAATTCAATTGTAAGTTTTTAATATATACCAAGATAACCATTTTTTATTAATATAACTTTAAAAACATTTGTTATAATTTAAATTTTATACTCAATAATCAGGCTATGTTCATTATAATCTTGATTGAACTTTTTAACCGCCTAATTTTTTATATAGCCTTAAAGTCTCAAGTTTGTCAAATCATAAATCAAGGTTAGTAACTATTCAGAGTTTGATTGTTCTTTAAACAACATATATCTATACATGGTCACCTGTATAGTGCGTTATCCAGATATACAAGTAGAAACATACTCTAGATATTGTTTGTTTTAAAGAGATAAAGTCACCAATTCTATATTCTTAATTATATTCTTAACTTTTTATTTCTTATTATTTAATGTAATGACTCAACCCGGATAACATGTGAATTCTAGTATATTTTTATTAAATAAACTATAGCTAACTAACAAGATGCTAGTATGTATAACCATTAACCACGTACATGGACCAAATAATTTGTAGTTTAGAGTTTTTGTATTCGCCCTACGAAGGAGTATTTTGGTTTGGACCTCAATACATCAGGAAAACGCCGGCACACCACCCCCTTACACTTCAAATAGCCGACCTCACATTTGCATAATCACCATTCACGTACACTATCACTCACCCACTATACACTTTTTAACCATCACACTGCATCATACGTGACATCTTATTCATCTTTATACCACCACACCACTACATCTAGCTTGTGTAATAATTAAGATGATTCAAAATTAGAAATAGACTTAGATGTGCATGTGTTGCGGGTCTAAGAAGTGATTAGCTGAAAAGAAGCGTTGACTATTTGACCTAAGGGAATGTGGTATACTTGTGTTAAGTTGGTGGTGTTAAAGTGTCACGTGGGCGATGACTGGATAACACGAAACTTTAACACCAAATAAGGTATACATGGTGTTAAAGTGCGTATTTTTTATTAATTAAACAAATAAAAATAAAAATAAACATTAAGTGAAATGTTATGATTGGTCTGGACAACTTCCCCTGTCCTTTTAGCACCGTTGAGTATATAGCGCCCAAGGTTGACGCCCCTCTATAACGCCTAAGGGGGGCGGTGTTAACGCTTCTTAACGTTGTTAAACTAGGCTATGACGCCAGTATACCATATGCACTGACTAATAGCTCTGCCATAAAAAAAATTCTGCACGTTACAAACATAAATGAAACATTAGGATAAGAATAGAACTGAAGTATGGGGTGGATGAAGTGGAAAGTGAGTATACGGATAGGGATTGGGAAGAGAGGGTGGCAAGTGGAGTGGTATAGTATGAAATTTTAGATGAAAGATACGACTAAATGTCTGGAGATTCTCAATTATTTATGAATGTAGGGCTCACCTATAAACCTATGAAAGAGATCACTATCTAGGCCCCCTCTTTATGGGCATAATTTATGAACTTGACCTTTGTTGTGGTTGATAAACTTGGCAAAATTTTCCATTGTAATTTACTTGCTTTACGCTTAGGTAATCTTACTTATAAATAAGTTATTTATTTACGTGTCTTATAAGATCTCTAGTTCTTTATCTTGAGGGTATTATTATTTTTTAATAGCAAACATCATAAAATTTCATCAATTACCCATTTAGCGGGTATTATCTATATAGCACATCATCTCTAACTCAAATAGACATAAGTCTATTGCAATGGCATACGGACTTATACGTATCAAATAATTTACCATAAATATATACTATATTCTATATTAAGATTATTTTGCAAATCGTCCTATGAATTTGAGGTCACGGTAATATTTACATTCTAGGTTTAACTATTTCTGTTATGTAGTCCAAAAACTACAGTAGTTGTCTCGTCTGCATACCAAGTTTTATATAATTAATTCAGAATTAGGATTTAAGAAATAAATTTTACTAGAGATTTTACGACACTATAAATAATTTCGATCTGCTTATAGGCGCCCAATAGAAACATATATGGTCTACACAGTCGTTCAATAGAGTCTTCAAGTCATTTTTTAGATTGATGAAAGAGTTCGATTCCGTTTAGTTATAAGCTACATAATATCTCTATATATTATTTCAGGCTAGGAATATAAAATAAATAAACGCGTGTAATTTGATGGCGTAACTTTTTATAATTCATGTTTTTTACATATGTATCAACTTTTATAAAGTGTGTGGTGGTCATATCATAGGAAGTAGTAATAACAATAATAATTGAGATGGGTGAATCTTGACTATAAGAGATATATATGGTTCTAGAAGATAATGTAACACCACCACCATGACATATGGGCAAAGGAATGCCCCGGATAGAACGGGTGGTCTAAACAACTTTCACATGGACTTCCGTGGTTTCCGCTGCATGTTTTTTCTTTCTTTCTTTTAGCTTTTTGTGTCAAGAGCAATCAAGGCACACTCAACCACCTCCTCACTCTCTCTTCCCCACTAGCACGTATTCTTCATTTTAAAACCATCGACTACAAAACATCAAATTATTATATAAATAAACATAAATCGTAGAAAAAAGCTTAATTAATGATTTATATTTTTTTTAAATTTATACTTTTTAAATATAAATATTGTGTGCTGAGGAATAAATTTATATATACAACATACACATGTTTAAGTCAAAAATATTGTGTAACTTTATAAAAAAAAAAAATTGAATAATTCATTATAAAGGTTTAAAGAAAAAAAAGATGAGTTGTATAATTTTCTCATGAAGATGATTTTTTTAGGATTATCGCCTGTATATATATGTATATATAGTTGGGTTTTCTAAAAACCAAATTATTGTTGAGGATTGTAAGAAACCGCTTATTCAATTCTTTGTTCTTGTTATATAAATTTACCGGAATGCATATAAATTTCAATGATTTGAAGGTTTAGTTTTTAAAACAAAATATGATATTTGTAGTTTTTTTAGTCTCTAAATGCACATATGTGCATACACAAAGTTTACTTTAATTAATATGACATTGTCAATTTACATCTTTTTTATTGAAGCGATGTGTATATACATGTCTTAATCAGTTTTTAACATTTTTTTCTGGTTCATATATATTTCTGTGTGGCCGGAGTACACCACGTTCGTTTTCCTGGTCTTGTGTTTTGGATTTTAATTAGAGTTGTGGTGGGAGTGCTTATAATGGGGCATGCATGTGAATACGACATTTTCTACTTAGGTCAGGTGTACTGTTTTGGAGTTAACTTGAATATAATATACACATGACACCCGGAAACTTCCCAATTCTTTTACATGCAACATGCAAAATGTAATGGTAAGACAAATTAAGGGTTTGCATTGCATCCAACTTTTCCATTTATTTATTGAAAAATGCAGTACAGGAGTCAGAGTTGTAAGGAAGTGTATTTATTGCCTAAACATTTTTTATTTAATGATGGGCTTTGCTTGTCGAACTTTTACTCTACGTACACCTTTGGACTAAGAACAAAGTTATTTAATAACTAGAGGTTAATTAGTAACTTCTATTATGGTAATCTTTCATCTATATAATACCTAAGTTTCAGGCATGTTGTTGAAGTAGTTAAGGTGATTAACTTGTGGCCAAGTGACTCAGGTTCTATCCTTGCTCCCAGCAATATTGTTTTGAGGCATGGGGGACTCTATGAACAAAGACCAGGACCTTGTTGTTTCTGGTTCGATCCCGAGAGCGACCGGGTTTTACCACCAGTGGGCCTTCGGGCGGGTGGGTTTTCCCCGGAACAGGAGATAACTTGGGTGTGCTTAAGGGCTCCGTACGGCTGGATTGGATCAACTGGCGGTGGTCTTTTGCCATTGGGTCACCCCGTACGAAGTATCTGGGCAATTCTATGTTTGTTGGCCGTTCAAAAAAAATATATAATAACTAAGTTTCTCAAGTTTTTTATTAAAGTCACTTCAAGAATTTGTTGTCTCTTTAAAGTCATTTAACCTTATAAATGCTTCATATTTATATAGTCTTTCTATAAATACTAAATCTTTATAAAATTAATTTAGGCAAGTAAACATATATAAAATTCGGTTAATATTAGGTGATTAATTTTTTTAATTTGACTATAATTGAAAAAGTATTTGACTTGGTTATTATTCTAATAATTTTTGTTTTATTACGGTTACCTCCTATTGAAGTTTATTTATAAAAATTAATTATCAAACATTAATCAAGATTCATATATGTTTTAATTTCTCGAAGTTAATTTTTATAAAATTTTACATTTATAAAAATTGATACAAGATTATAACACATATGAAAGTTGAGTGACTTTAGAGAATAAAAAACTTTAAATAACATTAGTAGAACACCTAAAATACTTGGTTACTGTTATATAAAGTTGCCATATTATTAATTATTTAACTGAGTCATCATTAAACTTGAATTAGATTTTATTATTTTTATTAGTTTTAGGTTAAATTCTTATCTTTCAAGTTTGTTTGGTACAAAAAGGGCTTCAATTTTTTTTTTTTTTTTTTTGTAATTTGCCCCAGTTTGATTAAATAAAAAAGTCAATCTTAGGTTGAGATCCAGAAACTTTTGTTTGCTTTTCTTTCATGTTATTGTTTGGTATCCTTCAATCAGTGAAGATCCAAAATTATTAGTTTGCTTTTCTTTCATATTATTGTTTGGTATCCTTCAATTGAGATAAGTGAAGATCATAATATAAGAAAAAGTAGAATAAAACCAAATATTGTACACAACGTGTGAGTGATGTATGAATGATATGATCTTCAACAGAAAAAACATTTTAGAGGTAATGAAATACCTAAAACGTTGAAAAAAATAAATTCTCACTACGCGATACAAGTTCAGGGATAACGAACGCTACCCCTACTCATTAGCTACATCCGCCCCTGATGATCTTTGAGTCTGATTTGGCTCCTTTTACATGATATTAATCACACTCATAACTACCGACATCTTTCCCTTAAACATTTTTACGTATATTGTGATGTTAAAAGTATGTATTGTTATCGTGATTTTAGTGGCATGTCAAACATTTGATTAGCTAAACATGATTATTCATTATACCCATAAATTAACAAGTTTTTCTGAAGTTGCTAAGCATGATTGAAGTCAGATTAAAAGACAACTATATATTCAATGTTAGGAGCAGTAAGACAAAATGCTTGCTGTTGTAGAGACTATTAGTTTGTAGAAAACTTATAGTGCGGTTCAATTCCTGTGTCAATGTTAGAAAAAGACATCATGAATGAATTGATGTTATATTTTATTATTTATTTTTTGTGGTGACTACAATTTGATTTGATGGGGGGCCCATCACTTTAGCCTTTCGTACACACTGACATTGAAATGACCTAACGAAGACCTGTCCTTCCCCCAATGCGTTACACACATAATCCTCGTCTTTCATTCCCACCATTGACGACCAGAATCCTATAAATATTTCATTTTAGGTGCTCAGTTTTAGTATTCTCCAGGTCTTTATATTGTTTGGTTCCTCTGCAGATTTATAATAAAAAAATCTTTACTCAGATGTTATTTATTTGTGTACAACTTATTCCGAAACCCTAAACAATTTGCATGTCTATAAGTTTTATATATTTTTAAATTTACTGGGATTTTTTTTAACGGCAATGTATTTAGGATTACTGACGGGGGCCTTTTAAACCAGTCATCCGATCATATCCAAGGCCAACGTCAGTTCAGGAGGAAACCCCACGTCAACTATCGTGACTAGATACCTTGGGCCTAGTCGGTGGGGAGAAAAACCCATAGACCCCCCTCGCGTTAACTGGGGGAGTCCCGGGGAGCCAGCGCAATAACAAGCATCAAAATGGACCCTGCATCTTAAATCGCTGCTCCCAACACTTAAACCTGTGACTTTTGGTACATAGGTAAGAGTGGTGTCCATTGGGCAAAAGCCCATAGACAATTTACTGAGATTTACATATTTAATTGACATCTTGGTTCTCAACGGGAAATGTATATATTTATCTAGATAAAAGATATAAGAGTCTAGCAATCTAGCATGAGAACTAAGTTGTGTATCACAAAATTAGCTCCAAAAACTACTTTTTACATAACAAAAGTATAATAATATGCATTGTGTTAATTATTCTGTTATTGTGTAAAAAGTAATTTTTGGTGTTAATTACTAGTGGTGGACTCTAGGTAATACACAGGCCAGTCACAAGTAGGTGTTTCATGTTTGGCTGACCCAATCACATGCTGGTGATGGGCTGCACTATCAACGGTGACAATGAAACCCGAACCTGATATGCATACCCGAAACCCGCGACACTTGGGTCGGTAATTGAATATGAGATGACTTTTGAGTTTTTTCGCGGGTATGGTAAGGGTATGAGATTTGATGAACTTCTTGTAGGATGCAAAGGCAAGAAAGGTCCGAATTGCTTCAAGACGAGCCACTGGAGCAAAAACCTCTTCATAGTATAACCCTTCTTGTTGTGTATAGCCTTGAACTACCAATCTCGCTTTGTTTCTCACAACTACTCGCTTGTCATCCTTGTTTCTAAAAACCTATTTTGTTCTGATCGGAAATTTCCCCTCGGGTAGATCAACCAGTTCCTAAACATTTAACCTTTTGAACTATGGAAGCTTCTCTTACATAGCTTCTATCTAGCTATTATCTTTCAACGCCATATGAACATTTAACGGCTCCACTTGTGACAGAAAACAAGCATAAGGACACTCGTTGATTGTACCAGATGTGCTTCTTGTTCTTACCTCTCATGAAGAGAACCAATGATGTTTTAAGTTGGATGATATTTATGCACTTTTATTTGTGGAATGATTAGATCTTGAAGACACAATAAGCTTTGGTTGAAGCAAACTATCCCAAGAAGAAACATTTATCAGCTTTGGCTCTAACTTGTTCAAATGATCTGATGTGTTCAACATTATGCAAAGACATCCAAACGGCTTGAAGAAATCTATCAAAGGTTTTCTCTTGTAGAAGAACTCATAGCTGGTTTTTTCTTTGTCCTTCACTACCAGTACCCGATTCAGCACATAGCACGTAGTGTTCACTACTTCTCCCCAAAACCTAATTAGTAGTTTGGACTTGCAGCTTCAATGAGTGTTTGATTCTTTCTCTCAGCAACACTATTTTGTTGTGTTGTTCTTGCGGCAAGCTACAGTGGCCCTCTTCTCTTGTGAGGATGAATTTATGGCCGCTACGGAGGCCACAAAACAAGCTCTATGGCTTCACGAGTTTCTTAGTCAAATTACGAGGTTAGAAGCTCGAAAGGTTAAGCTCTGGACCAATAACAAGTCTGTTATCGCTTTTCAAAGAAGCCGGTGTTCCATGAGATAAGTAAACATATCCATACGCGGTGTCACTTTGTACAAGAATGTGTAGAGAATGAGCTTTTCAAAGTGGACTGCATGCATGGAAATGAGCAAATTTAAAGGTGAACATCCTAACGAAGCCCCTTCCAAGGTTGAAGATTAAAGAGATGAGGAACCTAATTGGAGTTGAAAACCTCTCTATTTCAAGTCGTGAATTAGTGGGGGTGGATGTTGGACTCTTGGTAATTCATGAGCCCAATCAATAGTCAGTGTTGGGCCGGCCCAAGCACAAACTGGTTAGGTTGATGGCCCATGTGTGATAGGTTTTTGTAGTTGATTCTAATAAGATAACTTGGTGTGCAAGTTTGTTTAGGGTCTATGTATATAGGGATAAGTTTAGGGTTTCTATGTATCATAAAAATTATAATAAAGGTTTGAGTTATTTTCTTTAATCACGAGTGTCCTGAGTACCAATTGAGCTTTGAATTAGTCGCGGTAAACTGGCTTTGGTCACAAGTCTTAGACTTTACGTTTTTAGTTGCAAAATTATGGTGATTACCGTCTGATCCCACCAAACTTGCACCGTAGTGCATGCCAACTCCTACAAAGTTGTTGGTAATATGTCTATGGTACCTGATTCAATATCAACGTACAGAATTACGAACTTACTTGATCATATATATTATTTCATAAAATACTAACTTTGTTAGTAAATATATGTATGGTTCATGCTTGCAGATGATGAGGGTAGAATTTCATCATCAGAAGAAGGAGAAGTTTTTAGAGGAGGAGATCAGACGGATATAATTAGCCAGGAACTGAAGGATACGTTGTTGCGTAAATTCGGAGGAGGTCGAATAAGTTCCCTGAAGCAGGAATTTACAAAGAAGAAGAAGAAAGGGAAGCTCCCAAAGGAGGCAAGGCAAACATTACTTGATTGGTGGACTTTACATTATAAATGGCCTTATCCTACTGTAAGTACTTAATCTATCAATTCAACAAATCTCACATAACAAATTATTGATCGATGGGTCTTGTGAGTAAAAATAATTTATTGACACATCTTAATTATATTATAAGAAGGAAAAATGGATTTAAATAATCTTAATGATTGGTTACTTATCGGTAATAGTTCCACTAATTTTTTTGTAATACAAAAATCTTATCTTTATACTCTTTTTTTTTAATAATACTTCCATGCATCCATCACACTAACTACCCTTACTATATGCTAACGTTGAAACTATATAAAAAAATGAATTTAAATAATCTCAATTATTGTCTATTGGCCGGCAATAATCTCAAACCATTGCCTATTGACTGACAATAATCCAAACTATTTTAGTTAAGAAATCTACGTCGGCATATAGTAACGGCAGTTAATGGGATGGACAAAAGGATTATTAAAAAATAGGGTATAAAGATAAGACTTTTGTATTACAAAAAATGGTGGAATTATTATCGGTCAATAAACAATAATTTGGATTATTTAAATTCATTTTTCCCCTCGAATCATGCAAAATGAACCGGTTTAATTAATGAATTAATTTCATTTTATGATGATGAAATAATTCATAAATTGAAATGCAGGAAGGTGACAAGATAGCGTTAGCGGAAACAACCGGATTAGATCCGAAGCAAATCAACAACTGGTTTATAAATCAAAGGAAGAGGCACTGGAAACCATCAGAAAACATGCAGTTAGCCATCATGGGTGGTCTTCTTCCTTCAGGCCACTATATTTATGACGATTAAAATACGTGCGTATGTACGCATGTGTTATATATATATATACTCAACTAATTAATTAAACAAAACTGTCTTTAGAAACTATAATAACTTAAGGGAAGTCATTATCATCCAAACTACGTCGTACTGTCTTTAACCACCTGGCCTTGAGGGAGTGAATGCAGCAAGGAGCAAGACGCGAGGAGAGATTGCTGATGTGACGCTTTTGTATCGCTAAAAACGCCTCAAAAGGTTACTTGGAAAGGAAGCAACAACGAGACTGGCCGTGCACACTCCGTCCATCCTAACTGTGTTATTTTCTGTAATGCTTTGTTTACATAACTCATACGCTACTCATAATTGTAAGATTGAGGAATACTAAATACTTCGTGAATATTATTGATATATAATTAGGGTACAATATATAGAGTTCATAAGGAACCCCAGAAACTAACTGGACCCGTAGGCTAATACAAAGAAAAACCTAATTAAAATATTCCACTAATAATTAGTTATTTAACTGTAAACGAGTCTTCTTTTTAGTTTGTACATATCCCTCATTTGGGATAATAACATTGACACCCAAATTGACACATCCAGAGATAATCAAATTTGGAACTAATAAGTAGGTTCAAATCCCACAAAGTGAATTGAATAAGTAGCTGTAAATCTATTAATTCAATAGAGCGATTACAGAGAAAATCATAAAAATATTAACATAGAAGGGGGATGGAAATTCGGAGATCAGATTTTGAAATGGGAAGAAGCCATCAGTCTCTTCACAGTATTCCTTATCCCTGTTATCTTGTTTCTAACCTTTAAATCATCCGCTCATCACCAATTCACTCTTGGTTGGGCCTAATTCCTTCTCTTGATTGTGCTGCCAAATGGGCCTATTTGGGCTTAGATTAGTGTTCATAACATTTAAAGTCCATGGAATTATTTGAAATATACGTATTTATGAAAAAGACTTAAACGTACCATGATTAATTTGTAACCTTTTTTTTATATAGATAGCAATGTACTTGCACGTTTAAATTTATATCGCTATGACAAGATTTTGTTCTTGAATGAGTCCACGTGCTAAATATTACAAGAAAATAAAATTACAAGACAAAATTAAAAACCAGTCTGTATTTCATGAAGAAAAAAAACCCAAACATTACATAGTTCATTTGGCGATCTTCAATAAACCTCTTAGACTTAGACTTGAAGGTAGTTTTATTTTTCCTAATGCCAATGTTGTATTGTTTTGTTTCATTTTATGACTTTCTTTTTACTGTATAGTATAGTATTGACTCTTGTTGATTTCATACAATTGTTTTTTTAATGTTTTCGGCTACCGGTTTGTATTTCAGCTTCTTCAATAGGTGTCTTTGAGCAGTCGCACTTGTATTTCAGGTACTGGTTTGCCTTTCGGCATCCTGACAAGCTCTTAGGTAGTAGGCCAATATTAGATGTCTTTTAACTAGCTTCGATAAGCATAACTTTTGTTAACTACTAACATGACTAATCCGTTGCATTTATATTCCTTTACCATTTAAAAAATAAGTTGGTGCAACACCTTATATTGTATCATGAAAGTTATAAATAAGAAACTTATTTTGGTCCAAGTCGTTTAAATACAATCCTAAAATACAATACAGAACTCATCTAGTTACAAGACAAAGGTGAAAACCTGTTCGGTATTTCATGAAGAAAAAAACACCCAAACATTATTGTATTACCTCGAGGAGAATTGATAATGGGAAACAGTAGCAACCGAACTCGAATCATCATCCTGATAACTTTGTATGTTTTCTTCTTCTAATTGGTTTTTTGAATCATCCTGGACAAATGGTGGATTAGAGGGTTCGGGTAAGGATTCGTCATGTTTGACCAGCATTTTTAGTGCCATTGATATTGATGGTCTCAAATTTGAATCTTCTTGGACGCACAAGAGTCCTACATGTACCACTTTTATGGCTTCTTTCATGAAGCTGGGGTTAGGGTATGTTTGAAACATTAGATTTGGATCAAGGATTTCTTCCACTCTACCTTGTTGGAAATGTCTCCATGCCTGTTTCAACAATTTCAAAAACAAATAATTAAAACCGTGTTTGATACCGGTAACTTCACGGGTATGTGGTTAAATTACATGTTGGATGCCCATTACCTAAAATCCATTCTTAAGGTGCTTAAAGCCCGACTTGAAATGTTAAATATTCAATTATACTTCTAAAGTTGTACAATTTTAAATTTAAAGTTTCTAACAACTTCTACATACTAGTTATTAATTATTATATTTTTTAAATATATATATATATATAGTTAAACCAGGGAAATATTATATTATTGATGTTGTGAATAATAAGGTTTCATAGGTCTCTATATATAGAGAATAATATTACACTCTAATACCTTTAACTATAATATAATATCAACCCTAGTATAATAGTCTAATACTTCCCCGCAAGCTAAACGCGGTAGCGTTTGTAGCTTGAGATCAATTAACTAAAAAACATAAAGGACTGTGAAACTGTTAATACTAAAACTCTTTTAATTTTTGTTGAAGCCAAATCCAGTTGTCATCCACCATGGTTTTGCTTTTGTCCATCACCATGTCACCTTTTATCAGCATGTTGGCCACGTCAAAGAAAGTGCTTACATATGTAATTTGTGTAAAACTTTCAACCATCTTCAGCCTTTTCTTGGTCTTCCCCCGATGACTCTTTGTCGCCACTGCCACCATTTTAGCCGCCAAGGTTTTAGGGTTTTGTTGTTCCATTGACGGTTCTTGGTCCACCAGAGCTTTCTTGATTTCTCTTCTCACCTAAAATCATACCCATGTGGGTACGTCGCCGTTGTATGGCGGAGGGAATGTCGGAGATCGTGGTGGAACACCGCTATGTATGCGGTGTTTTGTGGGGCTCTTCCGCCGTCACCGGTTGTTCATCTCCGTCGAGACCACGAGTCCCCTGCCACAGGACGGGTTTTTTTTTTCGTTCGTCCTGTTGCCTTCTTTACTGGATTTATTCTCCTCTTCGCCTAAAACAAACGCACGGTGGTGCGCCGCCGGTGTATGGCGGTGGCGGAGACGGTAAAGGTCATGTAACACAGCTTTGTATGCAGTCATATGACGAGAGCTCCGGTGGCCGTGTCTTGAATGTGGCGGCGGCTAGGATTACGGTTCTCTGGCGCGACAAGATTTAGGGCTCCCGGTATTGTTCCCGGGATGGTTTGCCGCTGCGAATTAGGGTTGGGATTTGTAGTGGCAATGCTGGTGGCTGTGGATTAGGATGGTGAGGTCAACCCGTTGTGGGTCGATATTGACAGTAGCGGATTCTGATGGTGTGGTGGTGGCGGCTTGTTGGTGATTTTGAATTAGGGGTTTGAGGTGTGGTGGACAGGCAAACTAGCAAAGCATAGCATGGATCCGATTTCTTGTTTTGACTATAGTAGATAAAAAAAAAAGATGAATAAAGGGAGACAAGAGAAAAGGAGAAAAAAGAAAAAACGAGGTGGTGGGTAGGGCGGGGGCGGTGGCCGACCGCCCCGCCGGATTTATATTCCGATGGTTGTAACCTAGCTCTGATACCAAGTTAAACCAGGGAAATATTATATTATTGATGTTGTGAATAATAGGGTTTCATAGGTCTCTATATATAGAGAATAATATTACACTCTAATACCTTTAACTATAATATAATATCAACCCTAGTATAATAGTCTAATATATATATATATATAATATAATATATAATATATTTGGTTTCGATGTGTGTAAACAAATTTGGGGTAATAGGTGAAGGGTTAATCTTGATAAGCTGTGAGAATTAAAGGGTTGAAGTTGAGAGTTGACTAAAGGATCTTTTGGCATCCCTAAATATTTGAAGATTTAGTTTTTTATTTAATGTTTAGGGGATGAGTACATTTGCTTGTGCTCTGCCCGTATTTCGTAATCATGTACGTTCTCAACAAAAAAAAACAAAAAAAAAAAAGTTATGGAGTTTTTAGAGCCGGGGTCTCTCTGGGAGCAACTTCTTTATCCTTTGTGATAGAGGTAAGGTATGCTCTCATCTCACCCAACCTAGACCTAACTCATTCGAGCGAGATTTCACTGGGTACATTTGTTTGTTGTTCAAGATGGGAACACTTATCAGGTATTTGAGTCGGCAATTTGATTAGGTTAAAGAGTCGTGTGTTAACCAAGTTTATCTATTGACTATTATAGTTTTTATTATTTTATTTTATAGAGAGCACAAAGAACCCTAAAAACCTAACTGGACCCGTAGGCTCATACTAATAAACTTTAATAACAATTAATACTAATAATATATTCCAATAGGTTCACTACCAAAATGCCCCTATAGAATCTTGGTGTACAATTCAATTTGGTTGCATTCAAGGACCTTTGCATCTTAAAGCTTTAAGAAGAATATATTGGAACATATAATGATGGTTGAGTATATGATTGTGCCACTCAAGGACGGTTTTGATCTGCTATACCCCGAACCCGGTTTGGCCTCTTACCTGACCTGACCTGACCCGACCCGACCCATCCATTTTGCCAGGCTAAAGGCAATGAAGAAAACCCACTAAAACTCCTAAAAAAATGTAATCAACAATCAAATGAAGCTGAGCACTTACAATTGATACTAAGCTGTCTGAGTATTCTGAGTCTTTACTTCTGTTGTTTTGCATTCCAGTGACTACCTCCAGCAACAATACACCATAGCTGTATACATCTGCCTTTTCAGTTAACTGACCATGGGCTAAATATTCAGGAGCCATATATCCACTGAAATTAAAAGAAAAATGCAAACTGTATCAGATTCCTTTATTCTGGCATCCAATTGTTTTATCTTGTTTTTGTTGCTTAAACACTAGAGGTGGCAAAAAAGGTGGATCAGGCGGGTCGTGTAATGAGTCTAAACATGTAGTTTTTAGCACGTGCCAAAAAGGGTCAGGATTTTTTTTGTCTTTTCCTTTCTTGAATTTTATAAATGGAGCAAATGTCAGACTGGCAAAAAATTGTGGTAATTATAAGTTTTTTTTGACCCATTTTGGTGATTACAGGTTTTTAAATGGATCTACTAAAGCTATAATTACCAAAACTGATGAAAGAAAGCTATTTTGGTAAAAAGTTATAATTATCAAAATGTCTCCAAAAACGTTATGATTATTTATATGGATCAAAGAAAGTATATTGCTATTCTATGACATTGCTGAAAATAGAAAATTTCAATTACCAAAGTAGCATATGTTGTATGTCTGGTCACCGACCTGTTCACTACGTTTAAATGAAGCTTTGTAAAAGAATTTGTGCAGAAACTACAACGGAAATCAACTTTCTCATGGACAACTGGAAGTATATTCTAGGTGGTTTAATTTGTAATCAGCTAGAGGCGTTCATTATTTTCATCATCCAGAACCAATACTTCAGGATACTGGGTTCTTTCTGCTTCCTTAACTTGGGCAGGAGAGAGTTTTATGTTTGAAAAATGAGTTATGTTGATTTATCTCTTATGTGTAAGAGTTAAACTAATTTGTCTTTGCTAGCTCAATTTTCGCACATTGGATGATGATCTTAGACGCGATTTCTTGGTCGGAGTGGTGTATTTGTATCTTGGTTGGGCGTTGTAGCCCTACCGCTTGTTTTGGTGGTGAATCCATATCCCGAATGGTTCATAGACCTGTCCTACTTTAAACGTTACATTTGAAACGGTGTTGTTTGTTGTTCGGGCCTACTTATATCATCTTGTCAAAAACTTTTAATTACCAAAACGAATCAAAGGCTGGTTGTTAAAATGATGGGTAACTTTTAATTACCAAAACGAATCAAAGGCTGGTTGTTTCCAAAACTTTTAATAACAATACTTGGAAGTATATTGTTATTTTATGAAATTTGCCCTTATAAATAAGTAAAGTTTTAAATTTGCTTTTTTAAAAGACTCTAGTTTTTGAGCATGGATATAGAAGAAAATATTATACTGTTTCAATGATGGGTAACTTTTGAGCTGTTCAGCCCGTTTTCGTTTTAGCTGATATTTAGAGGCTGCCCATATGACCCAATAGAGGAAAAGTATAGCCCCAATGGACCCCCTTGTGTAAAACTAGATATAAATCGCCACCTCTATTAAACACGCTTGAGATGAAAAACAAGATGCCTGAATAATCTGTTTTCTTTTTCATTTTGTGTACTTGATTTATTTTTGCTACTTTCATGTATATCAGGATAATAACCCTAAAAAGGTACATTTAAAGGACTATTATATTTACCCTAAAATTTGTATTAACCGTATAACTTGGTACTAATTATAATATGAATAATATACTCTAATACGCAAGATTAAAGCAACCAAATTCCAAAAAGTAGTGCTTACAGTGTTCCTGCAATGGCGGTGCTGATGTGGCTCATATCTCCTTGAAAAGATCTAGCCAAACCAAAATCGGCTATTTTAGCACGAAACCTTAGGTCCAACAAGATATTAGCAGCTTTAATATCCCTGTGAATAATCCGAGTTTTGGTGTTTTCATGGAGGTAGACAAGACCTTCAGTTGTGTCAATAATGATCTCAAATCTCTTTTCCCAGTTTAGCTGCTTACCTTTTGTTGCATCTGCAATATAATATTAAGCTCAATTTTATTAACTGCATGAATACATAATTCGCGATGAAAAGATAACGTTTAAAGTATAGATCTAGCAGTTAAATATATTTGGCAAAATTAGTGGGTCGAGTAGATTGAGTAACATGTCAAAACAGATGGGGGTTTAACCCAACGTCGATCCATTCAAAAGTTAATGGACCGAAATTGCCACCTGTAAGTAGACATGATGTTCACTTTAATCTTGTTTTGATGATTATATTGAACTTGTTGTGTCTTTACCAAAGATGAAGCGATCAAGGCTCATGTTGGGTAGATACTCATATACAAGAAAACTTTCTGGGCCTGAACAGCTGCATCCTAACAGCCTGACCAAGTTTTTATGTTCAAGACTACTAATCATGTTAACTTCATTATAGAAATCTATTGCTCTGAATTTATTATTGAGAAAAAGTCTCTTAACAGCAATCTCTCTTCCATCTGGAAGAACTCCCTGAAAATTTTCAATAAATGGTTTACAATTAGTACTCAACAGCTGAAAATGATATAAGAGCAGTTAAGTTAATTTTAAAAAACAAGGGATCATGTTTGTGTAGTCTACCAAGTATTCAACCTTTTTCATTTAGGCCACCTGTATATTATCTGAAACTACTTTACAGGCCAAGTATTATTCGGTTTCATTTTTACTAATTTTGGCCCAAAACATGTTGGATGATGAAAATGCCCTTAAAAACCAGTCTTGGAGAGGAAAAGTATCTTTGATGAGGTGTCAAGATGTTATATGTGAAATGGTATTTTGTTCTAAAAATTCACGGCCATTTTTCATCATCTGGACATCTGGTCTGATTTTAATCGAAATTGGTATTAATAAAACAAGAAACATACTTGGTGACTTATATAGTAGTTGGGGTGGCCTTGATAAAACAAATTAAATACTTGGGTGGCTTGGACATATATTATCCCTTAAACTTATATAGGGAGAGGATCATTTGAGAACTAATTAGTTTTGAGAACTTTTGAGAACCATTCTAAGCCACTAGTTTGTATATATGGAAAAACTCCCCATGAATTATAGTGGTCCCCACCTGAAATTAGTGGTTGAGATTTGGTTCTCAAAAGTTCTCAAAATAAAAAGTTCTCATTTGAACCTAACCTTATATATCTTCATATATATAATGTTTCATAAGGTCCTACCTTTTATGAAGTTTCAGCATGTTATAGATTAATATTGTTGTTTTTTCCCTTAAAACTCAAGGGCTATTTCATCATCTGAAATGTTTTCGGTTGAAACTGATACAAACAAGACTCGATTCATACTTGGGTAGCTTGTAAAGTAGTTTCAATACTTGGGCGTCTATGTAAACATCTAAATACATGGGTAGCCTCTAGATATATTATCCCTAAAAGGTTGAATAAAAAATTATATGTATAACCTTGTACACGATCCCAAATCCTCCTTCCCCAATCTTATTATAATCATTCCAAGAGCTTGTGGCTTTGTCAATAGTGGAGTACTTGAAGTTTAAACTACTATCAGTAAGAATCTTTGCCAGCTTCTTAGGGTCATATGAACCTGGATATTATCATTAATGTAAAAAGAAGATTTTAGAAAATTACTTGTGCAATGCTTCATTTGAAGAATCTAGTATGGTCGCTACCAATATCTAGTTGAAGTGACAGTTATAACTAAGTCACATATGATTCGTCATTCAGGTTATGTTTTACTTAACAGGTCAAACAGGAAGAAAATTAGCTGAAAAAAAATGTTTTAATGTTTCCAAGGGGTTAAAAGGGCTAAAAGTCCCCCAAACTGTATTTTTACCGCACAAAACACCTAAATATTCATTCAAATTTAGATTAATACGAAATAATATAACTTTTGTAATCGTATTTGACATGCCATTATATTTAAAATGGTAAAAAGTTCGGACACTAAGTGTTTTGGGCCAAGCCACCCGACCCGGTTCCACTCTTACTAAAAACTTGCTCCGTCTGACCCAACCTAATCACCCAACCAGCCCAGTCAGCCCATTTTTGCCACCTAGGATTAAAGCATGGCTTGTTTTAATCTCAAAAGCTAGTCAAGAAAATCAATGCATGGTGTGTACCTGTTCTCTTCTTTTGTATCCATCTCCGTCTTCGTATATACAAAGCAATCAACAATGCGACAGCAAGAATCACGATGGAACTAACAACAGCTGTTGTAACAGCTATCATCTTCCCTGATAAAACCAATCAATACAAAATATAAATAATCACAAGGTGAAGCCCCAACAATCTCTAATTTTTATTACTAATAAATATTTAACTAATCAGGTTAGGATCATGTCAATATTTCATAGATTGTGATGATCTTTCAGAAAATCACAAGCATCTGTATTTAACTGGCAAATGACATAGAATAGTAACATACTTTCACTTTTGTTCAAACATGGTACCCAAGAGACCATAATGCCATGTAATTTGTGTGGGTTTTTTAATAAAATACCGAAGTGCTTTCATTTTTTGTCACGTTTTAGTCATTAACCTTTTTTATGTATATTTGAGTCATCAATAGATGAACAGTGTTGTGTGAGTTACTAAAAGGTATTTTAATGATGACTCAAACAGCACAAGATCTTGAACTTCAAGTCCACTTAAAAGTCCGCATAACGACCTCAACATAACAAAAATTCATCCTTAAATTGTGTAAATGAGCTCATTGGTACCTCTGTTTTTGCTTCTGATTGGCACAGGATTGAGAAAATCGGTATCAGAATACCTCATGTAACATCCAGTCATCAATGCATGCCCTTCAGACCATGGCAAGCATTGCAGAATAGATACAGTTGCAGCCTCCAAACAAATCCTACAAGAATTTGCATTTAATGTCTTCCAGCAATTCGCCAACACATATGCTGATTCATTCACTGTCCCAGAAACAATCACTTCTTTTCTTGCAAAATAATCGTCATTAGTCAACGCATCCCTAACAGCAGTTGACACAGCCTGCCTTGCTGAATCTTGAAACACACCATTCTTCCTTGTGGTATTCCCACAAATAGAAGTGTCAGTGGGACCCTTGTACTCCTCATAGAAGCTGTAGTTTAGGAATCTCATAAAACAACCCTCGTGATAAACAGCAGCACCAGAATAAGGAAAGCAACGGGAAGTAGCATAATGTGCTGCGTCATAGCATAAGTAGCAGTCGGTTGCTGAAAGATCACCATAGCATTGAGCAAGTACATAACTAGCATCAAGTCCTGATCCTGTACTTGCTGTTGCGAAATGTGAAGATTGTACTATGTTGCTTACTTTATCCGCTGATTGGATAAAGTTCGAGCTAAACGCTGTTGTATTGTGTTCTGTCCGATTATTACAAAATAGTTTGATGACTTGGGTTCTAGGAGCCCCCTCTAATCTATCTATCATAAGTAGAACTATGATAATGTTCCTAAGAACAGATGATAACTCTATTGATATCTGCATCCTTACTGAAGTAGCTTGACTATGCAGACTGAGTTTAGGGTTTCTTTCTGGTGGCGGGACTGTTCAAAACGCAACTGTGAATCAAGTGAACTCTTTGAATAGAAGCAACAAAAAACAAATACAGCTGTTATGGAAGCAAAGTTAATGATATTGTGACATCCAAATTTTTGCCCATAGTGATTACAATTAACACAATCTGTAACAGAATTAACTGTTTTGCTCATCAAGAACTCCACCGGAGTTTCGTCATTAAATTAAATAACAATATAAACATTTAAAGTAAACAATTGAAGTAACACAGTCAACAAACCAATCAAAACAATACACTTATTCAGTTCTTCTTAACCTAATGAAATTGAGCAAGTATCTTCTCTTCAAGCAGTGTACAACTGTACATAAGTATATCCTAAACCATATATCGCCATCACAAACTATCTCTACCACGTATCAAACAGAACGAAGTATAATTCGTACGTAATTGATTCGAAACAAACTTAAAATGGAGTAGATTTCAAATTAGCTAAAGGAATTGTGTTCCTAAATCATATATCGCCATCGTAAACTATCTCTACCACGAATCAAACAGAACGAAGCATAATTCATACGTAACTGATTCGAAACAAACTTGAAATGGAGTAGATTTCAAATTAGCTAAAGGATTTGTGTTCATCATGCTTTGATCGTGGTTTAACATTCAATTCAGGAGTAATTGCAAGAGAAAATGACAAAAACACGAAGGAATGCAAACCAGATCGATTCTAGTAAACAATCAGTTGAATAATTCAGGTGGTGGATTCGGATTCTTACCAGCTGGAGCATGATCTGGATTCTGGAGCAGCTTTTGGATTGTGAGAGAGCAAAGGGCGAGTATGAAATTTGATTTTGGAAGGACGTGTGAATTTATATCAGAAGGATAGTGGCATTTACACCTTTACAACCTTGTGTGGGACCCACCAAAACAGCCCATTTTTTTTTTTCTAAATAAAAAATGTGGTTTTCAATTTTAATTTTGGGTAACACGACTATAGTAACGTCAATCACTCACACTAACACGAAACGATAAATCCAACCAACTAAGTCCCACCCATACTGTTTTTTTCCTTTCAAAGTTCTTTTCAATTTTGTGTCACACGATTGCCTAACAATCACTCAGACTAACACGAAACAATAATATAATCCATTTTATTAAATAGGTCATCTAAACTAAACTTATTTTTATAAACGGATAAAAACCAACGCAACTCACCAACTAGGATTTGTTCTAGTGGTATGGAAGATGATCAATGGCGAAGCTTGAAAGAAGATCCCGAGGGGGTGGGACTCAGAAATTCTACCAAGGGGCGATACTCAATACAATCTGAGGGGGCGATACGCAATACATATAACTTTTTGTACATAAAATCATGAAAATACATACTTTTAGACGAAAAACCGAGGGGGCGGTCGCCCCCTCCCGTCCCTTCTAAGCTTCCCCCATGACGATGATGGGATGACTCGTACCTTAAGGTCATGAGTTTGAGTTTTTTAGCTAACAAGTTTTCACCCGGCCGCTTGCGATGGTGGTTTTCTCTGAAACCGGTTGATTGTTAGGCTTGGGCGTCGAAGACGGACTTTTACCATTGGCGTTCCTGGTTTAAGTTCAGGTCTCGTTTAGTTGGTCATTAAAAAAAACAACGCTGCTCATTTAAGAAATAAGTAAATCTGTTCACTAGTTTAAAAGTTTTCTATAAAGTTTATATTTATATCGTGCAGTTTAAAAGTTTTTTATAAAGATTATATTCATACTGTAAATGGTGCATGTTATTCTTTTTCTTTAAACCGTTAACATATACCACATTATTTAAATTATACTAATCCAAAGTTTTGAATGTGGACCTCCATCAAATAGGGCAAAGTTCTTGTGAGAACCAATAATTATTGTAGGAACTTACAAACCATTTAAAATAGGGTCAAATAAGTAATTTTATCCATCTTTTACATTAGCCGCTTATCCCCTTCATTATAAACCCTAGCGCGACATGCGATCTCTCGTCCATCCCGTCCGCCGGCGACTGTAGCGCCATCACCGGTGTTCATCCCGTCCGGCGACTGTAGCGGCGGTCGTTCCATCCGGCGTTCTCTCCGTTAGCCATAGTTTCGTCCGTCCCTGCTTCCCCATATATAAACGTCTGTATCACAATCAGCAACACCCAGTCCCTAATCGACCTCAATCCTTTGTATATATCAAATAATGGATTGCCTCTTATTAATGGACTATAACCCAAATAAGAAATGTGTTAAAATGGAGAGTTTTTTTTCAATTTTTATTTTTTTCTAACTATTAGTTTTTAGAAGTGAAATCAACTTTTAGCCTTGAAAAACTTTACTGATTAAATTTTGAGAACAAATTATTCATTAAATTTGAGTACTTGTTGTTGAGTCATTTTCATTTGCTTCTCCTAATATTGACATAAATAGTGAAACGATAAAGGTAAATTGAGAATTAGAGATAAATAAAGAATAACAATTAAAATGACACAAATTACAAAGATATAATGTGACACAGAGTTAGCTAATTGATTATTAAAGTGTTACTAACCCACTAACTCACTGGTTGTTACTTTTATTCATAAATAAACATTAAACATGTTCATCCCAGACAAGATGCGAATAAATATATGGGTTAGTTTCAAGTTGAAAATTCTTCCCGCAAACTCAAAATTTATCAACCAGACATGACTGACACCGCTACTATTTATCAATGATCAAGATATTCATATCTATAATTATAAAACCCCAGGTTTGTATTACATTATAGTCTAATAGTAAAACTAATGATAAATAATTAGACGTCCTAAACAAGGACTACTTAATGTGGGGTGGGGTGGGGTGGGGGGGGGGGGGGGGAAGTCAGAAAGGGAAGATCTATAGAGGGAAGGCCCGACGTGAAGTGAATAATCAAGAAGGAAAGATCAATTGGCGGGAGGGCAGCCTTGATTTCTAGTTGAATTCGTGTGGGAATGGAATAAACGGGAAAGCGAGAACACTCACATCTCTATTACGGTTAGAAAAAAATATGTGTGCCACTAGATTCACTCCCTCCATCCTATATAAAAATGAATAGAAACATTTTAATTTTTGGTATTTTGGTAATTTTATATTATAAAATAATAACACTCCATTTTATTATGTTTGACATAAGTTTTATTTAGTTAAGGAGAAAACTTAACTATAAATTTATACTATATTATAATAAATTTGAGCATGATGTGATACTATATTATAATAAATTTATACTATATTATAATAAATTTAAGAGATTAAAAGGGTAAAAGTGTCTTTTATGAATTCTAATTATCTAAACAATCAATTTTAAATTTAACTAAATTCTCAGATTATTTTTATTTTATATAATTTTACATTTACTTTACTACTATATTTGTTAAGCCTGTTATGTTCCTTTTGCATTACACAGATACCCTGCTAGTCGATAAATATCAAAATCTGCAGTTCTCCACCCCACTAGTCAATAAATATCAAAATCAATTTAGCGTGTTTGAATTGTGTAGTTTGGTTCATTTAAGTCCCAATAATGAATTGATTAAGATATTAGAATATTATACTCACTTAAGTCCCAATAGGGAATTGATTAAGATATTAGTATATCATACTCAGAAGTTAGAATTAATTAATTGTGTGTATAAATGTGTAAATAGATTGGTATATGAATGGCAAAGTGTATAAGTTTACAAGTATCAAAATTTGTACAGCATACTTATTACTTTTCCTAATTTTATTTAACTGCAGATGTGGGAAACCACAAACTTTAGGGGGTTTTCCGCATAAAATATCAAAATACTTTCACATTTAAATCATGATGACATGCTTTCTTTTGTTTGGGTCATAATAAACAAACACACGGAGAAATAAAATATTTTCAATGACTAAAATATACAAGAAAATAAAACTACAACGACTAGAAAGAGAAGTTAGAAAATATTAGTTATAGATATATTCGTCATCTTTACTATTGTATAAGGGTGTATTCTGTATTTAGTATTTGATACCATATTAAATAATGATATTATGTATATTGTTCATCAAATAAATGAGTACAATGTCCCTGTATATATAAATACTAAATACATAATACACCTCTATACAATAGTTATAACTAACAGAAAAAAGACACCTAAACACGAGTGGTGTTACCTTGGGGATAATTGATCATGGGAAACAGTAGCAACAGAACTCAAATCGTCATCATGATAACTTTGTATATTTTCTTCTACTTCGTTAATTTCATCATCGCGGATAAACGGGGGATTAGAAGGTGTTGGTAAGGATTCATCATGTTTTACCAGCATTTTTAGCGCCATTGAGATTGATGGTCTTAAAGAAGGAGCTTCTTGAGTGCACAAGAGTCCTACATGTACCACTTTTATGGCTTCCTTTTTGAAGTTGAGGTTATGGTATGTGTGAAACATTAGGTTTGGATCAAGGATTTCTTCCACTCTACCTTGTTGGAAGCGTCTCCATGCCTGTTTCAAGTTTCAACAGCAAATAATTAAATATAATATAAGAATTATGAAATATAAAAAACAAAATATTGCATTTATCGGATTGATAGTTTTGGTGAAATTATTGACCAAGATATTTCGACACGTTAATGGTTGAACATGTCTATTTGAGTTATATATTATCTTAATAGGTCACATAGCAATGGCTGGATATGGACTACTATTAGTAATCCCAAGCTGAGTCTGACGTTCTCATATCCAGTTATAAAACCGTGTTCCATACCCGTTACTCAATACCTATCGCAAGTTCACGCTATGTGGTTTTTAATTACCCATTGAATGCCATTACCCGAAATCCGATTTCAAACTCGCCTAAAAACCAACTTTAAATGTAAATTATTCAACTATACTTCTAAATTTCTATAATTCTAATAATTTAAAGTTTCTAACAATTTCAACATACTATTTATATATACTTTAAAATATATAATATATTTGGTCTCAGTGAGGGTACATAGATTCAAGTAATAAGGCCGGTATTACCTAATACCATACTCGCCTTAAACATCCAAAAGTTTTTACTTATGGCTTACTACCATAAGAATTTTGCCCCTAAAGAATCTTGGTGTACAGTTTTGCCCCCTCTTACCTATGCTACTGTTTGAAGTGTTCATTTTCAATAAATAATCATTTTTTGCTGCTCAAGGACGGTTTTGACCTGAACCTGTTACCTGACCCGAACCTGGTTAGGCATCTTACCCGACCCGACCATTTCGTCAAACTAAAGGCAATAAAGAAAAACCACTAAAACTCGAAACAAATATAATGAACAATCAAATGAAGTTGAACTCTTACAAGTGATACTAAGCTGTGTGAGTGTTCTGAGTTTTTACTTCTGTTGTTTTGAATTCCAGTAACAACCTCCAGCAACAATACACCATAGCTGTATACATCTGCCTTTTCAGTTAACTGACCAAGGGCTAAATATTCTGGAGCCATATATCCACTGAAATTAAAAAAAAGGAATTGTATTAGAATCATTATTCTGGCATTCTAATAGTGTTAAAATTTTTTGTTGTTGCTTGAACACTAGAGGTGGCAAAACAGGTGGATCAGGTGGGTTGATAACGAATAGAAATATGTAGTTTATAGCGCTTGCCAAAAAAGGTCAGGTCAGTCGAGCCGGCAAACACTTTTCTTTATGTTCCTGTCTTGGATTTTATAAATGGAGCAAATTTCATAGAATGGAAACGTATGTTTGTTATGGTGATTTTGGTAAAAAATAACTATTAAAATGGGTTGAAAAACGTTATAATTACCAAAACGGGTCGAAAAAAAGTTATAATTACCAAAACGGATAAAAGGCGAAGTTATATGCTATTCTATTACATTGCTGGAAATAGAAACTTTTAATTACCAAAACGAATCAAAAGGCGAAAGTACATTGTTATTCACGTATTCTTTGACATTTGCAACCAAACAGATTAATGCCATATGATTAATATACTCTAATACACCAGATTGCCATATGATTAATATACTCTAATACATCAGATTAATGCAACCAAATTCCAAAAAAAGGGTACTTACAGTGTTCCTGCAATGGCAGTGCTGATGTGGCTCATATCTCCTTGAAAAGATCTAGCCAAACCAAAATCAGCTATTTTAGCACGAAGCCTCAAGTCCAACAAGATATTAGCAGCTTTGATATCCCTATGAATAATCCGAGTTTTGGTGTTTTCATGGAGGTAGACAAGACCTTCAGTTGTGCCAATAATGATCTTAACTCTCTTTTCCCAGTTTAGTTCTTTACCTTTTATTGCATCTATAACAATATAAACTCAATTCTATTAGCTTCATGAATACATAATTCTTGATGAAAAGATATGGTTTGAAGTATAAATCGAGCGGTAGAACACATTTAGCAAAATGAGCGGGGGCAAGTACATTGGGTAACGTGTCAAAACGGGCAGGGGTTTAAAGTTTAAACGGTGATTTGGGTACCCGTCAAAAGGAGTCGGGTTGACCCAAAACAGTATTTTTCGAAATAATTTAACTGTGTTATAAATGTTAATGTGTCAAACATGATCAGGAAGAATATATGTTTTATATAATGAACATTTTTATAAAATTATTATAAAGGTCTTATGCATTAAAAATACACTTTGAAACTCGTAAACCCATTTGTCCGGTTCCTTTTAAACATCTCCTGTTACCCATTTGTTCTGTTAGATATAAAACTTGACTGGAATAGACACATTTATAAGTAAATAGGTCGAAA